>BSBK01006670.1:5000-137500 GCA_027943335.1 Chamaecyparis obtusa | reverse complement strand
TGCATGTATTGGAGATTCCATTTTGGGTAGACAATTGATAGTTAACATGCTACAAATGTAAAATGTATTGACCAACTTAGTAATTTTGTGTTGTGATGTATATATATATTGGAGAATATATTTTCAAGAGGTAATAAAGATAATATACATATGTAAATAAGGTGATTATAGTAGCACAAGAGATATTGTAAAGTGTGGATAGTCTGACAGAGATGAAATCAATTGTAGGTGCATGAACAAAAGATTGTAATCATCATTGTGGAGAATGTGTTTTTAATCAGTTCAATTTATATTGTTCCTTACTATCTATTATAATGTATCTTGCACTAAATAAAGTATAATATTTCATTTTGTAAGGCTTTTGTATCCAGAATTAAGGAAGTGTTTGTCAATTTTAAGGATTAGTAAACTTACTTGGTTGTATGCCTAAAACTATCATTTACATAATATATTGTAAAATATAGTCAGTGTGACTCTCATCCTAGTTTTTTCCATCTTGGTTTTTCCACGTAAAAAATCTTATTGTCATGAGTTGTGCTATTTCTATTTTCAATTATTTACTTTTTCATATATATTAAATAGAATCTATAATTAGTAATTGATAAGTTTTGAGTGCATAATAATTCAACCCTCCCTCTCAACATCTAGAAGTGTTCAATAATTTCTTAATCAAGTTTTTATGTATCTATTAACATTGCTCAATCTAGTCTAGAACTAGTTCTTGACATTGATGAATTAGATATGTACACTTGAGGTCATGAAGTGTATCCAAAAGTATAGTACAGTAGTAGAAAGTGTTGAATATAATCATGTGTCCTTCAAGGTGTAGTGTCATAAATTGTACTCTTTTAATCATGATTCCAATTTCACACTCTCCTTACCAATTGCTTTAGTTTTCCACACCACTAGTCATTTTAGGACCATTTCTAGCCTTGAAATGAAACCCCAAATCAAAAATGGTCATATTCTATTTTAAAGTTCAACAAACCTTATTCCACATTTAATTATCATCAATTTCCAAATATTAGGACTATTTATATAATTATAAGGCCTCAGTATCTCACATCTAGAAAAAGAAACCTACCTATTTCATTGGTTCTATGGAGCTCCACTCCATAGACCAAGTAAAATTTCTTGAAATTTTTGGGATTAAGGTGTTGTCCTTAAGATTGTGGAAACTAGTCCTAGTTTTTTGAAATTACCATTTTACATCAGTCTTTTATCAAATTTTAGCTTGTAACTCATATATATAAGCAATTTATCTTTCCTCATTTGGATATGCATTAATTATGCTCATTATGATGAGAGAGCTATGTACTAAATTTGAGTCTAAAGGTATATAAATCTCAAGAATAATCAACAACATCAAGTATTCATCAAGTCTTCATCAACTATGATCTTCGTCCTGGAAGCTTTAAGGACTGTTGGAAGATGATAATGAACTAGTAAATAAATACTGGATTACCTCTTCTTAAATGGTTTGGCATGATTTCATGTGATTCATGTAATTATGAGTTTTCACTTCAAATTTGATATATATCCTTTATCTATATTCATTTATGTGATTTGTGTATCCTTGATTTAATATATGCATCACTTTTGATTGTTCCATTTAGGGCTTACTCTAAAATACACTTGAGTAGTGATTTTTTTATGTGTATGCACTTATTTTCTCACCACAATCTTAGACACATTTAAGGTTAGCGCACAAGTTGTTGTTTTAGATCCATCTTGGATATTTGCAGAGGTATAAATCATTAAAGTGGGGGTTTGACCAAGGTAAGGCCCTATATAGATACAATACATTGTTCCTCCATTTTATGCATTTTTGGGTTAAATACAAGTTGTAGATCAATTTTTAGGTATAGGAAAGTTCATCCAAAATCACTTGGTCTATGGTGCCTAGTGCCATAGTCCTACCAAATTGACTTTAAATTTGAAGGAAAGTAGTTTAAAGGTCTTTAAGATTATATATGACATTATTTTCCCCTAGACACCTATCAGGACATTGGCTAGCTCCTCTAATTAATAGTTATAGGCTTTATTTGTTGTCATAGGTTTACCTCTGTAACCTAGTTGATATTTTTACTTACTAGAAAGTATTTATTTTCTTATTAGATTGTTTTATCAATTTGTATGATCATTTATGAATTATTTAGGACCTAATTAGCACATATCCAAATCAATCAAGTAATATTTCATTCGGAAAAGAATAAAGCCGAGGTTTCTTGACTCTATTTGAGTAAGAGCTACTCAAGCCTATCCCCCTAGTGGTTCATGTTCCAATGATTAATGAAAGAAGGTTTGGTTTTAGTTAGTTACAAGCTATATTTATCCACCTTTTTATCATAAATATTTTGGTGAACCTAGTATCTTTTACATTTCATTTTGATTTCATAAAGTCCAAAAAAAATGTTTTACATTTAGTTTTATATATTTCACTACGTGTTTAGATTACATAAGTATTTTGCATGCTTTATTTCATTAGTTTGCATCATTAAATCGCATCAGTTAGAGAATTTATTTTTTCTTGGACTAGAAAAATAAACCTTGAGAAAGAAAACCAATCCCTATCTTGGAGAAATTAAATTATCCAATCATGTCATATCTCTTCTTACATTATTTTCATGTCTTTGATGAGACATTTAGCAATGATGACTTTGATATATTAAATGGAACCCTTGATAACTTCATCTCTATTGGGTTATCCTCTGTGTATCCTAAACCAACCCTTTTCCAAAGATTGATGAACATGATACATGTGAGTAGTTATAAGAATGAACCTGAGTAACTTAAAATTATTGTTCATCTTCGTTGTGATGTTCCTCAACCTCAAAAAAAACTAGTGATAATTGTTAAATGTGGTAAAAATCCAACTACACCTCCTAAATCCAACTTAAGCTTCACAAAATAAATCACCCAAAGAGACAAGATGAATCAACAAAATAGTTATCATGTAGTTGCTTGCACATATAACACAAGAAACAATAAATAACCCAATATTGTGCATCTTTTTGCTTCTTCTTCTCTTCCTACCTCTCACCCTATGCTCCCTTCAACACCTCTTCTCAACCAACATCTTGGAAAAGAGTATGATCTTGTTGAACAACTTTGTGCTATTCCATCTAAGATATCCCTGTAGGAGTTGATTCAAACTTTACCTACATAACATGGGATACTCCATGAAACTATGTAGAAGATAGTGGCTCCACCTCCTATGAGCCCTAATGATGTAACAACCTTGTTAGAGTGTATGCATGTGATAAAGTCAGACACTATGTTTTCTCAACATGAGTTACCTTCTTTAGAAGTTCAAAACCAATACATGATCCTTACTATATATTGGATATTCCTAAAAGATGACATGGGATAAAAATTGGATTAAATTCAAGATCTTGCATTTTTTATTAAAAAAATATTGTTGTTGACCAAAAATATCTTAATTTTTTAACTGGTGTTTAAAATTTTAGGGATACATATCTAACCAATGTTGGTTTCTTACAACTCAACATGTATGGTTGATGTCATGAACATCCCAATATCCCTCTAAAACTAAACCCTATTAAAATAGTATGTATCACTTGTTCCCATGGGCAAGTACGATTTAAGAGTGTTGTATACTCTAAGATTGATTAAAAGTATAATATTTTAAAGTTAAAGGAGTGATGCAACTATGTAGGCAATATATGATAAATACATGTGTTAGAGTAGAATTAATGTTGGTAAGAGAAGTATCCATGGAAAAAATATTCAAGGTTAATTCAAGCACATTTTGAGTGATGAGTGTTATAATTGTACTTTTCATAAGGTTGAACTCATATTTTTCAAATGTATAAGATAATGATTTAGAATGGAATAATGAGATATATGGGAGGAAAAGGCCTTAAGTATTTACACATTCAAAGCATGGTTGGATTATCTTTCAATTCCTCCTTTGGAATCTTTTTTGTAACATTGTATATATTATTAACATAATCAATTAAATTTCCCCAAAAATGATTTTACTAGACCATATGGGTTTTGAATTTAATAGATAAATATGCATTTAGACATGTTCTTTTATAGTGTTGGAACTAGTTCAGTAGTTGTTATAAACCTTGCAAAGTCTTAGTTTTATGAAAGACCATTTAATATTTTTAATATTGTATGTAATTATTCCATAGAAAAAAGGTTGTCACACTTTGATGAAATCTTGAGATTCTATTATTAAATCTTCTTTCGCATTTGATCAAATTTATGATGATTCTAACAAGCTATTGGATAAGAGACTACAAGGTGAAATATGAATAACACATTTGACTAACTATTATAATCATATATAAGAAGTGTGTAAGTAAAATCATTGTCTCATATTGACATGCTTGCAAACATGCTTCAATCCTATTCCAAGTGTTAAAACTAGTCAATCTAAAATTGCATTCTATATTGATGAGAGTTATTCCTAAAAATAGGACACGTAGGTATAATTTGGACCACCTTGACATATTATAGATTGACTGTGATATTCTCTTTTATTTTCTTTTTATAATCTTCTTCTCAAATAGTATTATACCTAAAATTTCAAAGATGAAGCTTCAATATTCCTTCCACTAATAATGCCATACCAATATGTAAAGAAACAAAGAGCAGAATCTAAGAAAAACGTTGCAAAAGCTCGCTATCGTCTGAATGCACATCAATAAAGCGGATATTTTTTACAAAGCGATAGCAGAACAAATGTCAGAAGCAAAAAGACCTAATTCCAAAACGCTGCAAAGACGAAAAAAATTATTGAGAAGAATCATAACTAGAGCACAAGGATATTAATGTTAACCTACACGTGATAAGGACGTTCTTTTTATAATATATTTAATGCTATTGAAGAGGTGGCGAGAAGAAAATGAAAACATTAAGAACAGTTGTTTGTACTGGCAATACGTTGAAACGATACTCAAATGGAGACCTTAAAAAAGCTAGCATAGACCCAAAAAGAATCAATGTGAAACGAATAATGGACGAAGAAATTCCATTGAAAATTGTGAGTCTATATAAATGGAGTAGTAAACAGTCAATTCAAGTGCACATCCTACTCATTTTCATTACCATCTCCACTATAATGGGGAAAATGAGTAGATATTCTTAAACAATGAGACTTTTTACCTTGCGATGACCAACCTCTTTTCATCTTATCTTCTTAAGTAAATAGAAATTAAAGCTTAAGTGAGTCTACAAAACTCGCATCAAGTGCAAAGCATTAAAATGACGTTTCAATCATCACAACTCTTAACATTGTTATGTCTTTTGACTCTTCCTTTCAAGGAGGAGTTTTATAAGAAGATCAGATTTTATTATTGATGAAAATTTATGCAATTGTTGCAATTGTTCAAGGTAATTATGGTTCTTAAGCAATTTGTGTTTGCTATTTAGTACGTTGTAGTTTCTTAATTATTGCCCGGATTCTGCTATGTTTTCTTATCTAGACTGCTGAAAAGAATTTGTAAAACATACTATTACACGAGTAGAGATGGAGGAGGTGATTAAGTTGAAGATTGAAGTATGTATAAGCTCTGCTAATTCAGAAAGATCTCTCAATTATGTCAGAAGGAAAATTAGAAAAACATAGCTATCCAGCAACGTTTTGTTCGGTCAAACTATGGGATCACTTGTCAGACGTGTGAGCTCTGTATCAAACAAGGTATTCCTTATGAAAAAATTGTACAATTTGAAAATGAAGGATGACGGAACTGTAACAAATCATTTGATCGAATTTAATACTTTAATTAGTTAATTAACGTGCATCAATTTGGACAATGAGATGAAGGAAATTGTTTGTTGTGTTCTTTATCTGATAGCTACAAAGGATTTGTCATGGTTGTTAGCAACTCAATATCTCTAACAACCAATATCTCGTAAAGAAAACGTGTTAAATTTCAATGATGCTTTTGGGATTCTTCTCAAGGAGAAAATTAGAAGTAAAAATCAACATACATCATCTAGAGATGCCTTGGTAATTGGCAGAGGAAGCGGATCATGGGAAAAAGATAAAAGTAATCATATAAGAATATCTAAGTCAAGCAAAAGGTCAAAATCTAGAGGTAGGTTTTGTGGTAAAAGGTCATATGAAAAGAAATTGTTGGTCTTTCAAAAAGATGAAAATTAGCCAAAAGAAAACGATGTTAATGTAGGAGTATTCAAAGACTTATCAAATAAACATACATCATCTAGAGACACCTTGGTAATTGGCAGAGGAAGGAGATCATGGGAAAAAGATAAAAGTAATCATCTAAGAATATCTAAGTCAAGCAAAAGGTCAAAATCTAGAGGTAGGTTTTGTGGTAAAAGGCCATATGAAAAGAAATTGTTGGTCTTTCAAAAAGATGAAAATTAGCCAAAAGAAAACGATGTTAATGTAGGAGTATTTAAAGACTTATCAAATAAACATACATCATCTAGAGACGCCTTGGTAATTGGCAAAGGAAGGAGATCATGGGAAAAAGATAAAAGTAATCATATAAGAATATCTAAGTCAAGCAAAAGGTCAAAATCTAGAGGTAGGTTTTGTGGTAAAAAAAGGTCATATCAAAAGAAATTGTTGATCTTTCGAAAAGATGAAAATTAGCCAAAAGAAAATGATGTTAATGTAGGAGTATTTAAAGACTTATCAAATCAAAATCTTTGATAACATCTACCTTAATGATGATGAGCCCTATGATATCATTGGCAAGGGAGATGTTTTATTGATATTAATAAATGGTAGCAATTGGTTCTTAAGAGATGTTAGACATTTCCTTTAACTTTAATTTTCTTCTAGCAAAGCAATTGGATGTTCAAGGATGTTACAGTTTAAGTTTGTATTTAAAAAGAAAGTATGGTGTTTTTTTTTTGTTTTTTTGTATATTTAGAAATTTTAAAGTACTTGTAGAATATTAAATTGGAAATAAGATTTGGTTCTTAAAACTTGACAAAAAAGAATAATATTATATCAACTCTTACACAACTAGCCGCTTTTAATTTGTCATTCAATAGATTAACTTAGTCTTCCAATACATTTTAGTTAACCAATATAAAATTGTCACCTCATACTTCAACTCTTTTGTAAAACTAAAACAATAATGAAGGGTATAGCACTTCGCAAGAATCAATTCCTTAGTTGAGGAGATCCACCAAGGAGTGTAGGCCTTCTATAAAATGTAATGACTTCATTAAACTTTTTTTTTTGAAGAAACATGTCAAGACGAAGATAGTAAACAATGGATTGAATCCATGAGATATGAGATGGGGTCTTTGATGGCCAATCACACATGTGATATAGTGACACTCCTACACAATAAGAAAACATAAAAAAAAAATAGATGGATATATATGTTGAAGGAAGAAGAGGGTGGAAATAGAGATATGAGGCCAAATTTGTGGTCAAAGTATATAACTAGCAAAAGGGTGTTGATTTCATCATTTTTTTTCACCAGTTATGATAATGAATTCTATCATAGTAGTGTTGGGATTAGCTAGATTTCACTTTGGATAGTGACAACAAGAAGATTTCACTTTGTATAGTGACAACAAAAGTAACTAATCAATCAAAAAATATAACCTTTCATTCACGGACAAACCACGTAGCTTCAATAATATTTAATCATAAATGTGCTTGAAAAAGGTAAGCTAAAGTTAGAGAAGGTTCATACTAGAGCTTCAATCTTTCGCATGCATTGACAAAGGTTACTGCAAAATAGATTTTGGAGTTTTGTACAGAGCTTCTCTCAAGGTTTGATAAAAATATGACATTAAGCCTATAAAATTAAGTGGCATTCCTAGGTCTAGCTATATTCGCATTATGGGTTGGACTTCAAGTGGGAGATTGTTTTGTTTTGAATTCTAACTCAAAAAACCTTTCATTTCCTCACACTCTTTACATTCCATGTCTTCTGACTCTTCATTTTAAAAAGTATTTTTATAAAAACTTGAAGTAGATAATATTTTGTTATTGATGAAAACTTTTGTAATTACTACAATCAGTCAAGGAGAACTAAAATTTTCTTTTTTTGTGTGGTTGTATCCAAATTTGGTTAGCAAAAAGTAATTCATACTCTCTTTGTATTTTTTTATTTTTCTTTATTCTATTATATTTTTAATTGCTATGTTTCTTCTTTGTATTCTTAACATATTTTTGTAGTCCACACCATCTAGTAGCTATAAAGTTGTGACAATGATTATCTTTAGGTGTGTTATCATGTGGCCATGAGCCAATTTCCAATTACAAGAGTTATTACCTTGCATACTCTATCAAATCTTATTATGTCTAAGACCTATACATTGGTAGATGTGTATCATATTATTCTTCTACTACTTTTGAACTAAGTTTGCAATCATTGTGAGACATTGATTTTGGTAATGTTGGACCCTTGATTTTTACATTATTTTGGACCACAATATATGTGTTATATGTATGGCTCGTCTTGGTTCAGTTTTGTACAATATAAAATGATGAGAAATGTTAAGAGGTAGATCACTCACCAAATCATATTGTGCATTGGAATACAAACCTACCCTTAAACCAATGTTATTAACACAACCCAAGTAGGATGAACGGGTGTTAATGCAAGATCTAGGTAAAAGGGAGATTTGGGTATTCCTTATTGAATAAAGTGTGATTATGATATGTAAAAGGAATGGGTACTATGATAAAGGAAATGAAAACTAACAAGATATAATATCAGATCTGATGTATAAAAGTAAGTGCAAGAGGAAAAGAGGAAGAATGAACTTACCTTGAAGCTAGGAGAGGAAGAGTAAAATTCATATCAAGTTTTGACTATCAGAGAGCTGTCAGAATCATAAATGGTTCTAGATCTAGCGCTCTAACACCTATAACTTATGACTATGAAAATTTTGGATCGAATGGACTATGTCAAAAAAAACTACCTTATCCAGAAAAGTCAACATTGTCCTAGAGACTCTAAATCTAATGAAAAATATAAAGGATCTCCAACGGGTTCCGAAACGAGCCTGAAATCTGGATCTAAAACTCCAAAAGTTTGTTCCTACACACAATAAGAAGGAAAAAAGGTTGTGGAAAGGGGCTTGCCTTGGTTAAGCCCCTGTATAGGAATTAACCTTGAAATTAAATTGAAGTTGCATAAGGAAATGTAATCTAGATCTGAAACATAAATCACCTTATACTTCAATGACGCAATACATCTTTGGAGATGATCACATGTGTTGATACAATAGCTTGGAATCCAAAAAAAACCAATAGGAAATCATGAAACCAAACCCTTGAATGATGGGTGTTGTAGTTTGCCACAATGTTAGATTGAGGAAGAAAGAGAAGAAGAAGAAGACTTGAAATGCTTGATGGCTTTCTAGCACTTGAATATCTTGAATACACAATGGATGAATGATAGCTTGCATGTGGATGTCTCTTGATCATGAATTATAGGTGTGAAAATGAGAGGAGAATGTCTCCTTTTATACACATTTCAAGGCCTATATTTTGCAAGGTCAACCCTAATTAATGGTCTAAAAGATAAACCCTTGCATTGAGCTTGGAGCCCACTAAAAAGAAAAGCCCTAAGATAAGGCCAACTTGGGTCAACCTTGTCCAGGATAAGGCCAACTTGGGTCGACCTTGTCCAAGATAAGGCTGACTTAAGTTGACCTTGTCCAGGCATATTTTATTTTATTTTTGTCAAGACCCAAGGGTTAATGCCAAGAAAGGGTGTTGAAAACCATAGCCCACCCAAAAATTAGGGCAAATCCCAAAATCCAAAAATGCATGTAAAGGACCTAGATGGAAGATAAATTATGTGATAGGATGAAAAATGGAAAATCATGCATAGAATTTAGATGCATTCTCAAGTTTTGAACAAATAATATTGATTTTAAGGATGCATAAGGGCTATAAGGACGTGAAATCAATGTGGGAAATGAGCACTTAATAAGGGTGCTTACTTTTTAAGATTGTACAGGTATGAAGGTTTTTCTTGGATATGTCAAATCAGTCCAAGACAATATCTCTTCTTATATATAGTTTAAATTATACATTGGTTCATGGTGCATGGCTTGTTTTTGGAATTAATAGAAATTATATATACTGTAGGACCATAAATTATATTCAAACTAAACTAAATATTATCAATAACTCACTTAGATTATTAAATCAATTGATTTCAAATGTGGATTTGAATATTTTATAATTTCTTTTTATATTTCTTTAGCTGTGACTTCTTTCAAGATGGACTAATCGTCAAAATGTAGTGTGTAGCAAGTTCATGGCCAATAGAATTAGGGTGTTTATATAGTAACCTTATTCTGTAAAATCAATTGAGTTGATCTAAACTATTAGGAGAGGTTAAGGTCTTCTGTATTATATTATTTACCTTGCGGTGTTGAAAATTGTTCTAATTTTTACATTTGATATATGATTAGGTGAGTTAAGTGGTAGGATTTAACATATTATGTGTTAATTTTTTATTCAATATTTTTTAAATGTTAAAATAGATTTAATATATTATTTTTACCTAATTACATGTGTTCCCTAAGGTCCTAAGGGCTTTTTTGAGAGACATAAATTAAGTTTTGCATGAAATTTCACCCCTTTTCTATCCACATTTATAAAAGTAATGAGCTTGATCATGTTGTCAAACCTTGAAGCAAAGCATGAGATAGGACACATAGATTTGTCTTGAGAGGGAAATTATTCCCACTACCTTAAACATTTGACAAAGCAACCTAAGAAAAGAGTGATCACATGGGAATCACTCACACATGTATGAGAAAAATGGTTAGGGTTAGTTAGCAGATCAATTTTGAAGGTAATAAGTGGCACCTTCATGATGAAAGATAAAAATGTGCATATTTGTTTTACCTTTGGATTATTTTCATGTGCTACAACTATTGTTGTTGTTGTTGTTGTTGTTGTTGTTATTCTTATTCTTATTCTTATCATTGTTATTTTTATTATTAATGTTATTGTTGTTGTTGTTGTTGTTGTTGTTGTTGTTGTTGTTGTTGTTGTTGTAGGACTTTAAATGATGATTATATGTAAAAGGGGTGATATCGTATTCAAATTAATGTTAATTGAATAATTTATTATTTGGAGATTTTTAGAGGTCTATTTTATATTTGGATTTTAAGTTTGGTTTTATTATTATTTTGTTTCCAATCAAAAAGTGACTTTATATTTGTGAAAATAGAATTATTTTTCACACTTAGTTTTACTTTTCTTTTCATTTTTTCTCTCCAAAACCGTCCTACACTTGGAAATTTAGGATTTTTGGGAACATTTTTGTGGGTAATTTCTCATTGAAATTCTCTTAAAGAATGCTTGTTGCAGCTCCATTGTCAAACCCTCTATTCGAAGTTTTCGCAACTTGAGAGGTAATAAATTTGATCTCTCTCAATTCCTCATCTTTTGTTTGATTTTTTTTTCAAATGGTTTGTTTAATCAAATAGAACATTTCTCCTTTTGAAATTGTTTTATTTCATTGGTTATTTTAAAAGATCTCAATTTGGGGTTTGAAAACATAGTTTTGGAAAATGAAATGTTGCCTACATTTTTTTGAATGGATGAAATGTGAATATTATTGAATTTTTATGGTGTTGTGTATGTGGGAACCAATGGGATTTCTTAGATTTTAGATTTATTAAGTTTAAATTTTTGGGTATTTTGGAAGTCCATCAATAGTGGATCATGCCCTTCATGACTTATTTTTATTTTAATTTGACATTTCATTAAAAGAAGATTTTGTTGGTTGTAAATTGATATTATAATGAAGAATGATGTATTTATATATGAGATTTTCCCTTCAGAAACATTGAATTCATCATTTGGCATTTTTGTTGTTTGGGTATTTGTGCTTATTTGATGTTTTGAGCTCATTTTGATTAAAGAACTAGATATTGGAATTTGGTATTTTTGCTATTTCATTCATATTTTGGTTTCATTGAACCTAGGGTAGCTAATACGACCAAGGATGGGAGTGGTGTCTAATGGTGGTTGAGGCACAAAAGGACCACCAAGATAATGTATTGGGCATTTGAGTAATAAGTGAAAACTAATGACACATTAACAAAATGAACAAAGATAATGAGAAGCCTCCTCTCATGGCCTTCAGTGCTCATATAAACTAAGGATGAGTTGGAGAAGTATTGTCTACCTATGGAGCAATGATCTTCCATATAGTATTTTCCTCATCTATATGAGAGGACTACTTGGTCCGTGTAGCCATCTCTTAAAGCTATGTGATGACACTCCCTGCTCTTGTTTCCTATGTACACCTAGCCCTATAGTTATTACTAGCACCCAGAAGAGGTTGTCTTCCATATTGCCAATATTACATGATGGTGGCAAGTGTATGTCTTGTTGAGAGAAATGCTTTTATGATATCAATGATGGATGATTATTGAGCTTCACATACTATTTATTTTGTGTTTCCTTAGTTGTGGAATTCACCTTTATTAGCCAATAGGCTATATTATGTGAGGTTTTCACTAAAACCTGTCTGATGCTAGTTTATGGTATTCCTTGCCACGTTCATGGTTTTCTTCTCTATTGACTGGGAAATTATCATCGAAAACCTCTCAGCTGCCTGATAAATTCTGTCAGAAACCAACATGGGAAAACGTGGTAGATTCCAAAGAAAATTAAATTTCTTATAGATACGCTACCAAATCAAATTCTTTGATCACATCAAATCTTGCAATCAAATCAAATCTTTTGCTATCAATATTTCAAAATCGCATATTTCTAAATTTTCTTTTATCCTAGCTTCTCAGATGATAAATTGAAACTGCAACTATATGGAAAGCCACGAGACAGAGAGGGAATTGTCATGGAAACCGAGTAAGAAGGTGTGAGATCGTGAGGAAGATCGACCATCTTGTAGAGAGTCGTGTCTCACCTGAGGTAAGAGGGACACACTATAGAATTTCCAAGTTGATCTAGGAACATACTATTATTTTTATATGCATGGCCTCCTACAAGGGAGTTGATTCCTTCTCAAGTACATTTTTTTAGTTCGTAAGAGGAAATTATTGTTTGACTTGAAGAATCCAGGAAATCATCTTCCCTATGTAAGCCTGTTAACCCCTACTTAGATGTGGATGATGACATTACACCATTTTCTTCCTCTAAACCTCTCAAATCTGCAAAAAATACTTCCTAGCCCGTAGAGCAGTTTTCCCCTGCCTCTTGGAAAACATTTAAGATAATTCTGCAAATTCTCTTCATCGCGGCTGCATTTCTTCAGTAGTCCAAACATTTTTCTAGATTGACAAACAAAAAAAATTCAAGAAATTTACAGGGTTGATTACTTCTCTTAGGGTATATATTGCAGAGCAAAAAGAAAGATTGACAAAAATAAAAAGCAAGTGGGGTGCTTCTCTATATATTCGTGGCGGAAGTTGGAATGGTGTGGGAGAAAAAATGTATTAAATTAAATGAGCCTAAAAAGTTGGAGATAACCGGTATGGCTTGTTGATGTTTGAACAAATGCCCACATTTCCAATCAATCAACTGAAACTTCCAGAAGGCAACTTCCTAGTTTAAAATATTTTTTATATTTTTTATTCGACTAAGTAAATCTCAACATTTAAAAAAAAATCTTCGAGATAACTATTTTCCTTATCAATGGTTCTGTTATTTTTTTGTTTTGTTTATTCTGTTCGGGCCTATATTTATCTTTTATATCACTATAAATATTTCAATCTTTAGGTTCATTCATTTAATAAATGGGAAATTCATAATTCTTTCATAAATGTTTATTTCATATTAATTCAAATAGTTTAATTTGTATGTCATTGTATTTAATATATAAAAAATTAATTACTCTTTCATAAATGTTTGTTTCATATTACTCCAAATAGTTCAATTTTGGATCATTGTATTCAATAAATGAAAAATTGATAATTCTTTGATAAATATTTATTTTATATTTCTAATAGACTTAGAAAAAATGATAGGGAAATTATTTAATTTACAATTAAAGTTTTTGATTTTTTATACATTATATTTTATAATTTTTTGAACATTCGTAAGATTCACTTTGTTTAAAAGTCTTGTAATTTTATTTTTTGATATAGAGATTGATTTTTGTCCATTGAACTATGAGTTAAACCATCACCAAGTTAGAGTATTGTTGTCACTAGGGATTGCACCCGAATATGGCTAAGCGTGAACCTAGCAATCACATGAAGCATGGGACTACTTTCAGGCTGTGGATAACCTATTCGAAAGTAGACCTCCAGATTAGGGGCTGGCTTCCCCTTCAATCACCTTGAAACTCGACTAACTTATTGAGGGAAAGGGAGAGTGCATGAAATTGAAATAACTAGAAATAAAACTTAGGTGATTCACCGAACTTAAAGATCCACAAATTGAAGCAATACTCACAATGACACCTGAAATAACTTTGGTAACTCACAACTTGACCCTATCTGCCTTGATAATCCTTGAAATAAAGAGGTACTTGGATTAAAAGAAGGGAGAAAGCTTCCACAACTTAAAACCCAAATGTACAAAGATTAGAACAACAATTGCAAAATACTTTCTTGAACATTCAACTTGAACAAACATGCAAAGTGAAGGATAAACAATATCACAATAACTTTCACATGAATTTTAATGGAAAACTTAGAAAATGAACAAGGATAAGAAGGAATACTGCTTTATATTCACCGAAAAGGAGCCAAGTACAACAATCTGCTTCTCCAGAGCTACAAGCATTCACCTTCAAGAAAGAGAAAATGAAGAACTAACCTCAATCACCTAAAGAAAACTGCATTCATGGCCCTCAACCTCACAAAAAATGGAAGAAATCTGCATTTAGGGCATGTGCAAGATGCCTCTCAAATCCGGATGTCAAATTCTGAGATTTGTAGGGGTAGGGGAAAAAGTGAAAATCCTAAAAAAGATCTACCCTATCCCCTCTAAATCATGCTCTATAAATGATATTCTGACAAAATAATTTATAAAAACACCATTTGTCAATATCTTACAATAATTCAAGCAATGATTTCACATTTTACAATCTTTATCCCTATGCCATGATCGTAGTTCTATGTGGATTTAAAACATTTAATTTACTTATGTTAATAAATAGTTCTCAACCCAATTAAAAAAAAGGGGAAAATATATTTAAATAACATTTACATCTTTTTAAAATAAAATCCACTTATCATAAATAGCACCTAGCATCAAATTAAAAAATTAATTAAAGCTCTCAACCCAATTTGAAAAAAGGGGAAAGCATATAATTAAATAACATGAGAGACCAATCAAAAGAAAATATGGAAGATGCTTAAAACATCGGCACTTCACTGCCAACAAGATGGGGAAAGTTGCCATCCGCACTGGTTTTTGCATCTTGGATCAAGAGCTCGATTTAGAAACTCTTCCTTTTCCCTTTTCATGGCATCATCATTTGAGGTAGATCTTGTTCTAGCTTCACTGGTTTCATTCTTCTTCATTCGATGTTGTATCTCTGCATTTGAAAGTATTGTGTATTGATCAAGCTCACTGCGAGGGCATATGTATTTTGATGGCATTATATTTGTTTACTAGTTTAATTTCTTTGTGACTCACATTGCAATCACATTTTGTGATATTGTTGGCACGCATTTGGTGTATGCACCTGAAAATGCATTCACTGTTGTATATTCTCATGCCAACCCATGAACTTGAAGCATTGATTTTCGTGAGCTCACTGCTTTGAATTGCTTAAGGCTCGTGAGCCTTGGTCTTGGCTTAATTGATTTGTTTTCTCTATTTTTCTGTATGTGGCTCGTGAACTTTGGAGCGGGACATCTTCGTATTGCTTGATGCTTTGATTCTTGGATGATTGTCCCTATCTAAACTATGAGCCATAGCTTGCCCTACATCTCTGTTGTGTTTCATCTAGATGAATTCAATTCATTCATGATGAATGGCACCCTGTGTTACTGCTATTTTTTTTTTGTCATTGTTTTATGCTCGCATCTTTATATCCCGTGAACTTGATCTTGATCTCTTGTTTACCGTTGGTGTTTGTGCTTGTGAGTCATGATATTGTTGTTATTGATTTCATTGTTGATGCCAGCCCGTGAACTTTGGGTTTGATCCTTTTCTTGTTTATTTCTTCTCTGCTACAGCCCATGAATTTTATATCGCATCATTGTATTGATTTTCTCATTGTTTAAATTGATTTTAAAGCTCGTATTCATTGTATTTTGTACTGATGCATTCACTGATGGTGCTTACCTATTCAGGGAGTCTGTGAGCTTTCTTTGGAATCATTTTTCATGGTTCTTAGGTGCTCATATTCTCATGACCCCCACGTTTGAACTATGGCATCATTTTTATTTATTTTTACTGTCTTTTGAGGGCCTATGAACAAGCTAGGGGCATTGTGTTTGTTGTTTGATATTCACTGTTCCTTGGGGAGGCTCATCATGGAACAGCCTGTGAGCTCTGTTAGGGCATACATGATGTAAATTTATTTGAAACTAGGGCCCGAATGCTATGATCCTTTTCTTTGACTAGCATTTTAATCATTTCCAATGCTCCTCTCTCAAGTTCACAACCCGTGAGTTCTTGGGCATTGATCTTATAAAACATATTATGCTCACCGGTTTATAGATCCTTACATTATTGCACTGCTATTACATAGATGTCTATTATGGCTCGTGGTAGCTTAGTGTTCATTTGATGACACTAGTTTTTGAACACATGCACCACTGATTGATTCGTGCTCATATAAGATGCCACTGCTTACTGGTTCCCTATTGTGCCCTCTATCATGATTGCATATTTGCATGATGTTGCTCTATCATTTGATTATGGCTCTTCTTAATGCATTTTATCCTTATTATAATGATCATAATCTCATTGGCTCAATTCTCATGAAATTTGGAAGCTTGATACTTTATTAGATTTGTACCCTTCTATATCATGCAGTCATTATGTTTATATGTAGCTTCTTTCCTTAGCTCCAAATACATATTTAATCATACTTCATGCCATGAATATGAGATAAAACTATACAAATTTATGTACCTTTTCTGACATGTTGATGATGTATGCCCCTTTGAATCTGTCAATGCTTGACCATGACTCATTATTCTATCTCCATGATCCCTGCATGCCCCATTGATACTACTTCTTTTGATTGCTTACATTTCACTTCTATTGTCCAAACAAGAGCGACCCTTGAGGATGTTTCTCTTTTTAGGGAGGGCCATCCTCTTGGGATTTCTATTATCTAGTTGAGGGAAAGAAACAATGTCAAAGCTTTGTCTGTATATGCACATTGAACAAACAAGTCAGTAAAAAACATGGTATTTATTTCCTTCCTGCAGCATCATCATGGGTGTACATGCCCTATAGCATAACCCCTTTTAGAAGTGTGTGGCTGATTACATATATGCATTCTTGTAGATGAGGATAAGTATTAGAATATCATGCATTCCTTAGATCCATTGGATCTAACCCCCATCCCTTTCTTTTCTGCAGACTCCGGATCACTCAGGAGCTCACTGGATTCAACCCCAGATCAACACCTTATCTCTCCAGGCAATGTTTGGTACCATGTACTTTATGTTCATCCTTTTGTTTATGTCTATATTCATGCATGTCTTTCTAAAATTTGGCTATGCTCACGGCCTGTGTGAGCTTAGGTGATATTATCTTTCAGTTTATTTCCTTTGTACAGTACATACAAGACATATATACATGTAATCTCTAGATGCAAAAGTTTATTTTCCTTTACATGTATATTTTCATGAAATGAACACAAATCTAAAAAGATCATATAATAATGAAAACTAGGGTACTATAGCCCCATCTAGTAGTTAGGTCTCCAATAAGAAAAATGGTAAAAATATGGTAACATTCTGGTGACCTCAACTGAGTACTTGTCTGCTAAGCACTATTAACCAGTTGCCTTTGCATCCATTGGGCATAGAGTCCTTAAAACCTCAAAATTGAAACTGGCTTCCAACAAAACAACCTTCGTCTCTCCAACAAAATTGAAATAGAAACTAACTGCCTAAGACAAACTTCTATGCCTTATTACTAAAGAAAGCATGTGCTGAAGCACTTAGGGAACATGGAAAACTGAAACTCCTACCCTACCCTACTCTAACCAGTATCAAAAAATTGGTCAAACAAATCCATTGACTAGAATATTAAAATAAATTCCCACCCTCCTTAGGGTATTATAATTTGCACACTTGATGCCAATAAAGAGGATATGGAACATAAAAACATACTGAACTACCTTGCATATCCACTTTTTAAATTGGTAGTCTAGATTACTAACCTTGATTAGATCATAGGTGTTGTCTTCCCAGGGAGTTTGATAAGACTGAATAAGCTCTTGGTCTTCAAGAAATTGATCTTTGATATCATCCCCCACTAAATCTTTGAGCATGGATGTCTCATTTGATCCCACCTGAGAAAGGTATCTAATAGGACATCCCCTTGAGAGTATGAATCCAGGATTTTCTTTCTCAGTATGCACCTTATGAATGACCTCAGCATGTTGATCAAAATTATGCCCCTCCATGATGGCTTGCCATACCATTTCTTCTTCTGGGGTTAAAGGATCATCATCTTCAATTGGAACATCCAATAGCTCAGCAAAGCTATCAAATTATCTTAGGTCCTTAACAATCACCGGTCCCTCATCATGGTCTAGGAAACATGATCCTTGAGATTCATCCACCACTTTATTGCAGATAGGTTAAGATTCTATAACTGGAACAACATTAACCTCTTGAAATGAAAAGTCTTCCTTAAGAACATGCATGTTATTATCTATTTCAGGAAGATGAGGAACAACAACAAGAGTTGACCAGAAAGCATTAATTATGGAATCAAAATCTTCTTGTTTTTCTAAGTTAGCAGCAATTATATCATCTTTCTTATCATAATCAGTGAGCTAAACTAGTAAATCATGTATTACCTCTTCTTTCTCAATATAAGAAGGCATTTCCTCAAATAAATTAGTTAGGATCTCACCTTCTTCACTTGCTCCGTGATCCTTGTCTTGCTGCTCTAATCCATCATTATGTAACAAATCTACTTGTTCCTCATGATCATCATGAAAAAGTACACCTAAAAGACAAGATTCATCCTCTTCCTAGAGGCTTGAAATGCTATGAGGTGTAGGGGTCTCTTTAGGAATTGGCTCATAAGGCTTTATCTGCTATAGGATGGGCTCACTGTCACTTAGGAAGTCAAACCTTTTAGGTGTCTCTTTTATAGGAATAGAATGGAGTGGCTAGAAATCTAAGATGGGGTCATGAATAGGCTCTAAAAATGAATGGAGGTTATGCCCCTCTTGACTAAGATTCTGAACTAAAGGAGAAATCCTAAAGCTTGGAATTTAAATAGAAGTGCTAGGGGACTTACCAGGCAAGAAACTTGGAATTTGAACCTTGTGATTCTCCTATCTGGTTTGCAAGGCTTCTAGGTCCTCTTCCAGAGTTGCATCTCCTTAAGACTTTGGACACACAAGAGTAGCCTCCTTTTGTAACACTTTAGGCATCTCCTCCTGGATCTCCTTCTTGAAAAGATTTGGCATCTCAAAACCCGGATACATGGTCCATGAGGGTCTCCAAAACTGCATTGAGTTTTCATTGCCCTCTAGTGGATCTGGTGAAATTTCTTGTACTGGGGCAAAAATAACTACTTGATCTCCTTGCCTTGGTGCTTGTGCCAACAAATTCTTAATCAATTGATCCTTTTATGGAATCTGTTTAGCAAGTGTCTCTTGCTCATGATCATGAAATTCATCATTTTCTGCTAACTCTTTTTGGAGGTCCTCATTTTTTGTAGTTGTCAAATAGATGACCCTTATTAATTCTTTATACTCTTCAATATTTTCTTCATGGATCTTGTCTTGTGAATCCATCTGGCTCTCTATCTGCCTTGAGAACTCTTCTTTCCGAGTCATTACTTCCATATATTGCCTTGATAGCTCCTCTTTCTGAGCCCTCATCTCCACATAGTCTTTCATGAAAGAGCTCATTTCTTCTTGAAAATTTGCCAACCAGTCATTGGAGTTCATATCTGAAGTGGTTTTGGACTGATTCTGAGGATTGTAATGGTGACCCTCATAGGGTGGTTCATATGAATGATGCCATCATGCTTGATGCTGGGTGGGAGGGTATGGTAGTGCATGTTGGTAATTTTCTTTTGGTGGGCCATTTTGGCTATATGTTGCTACTTGGATAGATTGATATGGCATGAATGATAGTACATGGGTATCTTTCTCATGATATGGGGGGTGATAGGGCGAATATGCATTAGGAATTGACATGCTTATTCATCAAATGAGCTAGTAAAAAGGGTATTTTATGAAACTTACCAGCACATGGACTGCTTAAACTAGTAGATTTTTCTCGGAGTCGCCATGCTATTTGGAACAAACTACCTCTAAAGGCTAATTGCACTAAGGATCACACCAAAATCTTAGTGAGTGATGGGAAACATCACTGTCCCACCGGGCATTCCAAAAAATGTTGTCACTAGGGATTGCACCCGAATATGGCTAAGCATGAACCTAGCAATCCCGTGAAACATGGGACTACTTTTAGGCTGTGGGTAACCTATTTGAAAGTAGACCTCCAGATTAGGGTTTGGCTTCCCCTTGAATCACCTTGAACTCGGCTAAATTATTGAGGGAAAGGGAGAGAGTGCATGAAATTGAAATAACTGGAAATAAACCTAGGTGATTCACCGAACTTAAAGATCCACAGATTGAAGCAATACTCACAATGACACCTGAAATAACTTTGGTAACTCACAACTTGACCCTATCTACCTTGATAATCCTTGAAATAAAGAGGTACTTGGATTAAAAGAAGGGAAAAAGCTTCCACAACTTAAAACCCAAATGTACAAAGATTAGAACAACAATTGCAAAACACTTTCATGAACATTTAACTTGAACAAACATGCAAAGTGAAGGATAAATAAAATCACAATAACTTTGACATGAATTTTAATGGAAAACTCAGAAAATGAACAAGGACGAGAAGGAATATTACTTTATATTCAGTGGAAAGGAGCCAAGTACAACAATCTACTTCTCCAGAGCTACAAGCATTCACCTTCAAGAAAGAGAGAATGAAGAACTAACCTCAATCACCTAAGTGAGAGGTATATAAACTAAACTTAAGAAAACTGCATTCATGGCCCTCAACCTCACCAAAAATGGAAGAAATATGCATTTAGGGCATGTGCAAGATGCCTCTCAAATTCAGATGTCAAATTCCCAGATTTGTAGGGTTAGGGGAAAAAGTGAAAATCCTAAAAAAGATAGCCATTAAAGTCTACCCTATCCCCTCTAAATCATGCTCTATAAATGATATTCTAACAAAATGATTTATAAAAACACCATTTGTCAATATCTTACAATAATTCAAGCAATGATTTCACATTTTACAATCTTTATCCCTATGCCATGATCCTAGTTCTATGTGGATTTAAAACATTTAATTTACTTATGTTAATAAATAGTTCTCAACCCAATTTAAAAAAAGGGGGAAACATATTTAAACAACATTACATCTTTTTAAAATAAAATCCACTTATCATAAATAGCACCTAGCATCAAATTAAAAAATTAATTAAATTAGCTCTCAACCCAATTTGAAAAAAGGGGAAAGCATATAATTAAATAACATGAGAGACTGATCCAAAGAAAATATGGAAGATGCTTAAAACATTGGCACTTCACTACTAGCAAGATGGGGAAAGTTTCCATCCACACTAGTTTTTGCATCTTGGATCAAGAGCTCGATTTAGAAACTCTTAGCCTTTTCCCTTTTCATGGCATCATCATTTGAGGTAGATCTTGTTCTGGCTTCACTGGTTTCATTCTTCTGCATTCGATGTTGTATCTCTGCATTTGAAAGCACTGCGTATTGAACAAGCTCACTGTGAGGGCATATGTATTTTGATGGCATTGTATTTGTTTACTAGTTTAATTTCTATGTGACTCACATTGCAATCACATTTTGTGATATTGTTGGCATGCTTTTGGTGTATGCACCTGAAAATGCATTCACTATTGTATATTCTCATGCCAGCCCGTGAACTTGAAGCATTGTGTTTCGTGAGCTCACTGCTTTGAATTGCTTAAGGCCTGTGAGCCTTGGTCTTGCCTTAATTGATTTGTTTTCTCTGTTTTGTTGTATTGGGGCCGTGAACTTTGGAATAGGACATCTTCGTATTGCTTGATGCTTTAATTCTTGGATGATTGTCCCTGTCTAAACTGTGAGCCATAGCTTTCCCTCCATCTCTGTTGTGTTTCATCTAGATGAATCTGGTTCATTCATGATGAATGGCACTGTGTGTTATTGTTATTTATTTTGTCATGTTTTTATGCTTACTTCTTTATAGCTCGTGAACTTGAGCTTGATCTCTTGTTTACCGCTAGTGCTTGTGCTTGTGAGTCATGATATTGTTGTTATTGATTTCATTGTTGATGTCAGTCTGTGAGCTTTGGGTTTGATCCCTTTCTTGTTTATTTCTTCTCTGCTACAGCCCATGAATTTTCTATCGCATCATTGTATTGCTTTTCTCATTCTTTAAACTAGTTTTAAATCTCATGTTCATTGTATTTTGTAATGACACATTCATTGCTAATGCTTACCTATTTAGGGAGCCCATGAGCTTTCTTTGGCATCATTGTTCATGGTGCTTAGGTGCTCATATGCTCACGACACCCACGTTTGAACTATGGTATCATTTGTCATTGATTTTACTATCTTTTGAGGGCCTGTGAACAAGCTAGGGTAATTGTGTTTATTGTTTGATATTCATTATTCCTTGGGAAGGCTCATCATGGCATAGTCAGTGATCTCTGTTAGGGAATACATGATATAAATTTATTTGAAACTAGGACCCGAATGCTATGATCATTTTCTTTGACTGGCGTTTTAATCATTTCCACTGCTCCTCTTTCAAGTTCACAACCCGTGAGTTCCTGGGCATTGATCTTATAAAACATATTATACTCACTGTTTTATAGATCCTTGAGTTATTGCACTGTTATTACATAGATGTCTATTGTGGCTCGTGGTAGCTTAATATTCATTTGATGACACTGATTTTTGAACACATGCACCACTGATTGATTCGTTCTCATATAAGATGCCACTGTTTACTGGTTCCATGTTGTGCCTTCTATCATGACTGCATATTTGCATGATGTTGCTCCATCATTTGATTATGGCTCTTCTTAATGCATTTTGTCCTTCATTATAATGATCAGAATCTCATTGGCTCAAAGCTCATGAAATGTGGAAGCTCAATACTTTATTAGATTTGTACCATTTTGTATCATGCAGTCATTCTTTTTATCTATAGCTTCTTTCCTTAGCTCCAAATATAGATTTAATCATACTTCATGCCATGAATATGAGATAGAACTATGCATATTTGTGTACCTTTTCTGACATGTTGATGATGTATGCCCCTTTGAATATGCCAGTGCTTGACCATGACTCATTATTTTGTCTCCATGATCCATGAATGCCCCATTGATACTACTTAATCTGATTTCTTACATTTCACTGCTATTGTCCAGACAATAGTGACCCTTGAGGATGTCCCTCTTTTAAGGGAGGGACATCCTCTTGGGATTGCTATTATCTAGTTGAGGGCAAGCAACAGTGTCAAAGCTTCTTGTATCTGCACATAGAACAAACAAGTCAATAAAAAACATGGTATTTCTTTCCTTCCTGCAGCATCATCCTGGGTGTACATGCCCTATAGCATAATCCCTTTTAGAAGTGTATGGCTGATTACATATATGCATGCTTGTAGATGAGGGTAAGTATTAGAATATCATGCATTGCTTAGATCCATTGGATCCAACCCCCATCTCTTTCTTTTCTGTGGGCTCTGGATCACTCAAGAGCTCACTGGATTCAACCCTGGATCAACACCTTATCTTTCCAAGCAATGTTTGGTACCATGTACTTTATGTTCATCCTTTTGTGTATGTTTGTATTCATGCATGTCTTTCTAAAAGTTAGCTATGCTCACGGCTTGTGTGAGCTCAGCGTATATTATCTTTCAATTTATTTCCTTTGTACATTTTATACAAGACATATATACATGTAATCTCTAGATGTTGAAGTTTGTTTTCCTTTACATGTATCTTTTCATGAAATGAACACAAATCTAAAAAGATCATCTAATAAGGCAAAGTAGGGTACTATAGCCTCATCTAGTAATTAGGTCTCCAATAAATAAAAATGAGTAAAAATATGGTAACAAGTACCTAAATAAATAGTTTTGTACAACTTATTGAATTTTATGGTTGATGTGTTATGATCTACACATCCATTTGAACTTCCAATGAGACATGGAATTCTTCATGGGTCTTGTGTAACTATATTATGTAGCAAGCTTTTATAAAGGAGTTACCAATTATTTTTAATTGAAATATATTAGAGATTATGACATATCTTTTGGTGGACATTTTAAGATGTGTAATTATGAATAATATTAACTATTATTTGGTGGAGAAGAGGGGCATTAAAATTTGAAAGAAAAATTTGATCTTGTACTTCTATGAAATGCAAGGAGTCTCTTCAATTCAACATCTCATATTTTATACATCAAAATTTTGTCAAAACATTTTGGGCACTTATTTTATTTTTTTATGTAGATCTTAGAGATATTTTACTAAAGCTTAAAGAAGCTAGATTATTATTCATTGGACTATGAGTTGGGGTGCCTAAAATAAATATTTTTGTAGAACTTATTTAATTTTGTTTTCTCATACTTTATGACTCCAACTCAAGCAACGTGGATGCTAACAAAGGTTGTGGTAACACTGGCCATTGTGTTTTCTTAAAGTCTCCAAAGCTTTATATTTTGATAAATTCATTTTAATTGACAATAATTGTCTTTGCTACTTCAATCCTTTCAAGTTATATTTCTTGATCAAATTTATATTTCAATTTGTAGACACTTTAAGTGTTTCCTCTAACATGCTCCATGATAGAGGACTAAGATTCTGCAAATTGAATGGAGAATTGCCAAAATCATAACTAACCAACCATAACTAAAGAAAACAAATCAACAAATTATTTGTTCTCTTTTTTCATTCTAAAATAGTTGTATTTATATCTTTTAATGAAGGCACTGATAATGTGATTTCATATATGGTTGTTTCTAGCACCCCTAGCTTTAATGGCATTCCACACTGCAAAAATATGAGTTAGAAGTAAGTTGAATGGTCTACCCTCCATGCTCAGGATTAGAGATGAACCATCTGGAGTTTAAATCCCATGGCCACCCACTTCTACATCAAATTTTTATCAAGTGTTAAACAAATGCACTACTAAGGGATTATTTGACATGACATTTCCCACTCTTTTCCAAAATGAAAATACACTACACATGCAACCTCGAGTTACATAAATGCACCTTCATAATATGCCTTACATCTTATGTGATTTCATGATAAATTTTTTGGGCAACATCCATGCTTTAGATACTTCCTTATAAACCTTATGATGTGTCATTATAGCTAATCTCTTGTGATTGTATTCATTAAATGAAAAGTAGAAGACAATATACCAACCACCATTGAAGACCTTCAGTCCCACTTAATTAACCTACCAGATAATCAATTGTCAAAAGAACTGATGCATTTTGGTTCTACCTTACAAGGGACTCACTCATATTGGAATAAGTGTTACACTAATATAACAATTATGATCACCCAAATAGGTTCTCCAACATTCTTCTTCACATTAAGTACTGTTGACACAAAGTGCCATGATCTACATAGTGTTCTTTCACAAATGATACTTCTTCATTACTCTCAAACAAACAATGCACATATAACTTGATTAGAAACACCCACACAACATCACTATATCTACATTAGTGGTTCATAATCTTTCATGAAGAGGTCAATGAGAATCTCATGGATGCAACTAATTATAGGTATTGATATGAATGAAAAATTTGAGGTTCTTCACATATACATTCATTCATTTGGATTAAAAATGCATCGAACATAGATGCACTAGACTAGGAAAACACTATCGAAGTAAATAGAGCAAAAGAATTATTTGATAAATAAGTCATTTCTTGAAACCATCACTCTAAATCTGAAATAGGAAACATGATACATAGAATTCCAACATATGATCCATGCCTACTAAACACATAAAATATTTTCTACCAATCCTTACTTTGACTATGAAGAGTTGGTCAATTGTGTACAAAGACACACCAAATGTATTGAGAAGGCTTGCCTACATAAGAAAGAGAAGCATGTATAATGTAGATATAAAGATCCTTCGAAAGAATGTGAAGAATCAAATTACTATGCGATGAATCGGGACATTAATCCTTTGAGCCATCTAGAAATGATGATAGGTTGAACATCCATAACCCAAAGTTTGTCTCCATATGGAGAGATAATATAGATTGCCAACACATCACCTTGTGACTTCTTGTTCTCAAATACATTTCCACATATGTATCCAAAGTTGAAAAAATAGAGAGTTGTGTTAATATGTTGGCAAAGATTTTCTCAGAATGAAAGCTAGAAGATCACACCATAAAAGAATACCAAAAGGTCATGGCTAAGACTATTGTAGAAAGATATATAAGCACACAAGAAACATGTCATATGCTGCAAAAAATTACCTATTATGATTTGCAATCACCAATTTATATCACTAGATGTGGGTATAAAATTGTTACACCACCTTAAACAAATAGTCGATGGTAGTGAGATACAATCTAGCTACATACAATCCTACTTGTGTTGTCCAACTCACTTAGAACTGGTTACACTAATTGAATCAACAAGATATTGTATATCCCTTTGGCTCTAAGCCCTGAGAATTGCCAACATATGTTACCGTTGAATTTGATAGCTACAATGGTCCACCTTGGGATGAAAGAAACCCAAAAACTATTTCAATACAACTGATATTTCAAGGAAAGAATACACAAATATCGCTAACAACAAACTCACTTAGAACTGGTTACACTAATTGAATCAAGAAGATATTGTATATCCCTTTGGCTCTAAGCCCTAAGAATTGCCAACATATGTTACCGTTGAATTTGATAGCTACAATGGTCAACCTTGGGATGAAAGAAACCTAAAAACTATTTCAATACAACTGATATTTCAAGGCAAGAATACACAAATATCGCTAACCACCACATGGGATATCACTATATACACAAATCATAAGACCTAAAACTAGATAGAGCCATAATTGATATAGGTAAAATTGTAAGACAAGGCCACACCTTTATAACATTCTCCAAAGTCAAATCCCTACAAGGCCTTGGTATAGAGCACACCTTCTCTTTGAGTCACTATTACAAAATGAAAAAGAATCCATACAACATTATTAGAAAGAAAGAAAAATCTCACTTGCAATCGATCTCGTAAAAATCCTAGTTATATTAATTTACATTTACACTTACTTTTTAAGTAGTACAGTTTAAATTATTCCCTTCATTTCATGACATTTTTTGTTGCTTATCAATTATTGTTTTTTTGTATTTCAGAGGTTCACACTTGCTAATCAATAAGAGGAAACAAAGAAGACTAATATTTATAAATATAATATTTTTTAATGTGTTTCTATGAATTGAACAATGCTATATTTTATAAAGATGACCTACAAAAAATACAATAGGACACTATTGTAACTTTAATTTATCAAAAATGGATGCTACTGTGTACAAGACTTCCTTCTACAATGCTACATGTTTGTAGACCATCACTTTTATACACTTTTGTTTATTATCTAAGTCTTCAGTTATGCTTTCAAATCAAAAACCTATTGGCATATCCCTTGCACCTCCTTTGGGTGCAAGTGCTAGTTTTGTAAGCGTGTGGATTGCATTGAAGTTGTGACACCCTACTAGTATCTCAATGTTGTTCTCCTTGGAGGATTATTTTTTAATGGAATGTATTCAGGTCACCACACCCCTTGTATCTTGCTATTGCACTAGTTCTTTGATTGGACTTCATGTTGTAATACTCTTTGTATGGCGTGTGTGTAAGCATATTTCCCTTGTGTATGTGTGATCTTGCATTATTGTTTAGGTCATGTGACTATCTCCGCAAGTATAGTGGGGTGGACTAGAGGCTATCACATGGTTGGGTGGTATTACACGTTGTCATCAGGGACTAGTGTACAAGGTTGTGGATCAGTACCAAGATTTCTTATAACCTTTACTTCTCTTCCTCTTTATATTCTCTTATTTTATGCTTTGTAAGATCAATAGATTGTAACAGATTCAAATTATATGTATCATTATATTGTAATTGTATTATTGAATGATTCTTGAGGATGTACTTGTCACTGGATACTTGGAATATATGTATTTATGCACGATCGACGTAACAACTCCCATAGAGGTCAACTAGGGAATACCTAGATTGACTCAAAAGGGGCCTGACTCAAGGATCACATCAAATGTTGAAAATACCACCTTGTGTCCTACTTGGACTATTAAGGTGGTAGACCCCAAAGGAGGAAGGGACGGTCCATCATGTCTTCTAAAGGTGGTGGAAAGCTCATCATATTTCCCATTATTGAAGTTGTTAATGAAGAGGACCTCCACAATGATTGATCGACATTGGGACATAGAGGGGAGAAGGCTCTCCACTTTACAACTCGTCTAGAGGGTTGAAAGTGATGAAGGGTGCTCCCCTTAATACCACAAGCACATAACAGAAATAGAGAAACAACAACAATAATATGCAAGAACAGAAAATTGGCTTCTTATTATCTCCACAAATGTGGAATTATAAACTTTCAGAATTACAATATGCAAAGCCACATGGGCATTCCCTTACAATATTCTGTAGGAAAAAGCCTCGAATCAATACCCAGATCTACTACCCAGAACTATTCTGAACTGCCTAAGACAATAATACAGCCTTCCTTATATAGGCAATTTTCCACTGCCTGGGAAGGTTCCAGAATTTTAGCCAATAAGGCTGACCAAACTTAAAATTATTTTATTTTACATTTTATTACATCATAGTCGGCTCAAGATAACCTTTGAAACCCGAACAGAAATTTTGAAGAAAATTATTTTCTGCCATTCCAGGTGACCCAACTTCCGAAGACCATAAGTCATCACCACTTGACCCGATTGGCTATTATAACCACATTTCAGAAATGCCACGAAGTGCTCTACAGGCTTGACCAGCGCAATCGCCCGTCACCCAAATTTTTGACCTCATCCGGGGCTTCTAAAGCCTTCAAAACTGAGCTCAAAGTTTCTGTACCCTATTGCCAATACCGAAAATCTTCAATATCTTCAAAATGACACCTGATCTAGCCATGAAACTTTGCTGACAGACTTATATGACCAAAATGAACCTCCAAGAAAGAAATCAGATCATTCTGAGCACATACAAAAATTACCAAAAATAGTAACTTTCCATAAATAGCAGCTCTGCACAAAATAGCCCTTATTGAATACAAAAATAGAAATATTTTTGGGTGATGCAAGATTGTTCTTACACCTAGGATGCTCTTGCATCAGACACCCAGGGTAATTTGAGAAGTGACCCTGTCACGACTCAGGTGTGCAGAGGAAAACCAAGACGGCTAACCTCCTCCTTTGTCAGCCATGATGAATCTTCAATAGGTCATCCTTTCCACTTGACCAGATATTCTTCATATGTCCTATTCCTTGTGCTTCTGCCAACACGACTATCCAGTATATCTTCGATCTCCTTAGTGTTTGAACTAGTTGCTGGAATACTCCACTGTGCTGCTGTGATCTCATCTTCAACACCTCCTTCATGATACTCTGTCAGATCTGAAATGTTAAAAACTGACGAAATATTTAGCTCAGTAGGCAATTCTACCTCATATGCGTTTCTTGAATCATGTTTCTTCAGTATCCTACATGGTCCAAACTTTTTCATTTTCAGCTTGTTATATGTACCAACTCGAAACCGCTCCTTCCGCAAATGAACCATGACTTCATCACCAACCTGAAATTCCTTATGCCTCCTTTTCTCATCTGCCTTAGCCTTATACTGCGCATTCATCTTGGTAATATGCTTCCTCACCTCTTCATGGATGTTCTTCAAGTGTTCTGCAAAATCCTCAGCTTCAGCACTACTTATTTCTCCTTTATCTATCTTCCTCAATTCAGATGCATTTCTCAGACTACTTCCATATACAATCTGGAATGGTGATTTACCAGTGCTCCTGTTGACAGAATTATTGTATGCAAATTCCGCTTGTGGTAAAGTCAAATCCCATCCTGTTGGCTTATCTCCAACCAAACATCTCAGCAAATTTTCCAAACTTTTATTCACCACCTCTGTCTGTCCATCAGTCTGGGGATGATATGATGAACTGAACTTCAAATCTGTCTTTAACTTCTTCCACAATGTACGCCAAAAATATCCAACAAACTTAGTGTCCCGATCTGAAACTATGGTCTTTGGCAAACCATGAAGTCTCACTACTTCTCTGAAAAATAATTCTGATACATGAACAGCATCATTAGTCTTCTTGCAGGGAATGAAATGTGTCATCTTTGAAAATCTATCAACCACCACAAAAATTGAATCATGTCCCCGTTGAGTCCTCAGTAAACCAAGAACAAAGTCCATGCTGATATCCTCCCAAGGCTTCTCTGGTACAGGTAATGGCTGATACAACCCTGTATTCTGCTTCACTCCTTTCGCCATCTGACATACTCTACAACTCTGTACAAACTTCTTCACATCTTGCTGCAACTGTGGCCAATAATAATTTTCACTAACCAAAGAAACGGTTTTATCATGACCAAAATGTCCAGCCAATCCTCCGCTATGCTTCTCCTTGATGAGATTCTCCCTCATAGAACTTCTTGGAATGCACAATTGACTCCCTCTGAATAGCATATCATCTTGGATGATAAAATCCAGCCATTTCATCCTATCTAGAGTAATAGGTTCTGTACAAGCTTTCCAACCTTCACCAAAATCAGGATCCTCTGGATACAAATTCTTGAGTTTCTTGAACCCAACCACTTCAATCTGCATCTCTGTTAGCAATAGTTACCTTCTGCTAAGAGCATCTGCAACCTTGTTAGACTTTCCACTTCTGTGTTTCAAAACAAATGTATAACTCTGCAAAAACTCAACCGATTTCAAATGCCTCTGATTCAACTTTCCTTGACTATCCAAATATTGCAAAGCTTGATGATCAGTATACAAAACAAACTCCTTAGGAAGCAGATAGTGTCTCCACTTCTTCAATGCTTGAACTATAGCATAAAATTTCTGATCATAAACAGAATATTTTCTCTTGGCATCATTTAACTTCTCACTGAAATAAGCAACAGGTTTACCTTCTTGGCTCATAACAGCTCCTATTGCAGTACCACTAGCATCACAATCTACTTGAAACACCTTATTAAAATCTGGAAGTGCTAAAATAGGTTGTTCTATAACTTTATGTTTCAACAATTGAAAGCTCTTTTCTGCCCCATTAGTCCACTTAAACTCTTTTCTATCCCCTCTCATTGTTTCAGTCAAGGGACCACAAATACTGCTAAAATTTTTGATAAACATTCTGTAAAAGTTAGCTAGACCATGAAAAGATCTTACCTCAGTAGCATTCCTTGGAGTAGGCCATTCAAGAATAGCCTGTACCTTCTCTGAGTCTATTTTTAGACCTTTTGCTGAGACTACAAATCCCAAATACACTAACTCTTTCTTCACAAAACTGCACTTCTTCAAATTAATCAACAATTTCTCATCTCTCAACTTCTCAAACACCATACGAATATGCATCATATGCTCCTTCAATGTCTTACTAAAGATCAAAATATCATCTAGGTAAACAATGACAAACTTACCCAGAAATTCTTTCAGAACCTCGTTCATGAGCCGCATGAAAGTGCTCGGTGCATTGGTTAGCCCAAAAGGCATGACTAACCACTCATACAGTCCTTCCTTTGTCTTGAAGGCAGTCTTCCATTCATCTCCTTCTCTGATCCGAATCTGGTGATATCCACTCTTCAGATCTATCTTTGAGAAATACACAGCTCCACTCAAACAATCCATAATATCATCCATTCGTGGCAATGGAAACCTATACTTGATTGTGATCTTGTTTATTGCTCTAGAATCTGTACACATCCTCCACTCTCCATTCTTCTTTGGTGCTAATACCACTGGTATAGCACAGGGACTCAAACTCTCACGGATCAATCCTTTATGTAACAGTTCATATACTTGTCTGTTCAACTCTTCACTTTCTGCAGGTGTCATTCTGTGTGCTGCTTTATTCGACAAACTCGCTCTTGGGATCAAGTCCATCTGATGACTGATCTTCTTGACTGGTGGTAATCCATCAGGCATGTTATCGGATACAATATCCTGAAACTCATTCAACAAATCTGCAACTTCTATAGAGACATCTTCTACTTCCTCTTTACCAGCTTTTGGAATTAAAGCAAAACATACATGCTCATGCCTCATACCATCTAAAAAAAATTTTCCATCAACAAAAGTTATCCTTGCATTACCACATACCTTTTCTTCAGTCTCCTTCAATAGTTTTAGCTTATGTCGCACTCTATCCTTTGTCAGGGAATAGGTATTCGCATGACCATCATGTACAGCACATCTGTCAAACTATCATAGTCTACCCAACAACATGTGACATGCATCCATAGATATGATATCACATAATACCTCATCTTGGTATCCGTCAACCTTGAACTTCACTAGGCATTGTTCATTGACCATGACCTTGTGGTCATCCTGTACCCAGGCAATCCGATATGGATGTGGGTGTTTCTGTCTCTTGAGCTTCAACTTTGTCACCATCTCTTCTGAAACCAAATTGTTAGTGCTTCCACTATCAATAATCACATCACAACATTTACCTTCACACTTGCACCTGGTGCGAAACAGGCTCCTCCTTTGCTCAGGTTCATTCTCACCACTCAACAGGACTCTTCTGTTAATCAACGTTTCTCCTCTTTAGGCATCTTCAAAATTTGATGATCTAGCATCTTCATCTACATGTGAAACTCTTGCCTGGCCTTCATTTCTCTTGTCTGTTCTTCCTTGGCGCTGAAGACATTCAAATGCCCTATGACCTTCTTCTCCACAGTGAAAACATGTTCCACGGAAGCCTCCTCTTCCAGATCCTTTTCCTCTTCCTCTTCCTCTCTGATCTCTATTATTCTGATCCTGGAAGCGATTGGAATTATTTTCTCACTGATTATGACTGCTACTGGCCTCATCCTTCTTTTTCAAATTTTCATTTCGGCCACCATATGACCGTCCACTAGATCATCCACCGCGACCTCTTCCGTTTTATCTGCTCTCGAACTTCTTGTTCAACTTTTCCTCTACTTTTAGGGCAAACTGGTATGCCTCTTCAATACTGTTCATTCGGACCAAATTCAGCTCCTCTAGAATGCTTGGCCTTAACCCATTAAGGTATCGGGAAACTTTCTCTTTAACAGCTTCTGCATGGCCTGTTCTGATAAAAAGTCGATAGAACTCCTCTGTATACTCCTGAACAGATCTTCCCACTTGCTTCAAACTCTGCATTTTCTTCAGTAGGTCAAGCTCATAATCAACAGGAATGAACTGTCGCTTCAATTTATCCACCATCCGATCCCATCTTGTGATTTTCTCCTTTCCCCTTCTATTTCGCTCTAATTGAATCTCTTGCCACCATATCTTCGCATGACCTTTCAGTCTGGCCTTCGCAAATTTGACCCTATCAGGATCCTTAACATCTTCATACTCAAAATATTCCTCACATTCATTGATCCAGTCGATCAATTCTTCTGGGTTAAGATTTCTAGAAAATGTAGGAACCTCAATCTTAGGTCTTTTCCCAATCTTAGAAATGGCCCGAAAAAGTCTTTCTTCCTCTTGGTTCACAATTTTGACTTCTCCTTCTTGATATTCTTCTTCGGCTTCATCCTCGCTTTCATCTCTGACATTAAGATTCATTCCTCTGCGAATCTCTTTTTGCAATGCTCGCACTTGTCTCTGCAGCTCTCTAACTTCAGGTGTCACAACACCAGCTCTTCCGCCGCGTTCTTTTCGTGGAGGCATTTTTGCGATGCACGCTGAAACCCTAGCCACGGTCCTGGTGCAAACTGTCTCACAGTCGGTGATCTTTTTACAAACTCAAGAACTCCTGCTCTAATACCACTTGATGAAGGGTGCTCCCCTTAATACCACAAGCACATAACAGAAATAGAGAAACAACAACAATAATATGCAAGAACAGAAAATTGGCTTCTTATTATCTCCACAAATGTGGAATTACAAACTTTCATAATTACAATATGCAAAGCCACATGGGCATTCCCTTACAATATTCTGTAGGACAAAGCCTCGAATCAATACCCAGATCTACTACCCAGAACTATTTTGAACTGCCTAAGACAATAATACAGTTTTCCTTATATAGGCAATTTTTCACCGCCTAGGAAGGTTCCAAAATTTTAGTCAATAAGGCCGACCAAACTTAGAATTATTTTATTTTACATTTTATTACATCATAGTCGGCTCAAGATAACCTTTGAAACCCGAACATAAATTTTTAAAAAAATTATTTTCGGCCATTTCAGGTGACCTAACTTCCGAAGACCATAAGTCATCACCAGTTGATCCGATCGGCTATTATAACCCCATTTCAGAAACGCCACGAAGCGCTCTACAAGCTTGACCAGCACAATTGTCTGTCACCCAAATTTTTGACCTCATCCGGGGCCTCTAAATCCTTCAAAACTGAGCTCAAAGTTTCTGTACCCTATTGCCAATACCGAAAATCTTCAATATCTTCAAAACGACACCTGATCTAGCCATGAAACTTTGCTGGCAGACTTATATGACCAAAATGAACCTCCAAGAAAGAAATCAGATCATTCTGAGCACATACAAAAATTACCAAAAATAGTAACTTTCCATAAATAGCAGCTCTGCACAAAATAGCCCTTATTGAATACAAAAATAGAAATATTTTTGGGTGATGCAAGATTATTCTTACACCCAGGATGCTCCTGCATCAGACACCCAGGGTAATTTGAGAAGTGACCTTGTCATGACTCAGGTGTGCAGAGGAAAACCAAGACGGCTAACCTCCTCCTTTGTCAGCCATGATGAATCTTCAACAGGTCGTTCTTTCCACTTGACCAGATATTCTTCATATGTCTTGTTCCTTGTGCTTTTGCCAACACGACTGTCCAGTATTTCTTTGATCTCCTTAGTGTCTGAACTAGTTGCTGGAATACTCCACTGTGCTGTTGTGATCTCATCTTCAACACCTCCTTCATGATACTCTATCAGATCTGAAATGTTAAAAATTCATGAAATATTTAGCTCAGTAGGCAATTCTACCTCATATGCGTTTCCTGAATCATGTTTCTTCAATATCCTACATGGTCCAAACTTCTTCATTTTCAGCTTGTTATATGTACCAACTCAAAACCGCTCCTTCCGCAAATGAACCATGACTTTATCACCAACTTGAAATTTTTTATGCCTCTTTTTCTCATCTGTCTTAGCCTTATACTGCACATTCATCTTGGTAATATACTTCCTCACCTCCTCATGGATGTTCTTCAAGTGTTCTACAAAATCTTCAGCTTCAGCACTACTTATTTCTCTTTTATCTATCTTCCTCAATGCAGATGCATTTCTCGGACTACTTCCATATACAATCTAGAATGGTGATTTACCAGTGCTCCTGTTGACAGAATTATTGTATGCAAATTTTGCCTGTGGTAAAGTCAAATCCCATCCTGTTGGCTTATCTCCAACCAAACATCTCAGCAAATTTCCCAAACTTCTATTCACCACCTCTGTCTGTCCATCAGTCTGGGGATGATATGATGAACTGAACTTCAAATCTATTTTTAACTTCTTCCACAATGTACGCCAGAAATATCCAACAAACTTAGTGTCCCGATCTAAAACTATGGTCTTTGGCAAACCATGAAGTCTCACTACTTCTCTGAAAAACAATTCTACTACATGAACAGCATCATTAGTCTTCTTGCAGGGAATGAAATGTGTCATCTTTCAAAATCTATCAACCACCACAAAAATTGAATCATGTCCCCGCTGAGTCCTCGGTAAACCAAGAACAAAGTCCATGCTGATATCCTCCCAAGGCTTCTCTGGTACAGGTAATGGCTGATACAACCTTGTATTCTGCTTCACTCCTTTCACCATCTGACATACTCTACAACTCTGTACAAACTTCTTCACATCTTGCTACAACTGTGGCCAATAATAATTCTCACTAACCAAAGAAACAATTTTATCACTTCCAAAATATCCAGCCAATCCTCCGCTATACTTCTCCTTGATGAGATTCTCCCTCATACAACTTCGTGGAATGCACAATTGACTCCCTCTGAATAGCATATCATCTTGGATGATAAAATCCAGTCATTTCATCATGTTTAGAGTAACAGGTTCTGTACAAGCTTTCCAAGTTTCACCAAAATCAGGATCCTCTGGATACAAATTTTTGAGTTCCTTGAACCCAACCACTTCAATCTATATTTTTGTTAGCAATAGTTGTCTTCTGCTAAGAGCATCTGCAACTTTTTTAGACTTTCCACTTCTGTGTTTCAAAACAAATGTATAACTCTGCAAAAATTCAACCCATTTCAAATGCCTCTGATTCAACTTTCCTTGACTATCCAAATATTGCAAAGCTTGATGATCAGTATACAAAACAAACTCCTTAGGAAGCAGATAGTGTCTCCACTTCTTTAATGCTTGAACTATAGCATAAAATTCCTGATCATAAACAGAATATTTTCTCTTGGCATCATTTAACTTCTCACTGAAATAAGCAACAGGTTTACCTTCTTGGCTCATAACAGCTCCTATTACAGTACCACTAGCATCACAATCTACTTGAAACACCTTATTAAAATCTGGAAGTGCTAAAACAGGTTATTCTGTAACTTTGTGTTTCAACAATTGAAAGCTCTTTTCTGCCCCATTAGTTCACTTAAACTCTTTTCTATCCCCTGTCATTGTTTCAGTCAAGGGACCACAAATACTGCTAAAATTTTTGATAAACTTTCTGTAAAAGTTAGCTAGACCATGAAAAGATCTTACCTCAGTAGCATTTCTTGGAGTGGGCCATTCAAGGATAGCCTGTACCTTCTCTGGGTCTATTTTTAGACCTTCTGTTGAGACTACAAATCCCAAATACACTAACTCTTTCTTCACAAAACTGCACTTCTTCAAATTAATCAATAATTTCTCATCTCTCAACTTCTCAAACACCATACGAATATGCATCATATGCTCCTCCAATGTCTTACTAAAGATCAAAATATCATCTAGGTAAACAATGACAAACTTACCCAAAAATTCTTTCAGAACCTCGTTCATGAGCCGCATGAAAGTGCTCGGTGCATTGGTTAGCCCAAAAGGCATGACTAACCACTCATACAGTCCCTCCTTTGTCTTGAAGGCAGTCTTCCATTCATCTCCTTATCTGATCCGAATCTGGTGATATCCAATCTTCAGATCTATCTTTGAGAAATACACAGCTCCACTCAAACAATCCATAATATCATTCATTCGTGGCAATGGAAACCTATACTTGATTGTGATCTTGTTTATTGCTTTGGAATCTGTACACATCCTCCACTCTCTATTCTTCTTTAGTGCTAATACCGTTGGTACAGCACAGGGACTCAGACTCTCACGAATCAATCCTTTATGTAACAGTTCATGTACTTGTCTGTTCAACTCCTCACTTTCTGCAGGTGTCATTCTGTGTGCTGCCTTATTCGGAAAACTCGCTCCTGGGATCAAGTCCATCTGATGACTGATCTTCCTGACTGGTGGTAATCCATCAGGCACGTTATCGGATACAATATCCTGAAACTCATTCAACAAATCTACAACGTCTACAGGGACATCTTCTACTTCCTCTTTACCAGCTTTTAGAATTAAAGCAAAACATACATGCTCATGCCTCATACCATCTAAAAAATTTCTTCCATCAACAAAAGTTATCCTTGCATTACCACATACCTTTTCTTCAGTCTCCTTCAATAGTTTTAGCTTATGTCGCACTCCATCCTTTGTCAGGGAATAGGTATTCGCACGACCATCATGTACAGCACATCTGTCAAACTACCATGGTCTACCCAACAACATGTGACATGCATCCATAGATATGATATCACACAATACCTCATCTTGGTATCCGCCAACCTTGAACTTCACTAGGCATTGTTCATTGACCATGACCTTGTGGTCATCCTGTACCCAGGAAATCCGATATGGATGTGGGTGTTTCTATCTCTTGAGCTTCAACTTTGTCACCATCTCTTCTGACACCAAATTGTCAGTGCTTCCACTATCAATAATCACATCACAACATTTACCTTCACACTTGCACCTGGTGTGAAACAGGCTCCTCCTTTGCTCAGGTTCATTCTCACCACTCAACAAGACTCTTCTGTTAATCAATATTTCTCCTCTTTCAGCATCTTCAGAATTTGATGATCTAGCATCTTCATCTACATGTGCAACTCTGGCCTGACCTTCATTTCTCCTGTCTATTTTTCCTTGGCGCTGAGGACATTCAAATGCCCTATGACCTTCTTCTCCACAGTGAAAACATGTTCCACGAAAGCCTCCTCTTCCAGATCCTTGTCCTCTTCCTCTTCCTCGCTGATCTCTATTATTCTGATCCTGGAAGCGACTGGAATTATTTTCTCGCTGATTCTGACTGCTACTGGCCTCATCCTTCTTTTTCGGATCTTCATTTCGGCTACCATATGACCATCCACCAGATCGTCCACCGCGACCTCTTTCATTTTGTCTGCTCTCGAACTTCTTGTTCAACTTTTCCTCTACTTTTAGGGCAAACTGGTATGCCTCTTCAATACTGTTCATTCGGACTAGATTCAGCTCCTCCTGAATGCTTGGCCTTAACCCATTAAGGTATCGGGCAACTTTCTCTTTATCAGCTTCTGCATGGCCTGTTCTGATGAGAAGTCGATAGAACTCCTCTGTATACTCCTGAACAGATCTTCCTGCTTGCTTCAAACTCTACATTTTCTTCAGTAGGTCAAGCTCATAATTAACAGGAATGAACTGTCACTTCAATTTATCCACCATCCGATCCCATCTTGTGATTTTCTCTTTTCCCCTTCTATTTCGCTCCAACTGAATCTCTTGCCACCATATCTTCACATGACCTTTCAGTCTGGCCTTCGCAAATTTGACCCTATCAAGATCCTCAACATCTTCATACTCAAAATATTCCTCACATTTATTGATCCAGTCGATCAATTATTCTGGGTTAAGATTTCTAGAAAATGTAGGAACCTCAATCTTAGGTCTTTTCCCAATCTTAGAAATGGCCCGAAAAAGTCTTTCTTCCTCCTGGTTCACAATTTCGACTTCTCCTTCTTGATATTCTTCTTCGGCTTCATCCTCGCTTTCATCTCTGACATTAAGATTCATTCCTCTGCGAATCTCTTCTTGCAATGCTCGCACTTGTCTCTGCAGCTCTCTAACCTCAGGTGTCACAACACCAGCTCTTCCGCCGCGTTCTTTTCGTGGAGGCATTTTCGTGATGCACGCTGAAACCCTAGCCACGGTCCTGGTGCAAACTACCTCACAGTCGGTGATCTGTTTACACACTCAAGAACTCCTGCTCTGATACCACTTGATGAAGGGTGCTCCCCTTAATACCACAAGCACATAACAGAAATAGAGAAACAACAACAATAATATGCAAGAACAGAAAATTGGCTTCTTATTATCTCCACAAATGTGGAATTACAAACTTTCAAAATTACAATATGCAAAGCCACATGGGCATTCCCTTACAATATTCTGTAGGACAAAGCCTCGAATCAATACCCAGATCTACTACCCAGAACTATTCTGAACTGCCTAAGACAATAATACAGCCTTCCTTATATAGGCAATTTTCCACCGCCTGGGAAGGTTCCAAAATTTTAGCCAATAAGGCTGACCAAACTTAGAATTATTTTATTTTACATTTTATTACATCATAGTCGGCTCAAGATAACCTTTGAAACCCGAACAGAAATTTTGAAGAAAATTATTTTCGGCCATTTCAGGTGACCCAACTTCCGAAGACCATAAGTCATCACCAGTTGACCCGATCGGCTATTATAACCCCATTTCAGAAATGCCACGAAGCGCTCTACAGGCTTGACCAGCGCAATCACTTGTCACTCAAATTTTTGACCTCATCCGGGGCCTCTAAATCCTTCAAAACTGAGCTCAAAGTTTCTGTACCCTATTGCCAATATCGAAAATCTTCAATATCTTCAAAACTACACCTGATCTAGCCATGAAACTTTGCTGGTAGACTTATATGACCAAAATGAACCTCCAAGAAAGAAATCAGATCATTCTGAGCACATACGAAAATTACCAAAAATAGTAACTTTCCATAAATAGCAGCTCTGCACAAAATAGCCCTTATTGAATACAAAAACAAAAATATTTTTGGGTGATGCAAGATTGTTCTTACACCCAGGATGCTCCTGCATCAGAAAGTTATGTTTGTTTCAAGAACCCTCCGAGCGATTGGAAAAATTGGAGTGATGGTCACCATGTCTACGAAGGGACTTCCACTCATGAAAGGGAAGGTTTGATATAAGAGTCCCTAGGTCACATCGAATTCACCAAAATATGGAGAAAGAAAAACTACAATGACCTCGAGACCAATTAATGTCCTGAAGGATAAACCTCTCCTTGTGCCACCTCACTTCTACTAGCGCTTTGGTGAGCTAGGGAATCAAGACACTAAGTGTAATAAAGATTATTCAATTAACTAAGATAGCAAATGTGAATGAAATAAAGGATATTAAGACGATTAAATTGATTAATATGTTAAATGCAGAGGAAATGGAATAACTACTAACTACAAATCTGAAATGATATTTTAAGTACGGAAACTGAAAGAGTGCATCACAAGGACAAAGTACTAAACTTTTCTAACTCGCTCTCTAAGAAACACACATGAGTCAAGGATGAAAGTGCAGGTACAAGACACCAGCATAGTGCATGTATGTCCCATAGAAACAAAGTACACAAGACAACACATAATCCAAGGAAACTAACCAAAACAAAAGGTAAAAGACTAATAGAACAATAAAGAGTGATTTTACTATGTAAACACAAGTTGATGAAGGAATATTCTTACTAAGATTACGACTTGATAAAGTTTTCAGCCAAATGCTCATACACCCTCAAACCTGCACACCCAAAAATAAAGGAAAATGTTGGGTGGTTTTTTAGAGACCTGACTCAATCATATCCCTACTTTAGTGTTTCCACCTCTATAGCTATTGATTAAACATAACAAAAATAGTGATAGATAACAAAAAAAAGGAAAATGTTTGGTGGCTATTTGGAGACCTTCCTTAGTTAAATCTCTACTTTGGTGTTTTTGTTAATATTTATGGCCTTTTCGGAAAGATCAAGATATGTATGCTAAGATGAATATTAATTATTATTCATCTCAGCATACCAATATCATATTAAACTAAATAATGGAAAATATTTCCCTTGATATTGTCCTAGAGGGACGACTTAACAATGCCTTAAAGGGACGACTTGTTGATATGTCCTCAAGAGATGACTTGGGATGATATTATGTGGATTATTCATGCCTATACTAGTTGGCCCCTTTACCTTGTTATATTATTAATGAGAAATGTTTTGTGCCTTCTAGTCGGCCCTTACCCTTGTTTACAAGGTTGACTTAACACATATAAATGATGTATTTTAAGGTGTGAATTTACAAGGCATAGAAAACATAACATGCTAAGTAATATTCGTACCATCAGTAGGGATATTGCAGATATATATATTTAAAGATTGTCTTGGCATAATTATTATAGCAACATACTGGTAATTTAAGGGCAGCAGATCAGACCTCGTAGCATACCTATAGCATACCCGAATCTGGAAAAGTATAGTAGATAAAATCAGTCACTTAGTACACATAATCAGAAGGAAATATGTAGCAAAGGATGGATGACAATTAGGCTTGATGTGAAGAAGATTTTCTTACCTCAAATCGGGTATTATCCTTTCCCTTTCTTATGTCACTATATTTTCAATCTTAAAGATTGTGTTTTCCTTACTTAAAATCTGAATATATCAACATGGTATCAGAGCCAAGGTAGATAAAGTCCTTTTCAAATTTAGGAAAACCAATCTTACCCTAATCGAGTGCAATCAGCCGGTGTAACATGTTATGGATCTATTTTGTGATTTGGCACTCTTGGTTCCACTCCCTTTCTCCCAAATTTTGTGACATGGACTATTATTACCTCATACACATTGTATTCAGTCAAGTATTGAGATTTACCATTGATTTGTAGTGTGAACTATTATTACCTTGCATACAGAGGTAGGGAAGTAACAATCTCATCACCCATTAAAAAGAGATATTTGTAAAAGTCATGGTAACAGTTTTACACCTAGAAAATTCATTGTTTGACTGTAAGTTCCCCTTGAAGTTATATAGTTTTGTCATGTGAATTTATGGTGTAAATCGGTATTTTGGCTGTAAGATGTCATTAAGTGCATAGGCATCACACTCAGTTGTATTTATGAGCTATTTGTAACTTACTACTATGCAAATTTGCATGACACTAAAAGTTGTGAAAATGCTTTATAAGTTGCATATATATGACACGATTAGTGATAGCTCTATTTTTTGAATCAACTCTATTTTTTGAATCAGCTCTATTTAGGTGCATGCAACTACGGGGCAATTAAGTATATGTATATAAAATATTTCCTCTATTGTAATTAGTTAGATTTATGGCTAGTTGAGTCGTTGAAAGCATAGATCTCTTGAACATAAACTTTATGAATGTTTATATAAAATGGAATTTAAAGCTATTAGGAACTATGAATTTAATGACCATATTGTCAGTATAACTATTAAAAAGATATGAAATGAATATTCTGAGTTAAGTAATCATTTGACAACTATGGACACACCTACTATGTAAATAATATTTAGGATCAATAATGGATAGAGAGGAAGAAACTATCAAAATAACTCTCTAAGGTATAGATGTGACAAATTTAGTTACAAGATGGCAAATTTTCCAAATCAAAACTATCATCAAACCTCTATTGTAGAATTTGAACGCCTTTAGCCTTCACCTTAAGAGGGAGTTCATATATGGGCCTTCATGAACTTAAAAGTCATGTTATAAATTCTTTGTTATATTTTAACATCACTTGTTGATATTACTTTACATTGAGAATATGATTCTTCGTTATGTTAAAATTATTATGTGAGTATTTTGTTATACTAACAGATTTACATGATATTTGAGCATTAAGGCTCGTGCACCTTTGAGCGTTGAGGCTCGTGCACCTTTTGAGCGTTGAGGCTCGAGCACCTTTGAGGGTGAGGCTTGTGCACCTTTTTGAGCATTGAGGCTCGTGCACCTTTTTTAGCATTGAGGCTCGTGCATCTTTTGAGCGTTGAGGCTCGTGCACCTTTGATCATTGAGGCTTGTGCACTTTTTGATCATTGAATCTTGTGCACCTTTTGAGCATTGAGGCTCGTGCATTTTTTGAGCGTTGAGGCTTGTACACCTTTTGAGCATTGAGGCTCGTGCACCTTTGAGCATTGAGGCTCTTGCATATTTTTGAGCATTGAGGCTCTTGAATAGAATTACCCTTGGAGACTATCTTCTGAGAACTTGTGGATGGGATCTCTTGTGGAGGAGATTTACACTTTGAGGTTAGTGTTTTATTTTTTGAATTTACATCTTGTAAAGATGCTTCCATTATTAATGTTTTGATGACGCTTCTTATGATCTATTGTTACGTTCAGATCTTTGTCGGGGACCCCCTATTTCTATCAATTACATAGATTTGAGATCTATTATTGAAATAATGTTGAGATCTATATGTGAATATTACATCATGCTTCTTACCTCTCATTACATATGAATGATGCTTTTATAACCTTATATCTGTAGTCGATGATATTACAAAGGTTGGGACATCTTGAGGATGGTTAAATCATATTGATTACATTAGGTATGAATACATGATGAATATATTATGTTTTCTTTAATGGTTCCATATTCATTGAGAATGAAATCTAGTGTGATAAAAATATTGTAATTACATTTATTTTTTATCTTCCCTCGAGACCAAGAGGGAGCGTTAATATTTATGGCATTTTCAGAAAGATCAAAATATGTATGCTGAGATGAATAATAGTTATTATTCATCTCAGCATACCAATATCATATTAAACTAAATAAAGGAAAATATTTCCCTCGATATTGTCCTAGAGGGATGACTTAACAATGCCTTAAAGGGACGACTTGTTGATATGTCCTCAAGGGAGGACTTGGGATGATATTATGTGGATTATTCATGCCTATACTAGTCGGCCCATTTACCTTGTGATATTATTAATGAGAAATGTTTTATGCCTTCTAGTTGGCCCTTACCCTTGTTTACAAGGTTGACTTAATACATATAAATGATTTATTTTAAGGTGTGAATTTACAAGGCATAGAAAACATAACATGCTAAGTAATATTGGCATATTCATCAGGGATATTGTAGAGATATATATTAAATCATCTTGGCATAATTATTATAGCAACATACTAGCAATTTAATGGCAGCAAATCAGACCTTGTAGTAGACCGGAATCTGGAAAAGTGTAGCAGATAAAATTAGTCACTTAGTACACATAATCAGAAGGAAATATGCAATGAATGATGGATGACAATAAGGCTTGATGTGAAGAAGATTTTCTTACCTCAAATTGGGTATTATATTTTCCCTTTCTTATGTCACTATATTTTCAGTCTTAAAGATTGTTTTTTCCTTACTTGAAATTTGAATATATCAATAGTTTCCACCTCCACATTAGTTGATTAAACAATTAAAATGATGATATATAATTGTATGAAGACAACCAAATAATGATAATATAAAATAAATTGATAAAGAATACAAAATGATGTCAAAGACACAACAGGAAAGTTTAGATTAATCTCCTTCATCACAATGAAGCAAAGCTCCATGAGATGAAGGTAAGAATGATCGATATAAAAGCGTGAGATGAGATGAGATCCACTGAGAATCAAAACTATGTGTAGAGAGATAGAGATGGGTGAAGAAAATATGTAGAATGTGTGATGCAAAAATGCCTAGATTGTCAAGAATACCAAATGAAGACCCAAAAATAGGAATATAATAGAAGAATTCAAAATTTAGCATCAGGGGTAGTAGATTCGAGCGTTACAACTACATGGTGGAAATTTGTAGCATTCCAACTGCAGTCTATGTACATTGCGGAAAATATTTTGCGTCATCCAAGTTGTGTGGCTAAGATTCTAAATAGGTGGTGACGGGGCTACATGAGTGGGCGTGAAGGGTAACGTGGATTTTTGTGTCTTGAGCTAAGGTAGGGATAATTATGTAATGGAAAATTATACCAGGGTGCAAATTTATGACATTATAGAATGTTCACTCATCTTGGCTAGTCTTCTCCTTAGCAAAACACCTTTGTCGGTCTCGAATTATTTATTTTTCAAAATCATGTATTTGTACATAATTTTTGGGGGTCTTCAATACTTGTTCAGGTTCCTTTTCTTCTTCCTCTAATTCTTTATTATCTTTCAAAACATTATTTTCATCTATAGGAGTAGCAGAAGCATATTTAATCTCTAATACAAGCTATGAAGCAGCCTAATGTTATTCTTCACTAACCCAAACATTAGTGATTTCCATAATCTTTTTTAGTCTCGTATTATAGCATCAGTGTGTCTTTCTCTTTCTAGAATATCTCAAGAATATACCTTCATCTAATATTGCATCAAACTTTCCAAAATTATCCTCATCTCTTCTGATGTAGCCTTTTCTTTTGAAGACTCTAAAATACTTCATAGTAGGCACCTTTCCAAACCACAACTCACAAGGTGTTTTAGTATAATTCACTCTCACTTGTACCTTGTTAAGAAGATAGATGGAAGTATGCACAACATCTCTCTAGTACATGTTAGGTAAATTAGCATCTTTCAACATGGCTCTTGCCATTTCTACAACAATCATATTCTTTCTTTCAACAACAACATTCTATTGCAGTGTTCTCAGAGCAAATAATTGCCTTCTAATAACATGTTCTTCACAAAATCTATCAAACTCACATGATGTAAACTCATCACCTCTATCGGATCTTAAACATTTGATCTTATTATCTATATGATCCTTAACAAAAAATTTAAATGTCTTAAATCTATGCAAATCCTTTGATTTCTCTCTCTAAAATGTAACCTATGTCATTATATAATAATCATCAATAACTAACAAGAAATAACTTTCACCATTTAATCATCTTGTTCTTATGGGTCCACACAAATTTATATGTATCGGCTTCAAAGATCTTGCAATTGAGTACTCCTTGTTCTTAAACTTATTCCTGGTTTACTTTTCCCATGTGACAATTCTCTACATATAGTGTTAGTAGGCTTGATAATTTTGGGAAAATCTCTTACCACCTTGAAAGAACTAATCTTTACCATATTGTCAAAGTTAATATCTATCATCCTTTTGTGCCATAACTAGCATTCACAGCTTTGTGTTAATTAACAATTGCTTCCTTTATTTACCTTAAGACAATAAACACTACCATTTGTCCTTGTACCTTCTACAACCAATCTTCTAGAACCTTTTATGATATCACATATGGATCCATGAAAAATAAGCTCGTATCCTTTACTACACATCTAACTTGCACTCGACAATTTTTTTCTTAGCCCTTTAACATAACAAATATCACTAGTTTTATGTTTTCCATCAATAAATATAATTCCCTTTCCATATATAGGTGATAGGTGCAACACCTCCACCAACAGACGACAATAATCCTCCATCATACTTATCAATCTCAAATAACTTTCTTCTATCACCGATCATATGATTTGAACATCAAAAATCAATAATCTAGAGTCTATGTTATTCTCTTGCATATAGGGTGGCCCTCACAACAACTAATCTTCCATTCTTTTCTACAGCACTCTGACTTCCAAATATGTTAATATCATTCTCCTTGATAGCCAAAAACAACACATCATCATTAGAATAATTTCCATCTTCATCTTCTAACAAACGAGTCTCCATAGAATAAAAACTCTTCTTACCCTTATCTATGTTATATATCCTTGCATATCTATTATTTCTTCTAGAACTATCTTTTTTGTCATCATCATTAGGGCTCTCGGAGTTATCTTCCTTAAAAGGAGATTTAGCAACATAGTGACCTATTTTTCCATAATTAAAACACTTGTAGGGTAACTTTCCTTTATACTTTTTGGATCCTTTCTTGAGTCTTCTCAAAAAGTTTGATTTTCTTCATCTAGATCATAACTTGTCTTTGGTACATATTCAATCTTCTTCGCGGCCTTGAATGCAGTATCTTTCTTGTCATATTGATAATCTTCAAGCTCAGCATTTTCTTATCTAGATCATAACTTGTCTCTGGTACATATTCAATCTTCTTCGCGGCCTTGAATGCAGTATCTTTCTTGTCATATTGATAATCTTCAAGCTCAGCAATCTAAAAAGAAGAGATAACCCCATAGAGCTTATCCAATGTATATTTTTCCATATCTTGACACTGTTGAATATCATATAGCAAGGGTTTGTAGGTTTTGTTCATAATTCTCATCACTTACCAATCATTATTTACTATGGTTCCACCAATACCTCTGATTGAACTTACAATCGCATTCACCTGTGCAAGTACCCTTCAATGCTTTCATCCTAATCCATCCTTAGGGTTTCAAATTTATTCTTTAGGTTCTACAACTTGATTTTCTTGTTCTTCTTATCTCCATCATATATATTGTTCAACTTCTTCCAAACTTCATTTGTAGTTTTGCAAAACATTACCTTCGCCAACTCTGGATCACTTAACCCACTAATAATAGCATTTCTAGATTTTACATTATCATTGTGTATCTTGATTTCATTTAGTGTAGGAGCACCAGCCAGTGGGTTTTATAGTTTTTGAACAACATCCCAAATACCAAACAACATAGAGCCAAAATAAGATTCCATCGTCGCCTTCCAAAAGGCATTATTTGTTCTATTGAAGTTAGGTACTTTGTAGCCATTTTCATGCCCCATCCCAGATCTTCCTCAAGTGGTTAAGCTTCTTCTGTAGGAACTCAGCTTTGATTCCAATTGTTGAACACACCTTGAGACTAAGAGGGGGGCAATGAATCAATCTTAACTATATCTTAAAATTTTGGTCACAAACACTTATTAATTATGTTATCCAACAAATCATCAATAAAAGATATTGTAATGATAACACAAACACATGAACATCAAATTTTGTGTGGAAAGTCCAATGTGGAAAAAATCACGATGAGAATCACACTCACTATATGAATAACATATTACAAATGTTTAGACCATGATCCAAGGAGCTCATTGCTCCTAAAAAGGACTTGTGACCTAAGGCGCGTTTCCTTAGGACAACATACAAAAGACTTATTAAATTGAGATGCAAAATCTTAGAGAAAGATACAATTCTATACAAGTTGGAAAAAGAGCCACTATCCTCGCAAGCATGGGGATATGATGAACCAAAAATATGTAAGACCACATCTTGGCTCTTCCAAATTTGCATCACATTGACTTCTTAATCAATCCACATATAATCCATTTCAATCCACTACTCAACTCAGCCATTGCACATCTATATATCAAATTCATCATCCAAAAACATAATTAGGTCATCCACAGTAGAGATAAGAATCATTTACATAAAGTCAGCTATCTTGAATACTTTCACTCAACGTGGTCTATTTGAGGAGATAAAGGAGACCTAGATACATAATAACACGTATTTCACAAATGACTTGAACAAAGGACATGCACTACAACATCCTCCAAAGTCAACACCAAACATAACATGTAGCAAACTATTAGAACACGTTAAATAGTCGGCCCAAAAACACTCTCCAATGCACATAGTTCCATACAAATATCAACATGGCACAACAAGATCCATATCAACCTCTTTACTTTTCCTCCAACACATATCCAGACCAATAAGCCATAAAAAAAATTATCACAATCAACTAAGTTGGCCAAAGACCAACACAAACAACAATGTTCAACAAAGAGAAACACAACTTCACTTATGGAGAAAACTAACATAAGATATATGAACTGGAACACTACATGGGTGTTAGGAACAAATCCACCAAACCACATGCCTAGAAACATAAATGTGGAGCATTGTTAAAGAGCTCATCTCCATGTCTCTTGCTGCTCTCTCTGTGGTCCTTCCCGCTCACTTATTTCAAACGTTACTTATGTGAATGGCGCTCATCTACCTGTCGTTGGGGGGTTTCATTATGTGTTTGTCTCGAGTGACAACTTCCTTGCCATGGTTGAGCACTTTTTTCTTTTTCTAGAGGATGCGTTGGGTTCTAGTGTTGGAGGGCTTGTTCATTATGCTCTTTTCTCAATGTCTTATGGGCATGTGGCTTCCGCTCCTAGTGTGTCTTCTAATTTGGATTCTTTGGTGGTGGCCCCTTCTTAGGCCCTCGTTAATGTTTCAATGGCAGCCCCTTTGGTATATGGGGGCTTTGATGCTCCTATTGCTACCCTTCTAGGTGATCTCCTTGATGAAGGACTCTCTCTGTTGGGTTCTTTTGCTCTTGGCACCCCCTCTTCTGTTGTTTTTCTGGTGGTTATGTTGCTACCAGGGGAGATGTTCCTACTCACAAAACTATTGTTTCTTCTGGTGGTAGGAGCTACGCTCATGCAGGAAAATTTGCCCGTCTGAAGGAGAAAGTTTGTCCAATTTCTTGTGCCAAAGCTTCACCTATGGTTGTTTGTGGCCCTTTTGTGGTGGAGAATGTCGACTTCTACTAGCAACATAGACTAGTTGGTAGATTCGCAAGCCTCTGGCCCTCTCTCCTAGAGTTACATTGATGGGCTACCATCTCTTGGAAACCTTTAGTCTCTAGTGATATTGAGCTTTACCCCTATGCGAAGGGGTTTTTTATCACTTCTTTCTCTTCTACTGAAGACTGAGATTTGATCTTGAACAAGTTGTGGGTTTGGGGGAGTCATTCCCTTTTTGTCAAACCCTAGACAGTTTCATTTAGCCCTCTCACTGAACCACTCAATGTGTGTTTAGTGTGGGTTCGCCTTCCTTATCTCCCACTTCATTTTTGGGAGATGTCTGTCTTTGAAGCTGTTGGGAACTCCATTGGTCGGTTCTTGAAAGTGAATGTTTTTTATTAAAGGATAACAGGTTTTGAAGGGGGCCCGAAACCTTGTACATTTTGGTCAAATAAGATTTTCAAAGAAGCACTCTAAAAAGGAACAAATCTAGACCATTGTGAGGGTTTTACAATAGGCTCCCACAACTTGGAGAAGAAATGGTGCCAGAAGAAGGAGACAGGGACCCTGACTGAAGAAGCCACTGTGAGAAAGATAAAACAATTTAAAATCAGCAACTCTGAAACTACTTGCAGATAGCGAAGAAGAATCTTGCTGACTGTCAAGATAGATTATTTCTTCCCCTTCTGGGAATGAAGGGACATATCGAAAGTGGGTGGATGTTTAGATCTTTTTTTTCCTTTAACTAAATTCCACCCATCTTCTGCTTTATTAGCTAAATCCTACCAAGATGTCGAGTCTAGAACTGAGGTGCCCAATAACGGGGAATCCTGAGATTGTCCCAAGATAGGGCCACAAGAGTCCAGAGAAGCTGAATCGAGAGATGGAACAATAGCCACCATTCCAGCAAGATCCAATGAAGCATTGTCAATAGGAGGGGCAAGCACCTCGCAACCAACAGGGGCCCGAACAGCTGAATCTAAACAAGATTCAGGGATGGATGCAACACCCGAGGGAGAGCCAACAACGGTACCAAGAGGCACAGGGGCCTCAGAAGTCTCCTAGGAAGAAGAGACAACCTGAGAAAATCTTTGAGAAGTTGAAGCCTTCACAATTGAGTAATGATGGGAAGAGGCTCCCTTCCACCAAGAAGTAGGTTTTTCAACCTTTTCCAATCCACATTGATCCGCTAAGTGACCAGTTTTAAAACATCTCCTACATCTGAAGGGGAGACCCTCATAATCCAGGGATTGAATCTAGGATCCTTTAGAATTTTGTAGCATTATCTTTTCTGGGAGACCCTTGGAAGAATCCAAATCAACCAGAATCCTAGCATATGTGGAATGAAGAATATCATCTGATTCCTCGTCTGCCATCAGAAAATCCCCAAGAGCCTCCCCATGACCTCAAAGAGAGAATCAACCCAAAAGTGAAGAGGGAGGTTGGGAAGCCTCACCCTGTGGGGACCTTGGAAAAAGTCTCTGTGGTGGCATCAAAATCCACGTGCCATGGCTTCACCATGAGCATGAATCGGGAGTCCCAGCTAAAAAAGTGATCACAAAGAATCAGTTTCCTATTAGCTGGATTCTCAAACTTAGCTATAAAAAAAACCCCTCGCAAGGGGGAATATGTGAACTGTATCTAAAATAATGGATTTCCACTAGCGGGTGATCCATGCGTGTAGATCTGGGAGGCTCAGCTAGAAACTCTTGAACCTACAGACAAGACCATGAGCTGCGAAAACTAAAGATGCAGTTTTGATATCTTTCACAACCTTGTCCTCCAGAGGGAGGATTAGAGGGTTAGAGATACTAGTAGCGGCACCTTTGAGACCGGAAGCCAGCCATCGAAAGGTTGTAGGCTTGAGCTTAGAGGAGCTCCCACGAACAACAGGTGCAAAAATAGGAGGATCAGTAGTACCAGGGGAACTAGCATCCCCAACCAATCGATCCCTAGCAGGCGTAGAAATCACAAGCTACAAGGGGGATCAGCCACACACCCCTCAGGAGCCAGGGCATCCGAGGAGAGGCTGCGGGGGAGAGGAGCGATGGCTACAGAAAAAATGGCGGCAACATGAGGAGCACCATGGGCCCTAGTCGCAGGATCGACGACAGCTGAAGAAGCGATAGTAGGAGCCCGAGATGCAACAGGAGTAGAAGTAGGATCCCTAGCCGCGGGAGCCCTAGACACAGAGGCAGCAGGAACCCTAGCCAGAGCCGGAGCGGGAGACATTATAATTTCTTGAAAGTGGATGTTGCTACAATGACTTTAGGCAATTCTACTTTCTCTTGTATCTTGACTGATTTGGATGTCTCGGCCACTCCTTGGGGACGTGGTGCTCATGGTTGGGGATAGGCCTTTAACTTTAGCACTGGATTATAAGGTCCTTCCCTTCTGTTGTCAGTGTTGCTTCTCTATTGGTCACATGGCTTCTAACTGCAGTCTTCTTCATCGCAAAAGTACTACTTCGTGGTGGAAGGATGTTGGTAATGAGCATTTGATGATCCGTGTTGCTGACTCCATCTTTGAATCCTCCTCTAAGGACTCACAATTTGCTGACAAGGAAGAAACTCCTACGGAAATTCTTGACGACGCCCCTACTGCTAATTGTGGCCAAGCTTTTTTTATTTCTCCAAGTACTACTGCAACCCTTACTGACACCCCCATCATTGTTGGTGCTTTGCCCTCAAGCCAAGAGGGCACTTTTTCTCCCTCCACCTCTATTGATATGTTGCACCTTTGTTCTACTGACGTTGCTCAAATTCTATAGAAATCTAGTCATTGTGCTAACAATTTCCCTAATGGAGTCTCCTTCGTTGGGGAGCCTAAAGATAGTATTGCTTGGATAGTTGTCTGAAGGCAAAGAAAGAACACTCGTCCTCCTCCTCTTGCGGCATGAGTTTGGCCCTCCTAGTTGGGAAAAACTCTCTATGCTATGTTTTCTTTGTTAGCTTTGTATTTCTTGGCAGCACCTGCTCTACTGACTATGTGGTGTTATTGGCCTCCTAATCTATTGGTGGGTCTTATTGTTGTAATGGGTCAATCCCCTTGTTTTTGGTTTCTTTAATATCAAAAACATCAATGTGGAGCAATGCAGACAATTCTTCAAACTAGTCTTAACTATTCCTGATAGCCATCCTCCTTGTCAACAAATAACAAAACATAACTTCAACCTCTGAACCTCAATGGAATTGAAAGTAGGATAGTGCAACATTCAAATATCATACATGATAATACCAAAATCACAAGCCACCAACTTCTTATGCAGAGAAATGAGGAGAATAAGGACTTTAGATACTATTTCCCGCATATACCAATTTCTCATACTTGTCAACTTTCGGATATACCACATACTAATTTATCATCGCCACCAGATATTAGAACATCTAAACATCCAATATTGATCCTCCACTTCAAATACTCTTTCCTACATATTTCAACTTCACATATACCAAGCACACTTTATGCACACAATAGGTTGATAATACTCCATCAAGTTGACAATCATAATAGCACTAAACAATTCTCCCTCACACAAACATGACAACACTAAATACTTCTCTCACATACGCACATATGGCACTTCTCTTCATCAATTAGACATCAATCCACATAGTAGGTTGGCATCAATGACAACATTGAACACATATTGCTAAAATTTTCCTCTAGTAGAAAATATTTGGGAAAGACATTAATATATAGATTGAGAACAACACTAAATAACATTCAAAAAATAATTGTTGCACCTATTGGAGGATAAATTTATTAATTCATCAAAAGGTACTTAGTTGGCAATCATCTAGAAAATTCCTTGAGAAATCAGTTTTGTATTTGTAGAAGTGGCATGCAAATAAAATGGACAAACAAACTTCCAAGTTTAGAAGAGATGAAGAATGGCCCACTTGTTGGAAATATGAGTTAGTGTTGTCATTGATGTCAATCTAATATGAGGAAAGTATTGGGATTATGTGTTCAAATGTTCCTATCTTCTTTGGTGTTTCTTTTGAGTGAACATTTCTTATTTCTGAAAAGTTGGTGTTAGAATATGGAATATGCATGAAAGGGCATTTGAAATTTGTATGAAAGAAGCTCTGCATTCCTCCGCATTTGGTGATGAGCGCTTACATTTTTTGATATAATGTTTATGTTTTGTGGACATTGCACTCTTTTTTTTTAGGTCCTCAGCATTGCAGTTGATATGGTTGGTAAGTGAAGTTTGCTAACAATCTGGCTAGCTATTAGTATTGGTATGGAGAATGCTCAGCATTGATGTTTCTATTATTGTGGTTTAGAAGACATGCTCGAAATGGTTGTGCACTATCTCTATTCAGTTTTTAGTTGGTGGTTTGCTCCAAAAGAAAAGTTACAACAATGTGGTTTGTTGTTGGTCTTCGGCTAACTCGATTTGTTGTTTGGATCATATTCATTTGATCTGAACTTATGTTGGAAGTTGAGCTAAGATGTTTTGGGTCTTATCATGGTGTGTGATAAATTGCATTGAATTATATTTTTAGGCCAACTACTTATGTGCTACATTGTTTTCTAGACGTTACATTTGAAGCCAACTTTTAAGGATGTGTTGTGTGAATCATTTGGAGCTACTTAGAAAGATCTATTAAAATGTTTTTAAGTCCCCTTTATCTCCTAAAAAGGACCGCATTCACCGCAATTGTGTTTTGGTGGCCGACTTGATTGGAATCATGTTTTTTCTATTTTGGCCAACCTAATTAAGGTTTTTGATGAAGAAGTTGATATATATTGAAGATCATTTCGGTGTGTTGGTGTGTGGATAAAGTGTGGAAAATATGTGGAATGTTTTGTGCAAATGTGTTGAAGATAAGTGTGAAGATTTGTTTGGATGGTGCACCTTCACAATCATATCAATCAAAATAACAATTTTTGTTTTGAGACAACATATGTGTGTCTAGAGTTTGTTCCGAAGTTGGTTGCTTGAGACAGTGATTCAAGTACAACTTCCTTAGAGAATTGTTAGAGACAGTATCTTAAAGGATTGTTCATTTTGATTCATATATCCATTTGTCCTATTGAAAGACAATGAACCCTTGGAAAATTTGTATCTTTCCACAAGGCAAAGCATCTTAATCTACAAGTCCTTTGTATCTTTCCCTAAGGTTGTGTGTCTTAGACTAAAAGTCAAATTAAGAGTAGTGAGCAGTGAGCTTTCTTGCCTAAAACATTCATTGTAATATTGTTCTTCATATAGTGTGAGTTGGATATCACCGTGGTTATTCCCTTCTTGGGTTTTACACAAAAAAATCTAATGTTCATGTGGTTGGTGATGTTCATCACTTTATCTTTCTTTTTCACATTCAATGCCCACCTCCCCCCTCCCCATATGGTCTCTCAGTCATGGGGTGTGTTCAACACCACTTTTATTCTCTTATCAAATTTAACATGGTCATCCTTCCATGCTCTTAGGATTGATCAAGGAGGCTAGCAAGCCTCCAAGCTGGATTGATAGTTTGAAGGGCGGCCCACCTTCCATGCTCTTGACAAATCAAGAACAACCAGCCTTGATATTGTTATTTGCAAGAATTTTCAAAGCATTCACAAACTTATTGACTGCAATCAATATGGCATTATCCAAATAGAAATAATGCTATTGATCTTAATTTAATGATGCTTTGATGTATTGATTTGTGTTAATGTTTTGTAGCTAGTTTGTATTCTAGCTTAAAAGGATCTATATCGATTAAGTTCATATATTTAATTTAAACTTAATATACATAAAGGGTTGGGCCCTTTCCTTGGAGATAGATGCTTGAATATAGGGCTGGGCCTTCTCATTTTGTGTAACGACTAAGGGTAGACTAAGGGTCAGGCTCTTTGTATTTCCTAAAAATACCTATAAGTCGTACTCTATTTTTGGCGCCAAGATTATAATTTAAATGTTGGTCGACCCAAGGGTTTAGACGCCTATATATAGTGTGTACCTTCATTCATTCTTATATATCTTGTGATTTGATTTGGATAGAAAACATATACATATTGCGATCTACTCCAACAAGGAATATTGATCTGCTCCAACAACAAATATATATTGTGATTTTCTCTAAAAAGTGGATATGTATTGTGATATGATATGGTCTATAGATATGGCGATTTAATATAGACACAGTGAGTTCACTTACACATAGAAATTTGACTTAATCACACAGCTATCTATCATCTGGCCTTCAGATTGATTATTCAAAGATATTTACATCTTGGAGATTTGTTGCAGTAATTACATCTGAATGATATCTTCATTCATACTTCATTGGTGATTTGCTTGGCGATTGCACTCCTACATTGATTGTATCATTTGATTTGCTTCATTGATCTTTGATCTTCAGCAAATCTGGCATAGTGTTTCCATTCAGAGGTCTGTAATTGAAACCTTGTAAAGAAATAATAAAGATATGGATTTGAATGTTGTGTTTTTCCTCCAAGAGGGAGGTTTCCCAGGGTAATATCTTTGTGTTCTTGCATTCTTTCTATCTGATTTTTTTATTTAGATATTCTAATTTAATTTTTCATTAGATCTAATCACTAAAATTTAACAATTTGAATATTATTATAGATTATTGATACCTGATAAAACTAATTTCAATTTTTGGTGATTAATATTGCTTGTAATTGTAAAACCATGAATATCCCCAATAAGGGACATGAGACCTTGCGAGACCTTGCTTGAGGAAATGATGAAATCAACCACTTTCATCGTTACTAGTTTTTTTGAGGCAAAATCTTATGTGGAAGTAGCCACAGCCCAACATCATTCTTGTGATGATTCTTTGTTTAATGGAAGAAAAAGTGCTTGACAAAGATCGTTTAAGAAAAAAATTTCACTCCATGATACATCTTATGATGAATAAACAAATTATCCTAACTCTAGAGGATCCTCACCTAAGCACCTTTAGTTGTAGAACAAATCTAACAAGTTCTTGGCATAATTATTTGTTGCATACAAGTAGAATACATAAGATAAGATTCCATGAGCTCATCAAAATATTGAATATTAGATCTTTACTCCAAATCAAAAATGTCCCCATATCAAGAACTTCCTAAATAATAGATGGAGCACAAAACATGATAAAGGGAAGATGCATTCATTATTATTTTTAATTAATTATTTTTGATAAAAAGCAGCAGCAAGAGGGTGTTGTCCCGTGGTACAATCATAGCACACCAAATACACATTAACAGCATATTAATCATATACAGAGCTAACCCACAACAAAGCAAGGCCTACAAAATATTGGCAGGCCATCGACGGCACAAAATTAGCACAGCAAGTGTTGACAAGAAAAATAGAACTAACAAAACAAAGCACAAAGGTTTAAGGCCAAATAGAACGGGCCAAACTCACCCCGCATGAGAGGAGGGGAAAAAGTTCTTCCTTCGCCTTCTAACAACTGTCCAAGCAATACTATCTTTAGGTTCCTTAACAAGGGAGACTTCGCTGGGGTGTCAGCTCAACAGACAGTGTTGAAGGGGTTGAGCAACATCAACAGATGCTTGGTGTAGAGCCATGGTAGAAGTAGAGTGGGCAAAAACTTCCCCCTAACCATAGGAAAAAGAACCATCACAATTAGGAACAACAACAAGGGTTTCATCAAGAGCAAGACGTGAATTAGCCACAAAAGCCTAGACAAGATCTGCAACAAGGGCTTTGCCAAGATTTTTCGCAGGGGTTTCAACTTTGTTAGCAATCTAAGAATCCTCGGAGGACTCAGAAAGAGATTCAGTAGCTCAGACTGTCAGGTGTTCATTACTTGAAGCCTTCCACCAAGTAGCAGCACCTTTGTGGCGAAAAAGAGTGCAATCGATAGCCAAGTGACTAGTAGAGAAACAGCACTAACAATGGAAAGGAAGGCCCTCGTAATCTAGTGCTTGGGTCCATGGCCTATCCACAACCATGAGCACCACATCACTAGGAAGCAGTAGAGAAACATCCATATCAACCAAACCACAAGAAAAAATAGTATGGCCCAAGGATGTCATGGGTACGTCCACCTTCAAGAACTGGCCAAGGGAGTTCCCAATAGCCTCAAAGCAAGACATCTCCCAGAAATGGAGTGGGAGATAAGGAAGATGGACATACACTTAACGCACATTGAGTGGTTTAGTGAGAGGGTTGAAAGAGATTGTCCAAGGATTGGCAAAAAGGGAATGCTTTCCCCAAACCCACAACTTGTTCAAAATCATATCACAATCTTTAGAAGAAGAAAAGGAGGCAATAAAAAATCCCTTGGCACATGGATATAACTCAATATCACCTGAGACAAGAGGCTTCCAAGAGCTGGAAATCCAACCATGCAAGTCTGGGAGAGAGGGGAAGAGGCCTGCAAACTTACCAACCAAACCATGTTGTTGGTAGAACTCAACATTTTCCACCACTTCAAGGCCACAAACAACCACAGGTGACATCTTGGCACAAGCAATAGGACGAGCTTTCACCTTAGGAGGGATTCAAGCAGAAGATTTAGTAGCAAGAGCATAACTCTTTTCACCATCAGTAATAGTTTTTTGAGGGGGAAACCCTCCCCCTGCCAACACCAGAAGTAGAAGGTCCACCAACAGAGTGAGGATTTGGAATAGTCTCAGCCTAGGTAAAGACATGGCCCTCAAACCTGGCATCTAGCAAAGGCACACCAACACTGGTAGATATAGGTCTTGCTTTGATGCCCAAAGACTGGTCACACATCCCAGAAACACCCAGCTCCTCAAGACCCTTCACAAAAACAAGAGACCTCATAGGGGAAGACATTGCAGAGGGAGCTAACACCCCAGGCAACAACCCAAACAGTTGGTCGGAAGCCATCACAGCCACAGAAGCATTGTGCAAGCAGGAAGTTTCAAAAGCATTTGAATGCAGAGAGCAGGAGCGGAGAGCAAGATCCATTGTTGGATGTTGTTTATTAATTAATTTTTATTACATAACTATTACATATATTTAAATCAATTCTCCAAATATTAAACAAGTGAAACTTCATTATTCACATAAAGGATCGAGATATTCAACAAGTTGTTCTTGATCCTTGTCTTATCAAAATTATCAAGAGAAATTGTTGTCATGTATCTCAATGGTTAATTAAGTTATCTATTTCAAGATGTACAAGAATGTGATCATACACAAAGCCTAGAATGTTATTTATCCATGCAAGATGCCCTGTAAATGCAAATGATGAGAAAACAAAGATCTTACAGTGTAGTAATAGAAATTGAAAATTAATTTCATCTAAAATATTGTCTCAAAGAGAGAGAGAGAGAGAGATGCATATCGTAACATTGATAAACCATTCACCGTAGACATTTTAGAAGCTCAGTACATAGAAAATTAACAAAATTCAAATACTTTCATTGTAAGAATATGGCGTACATATAGCAAAAATGCCAAAGGCTTCTAGTTTCATGCATGAAATGACATAAAGAGAATTCCAACTAAAATACTAAACAGTAAATAATAACATAGAAGTCCAACTTCATAATTAGTTGTCCATAATAATGATATAATCAAAATCAATAATGTATCTACAAATATGAAATGTATGGTTGTCCATAAACAACACATGGTAGGTATAGGAATCAAAATCAAAATCATCATTAGAGTCAGCCTCTAAGTCACTGGTAGGCCGAAGGTCTTCCTCATCCAATGGAACCCCAAGCAATTCTGGAGGTGTGTCATCCTCCACCTGCATTGCATCCTTTGGATTGACATCCCAACTTAAGGTTGGATTCTAACTATACTTAATACTCTTACGATCATGTAGCTACAATGCACTGTGAACAATCACTAACTTCTTTGATCGTCTAGAGGTAAGATTGTTCCTCTTAACTAATTGGATGAAGCTATATGTGGACCAATTTATCTCTACAACAGCAAAACTAGCAACTTGTGAAAGAAGATGAATGTCAAGTATTTTCAACTTAAGTACATCCCTACCATGCCATGTCCACCATCCAATAGGATCAATTTGAGCTAATGTAACTCTATCCATCCTCACCTCTGGTTTACCAAAGGTTGGACCATGAAGATTGGCGAATCCAAGCCATTGACCCTGAAGTTTAGCAACATCATCTCCATTGTACATTTGAGAAAGGGCCTTAAAGAAGCCCTCCTTCACCTGAGTTGAACAAAAAAAAATAACATATCAAATGATATTAAATGATAAATCAAAATGAAGAGATAATCATAAGAGATCTACTTTGCTATTCAAAATTTAAATTTTAAATAGAAAACTTGAGATTTCAGATTTGAGATTTGAGACTCACCTCCTCTTCATCAGATGGAGGCACTCTCTCAAGTCTCGATGCGTAACATTTTGGATTGAGAGAATAGGTTTCCATGTGAAGCGGGGTGTTCATAATGTTCCACCATTGCGTCACAATGGGCCTAAGATACTCCTCATAAAATGTCATTAGTAGGGTCCTTGCTATGAATAGTTTGTTTGATATGCCCAAGTATGCTATCAAAGGTTTCATAAATCTCTCCAAGGTTGGGAGTGGCAGTATCAACATATCTAATGACCCACACAATAGACTCAATTAAAGAGAAAATGTATATGCAAGTGCAAGCAAGTTACAAATTATAAACATCTTAAAGTTTAAAATTCTTAATTCTAAAATAATAGAATTAGCAAATGTCAAAATCAAAAATAATTGTATTAAATCAACAATAACAATTTTCTTACTTCATAGTGGACCACCAATCATCATCAAGGACTCTTTGCTTCACACTGCTTCCCTCCGGTGTGTTGGACTCATGTCATTTACTCAACTCTATATTGACCACCATGGACTATAGGATCTCCTGAACCTCAAGCTTCTCTCCAACCAAATAAAGTAGTTAGCATATCTAGTGTCCACGGGCTTGAAGAATGCCTTCTTGGAAAATGTTTTGAACAATGTAAGAGAAGTGTGATGGTTGCAAATAAACACTTGCACGTCTCTATCCTCAAACACAATTGCCTTTATCCAATCAATTTTCGCAATGTCCTTCAAGGTGTTATTCAATCCATGTACACAACATGGGGTCCAAAAAATGTGCTTATAAGAACCATCTACCATCAATCCAACAAACTTACACACCCAAGTTGAATTAGTGACTACTTGCACAACATTAGCAAGTTCAACCTCTTGTATAGCATCTTTCAAAATCTGAAATTGGAAGGTTGCATCCTGCCTTTTCCCTGAAAATTCTATAGTCTAAGAAAATAAGAGTATTCTATGCTAGTGACAATAAGATTGATGAGTGATCAATGTTTGATATCAGTACCCCCATCCATGATAATGGAGCAGCCATCCCTCAACCATGTCTGTCGTATATCCTCGATCAAAATGCTCACTTTTGAGTACTCTCTATCAAGAATGGCGATGTGTAGTTTTGTTTCCCTAGGTGGTAAAAATGAGGGACCAACAAAATAGATATCTTTGCACATGTGTTTAAAATATGAGGAACGTGACACATAGAATAGTATACCATGAGCAAAAAGAAACTTGTCATTAGATGATTCAGCCACCTCTTTTTCTTGCAAATTAAATAAATCAGCAACATTTGTTTCTCTTTTAGTCTTTTTTCCCTTTCCTTTACTACAAGTGGGAGTGGGTGTGGCACTTGCTTCCCTATGAGAAGGATGACTCAAAGGCATACTAGCTTGCACATTCTCTAATGAAATCCTTGATTTTAATGCCTGCACCTCCATATGCAATCTAGTTGCCTCAAATTTTTGTGTTTGTATTATTTTTTTGCAACCTTTGACACCTTGAGAACCTATCCAAAATAGATGACAATAGACTCTAATATAGCTCCCAAAATAGTGTTTGTGGCACAAACGACACTCTCATTCCCTACTACCCCCCCTGGTGCAGGAGCACCTAATCCTAGAGGTCAGATATATAAGATTTTTGTGTCATTTAAGTCAATTATATGATGTATTGATTCATTTTGAATCCAATTGTAAAGGTGTTGACAAGAAATGTAAGCATGTGCACAATATTGCTCAAGTTGTCAAATAGGTCATGTTTAGGTCTACATGGTCAAATTTGTGTAAAAGACCCATGGAAGGGTAAAAGAATTATAAAAGGTCTTAAATATTCCATTTGGATATGTATAGAGAGGTTTGACAAATTTTTAAAGTCATTTTTTCAAAAATGTAAAAGTTGCATAAAAAGTTGTAAAATGCAACATTGAGAAAGTTGCTAACATTACAAATAATGATGTAAAAAGGTAGATGGTTGGTCTAGGAGTTTGTTATGAAGTTAAAAACTACCAAATAACTTATAAATACCATTGTATGGTCAAACCAAATCATATTTGAAAAGAGGAAATGTTTTGATATATTTTTGGTGCATTCTATTGTTGTTGTTTTGATTGGTTTTTCAATTTTAGTGTTGGTTCCAGTCCTTGTACGGCCATGTACGGCCTGAAAACCCTGTAATATAGTCATGGATGGATAGAAAGATGAATCATCTTTCTCATTCTTTTGGTTTGGTTCAATTCTATCAATAAATGAATAAGTTATGCACGTTTTGGTGGAAGTTGTTGGTTGCAGATTCAAGATCTCCTGAGAACAGTCATGTTGCACTATTTGGTATGGACACATATGAAAGAGTTAAGACCTCTAATAATATTAATTGGAAATATATATGAATTCAATTTCATTTCCTTTTGGTTTGAGTCATTTTTATTCAAATTTGTGATAGTTATGTGCATTTGAGTGGAAACTAGTTTTTAAAGATCTACATTGGAGTTACAGGCAGTGATTTGTGCTTGTAGAATGATTTATGAATGGTAACAATAAATAGCTTACATATTATGAAACTAGATTCATAAATGCTTCAGATGGAATTGGTTTGGTTTCATTTGGAGTTGTTTTGAGAAAGATATTTGATGCCCTAGCAGGCAAGGCTTGTGAATATTCTGAGAATGCATCCAGAAGTGGCAGTCTAAAATAGTTATTAGTTGAGGGATCAAATAGAATCATAAGGCCTTGTAATTTTGGGAAATGGTAGTTCTTGATGTTGGCTAAAATCTTTATTCTTTCCAGAAAAATTAATATTGTGATTTGATGGTTCAAATCAATCAATCTTTAAAGACTGTCTTGAAGACAACAATGTTATCAAATCAAGAGACGAGGTAAGTGATGGTGTTTGAAGCTTGCAAGGATAATGTATTGAATTTGTTTATGTGGATGGAACCATTTGAGATGGTTTATATTGTGTATTGGAATGAGGAATTTTAATATGTTTATGCCTCTATACAAAGACATTATTGAATGGATGTTGAAAGGATCAAAAAGGATCCTATGGATTGTTTTGTTTGTAAGATGCTCTACATCACCCCCCCACCCCCGAAATATATATATATATATATATATATATATATATATATATATATATATATATATATATATATATATATATATATATATATATATATATATATATATATATATTATCCTTGTCCACTCTTGTGGAAAATTGTAGGAAAGGTTTCTTGGGGTTGAATGAGTCTTTTGCAAAAATTTTGAGGGCTTGGGAAGGGTACTCAAATGGGTTAGAAGTTGCCTCTCCTACATCAACATCCACATCAGTTGAAGACCCCACTATGGCTACACTAGTAATAGGTCTTTTTCTTTGTGATGTTTGAGTTTTTTGCATTGCAATATCCATACTATGACTTTCACTACCTCCCTCACTCTCACTACTGCTCATGATGTTGAAAATTGAAATGTAAAATAGTGTTACAAGTTCAAAAGGATTAAAAAATTTACAAAAAAAAATCACTCAAAAATTCCCTCCCTATATTTTGCACAATGCAAAACAAATGAAAAATGAAAAAAAAATGGTCATAAGAAAATGGAAGATGAAAGACATACTTGGAATGAAGATCTTGTTGGAAACACTCGTCTTGCAACTCAAAAATCTCCTTTCTATTTGCTGCTCCACACTTCTTCTACCTGCCAAATGATGAAATGAATAAAAAACTTACCATTTCATGTTTTATCTCTCCATTTAAGGTTTCACATATTTTATTAATCTTTTTACCCCTAGTGAGGCCCACACAAAGCCAAAGAAAAAAATTTAAAAAAAAAAAATTTAAAGTTCGGCAGCCACGAAATAAACCTGGGCCATAGGGGACAGGATTTTGTCTTGGGGATGGATGAAGGACGACAATGTCATCCCCCATTATGTGTTCTGCGCAAAAATTAGTTTTGGGGATAGTTTCCAAATTTCCATTTTGGGAACGACATAGGATACAGGAAAAATTTGTCCCTATTTCATAACTAGGACAGGCAGATCCAAAAAGCTAGGGTACACATCCCCGCAGAGCATAGATTTCATTCCAATAAGATTCACTCCACTTTTCCATAAATCCCTAGAAAAATATTTAATGGCTCATTCAAGTGTAACACACTCTTGGCAAAAAGAATTTTGCATATTACCATAAATCAAGTCCATGGATTTGGATTTTACAACCCTTCCTATTGAAAAAGTATGAAGTCATCAATGGGCCCTTGACATGTTGATGAAGTTGAATCATTTGGAATAAGTCCACCAAGGATCAAGATTTGTTGAGTGCAAGATCCTGACATCATAAAGGATGAGGCTGGAATTGTGTGTTGGGTGAGTTTTGCATAACAAATACCTTAGTCCTTGGTGTATGCACCCAAAAATGGTCGCCTAGACTTTGGGCCCCATTTATTTGATTTATCAACCCTGAATCATTTTGATCAATAATCAATATTTTCAACATTATCAATTTCTTGATTAAATCTTAAATTCGATCATATATTGGATTTTTATCCTATGGGCTAACCATTTATCCTAAGTTTTTATTTACCTAAAAAGAATATTTCCTCCCCTTTTAATTAAATAAAAAGCCCCCACTTTCCTCTTATCCTAAGTTGCACAAATAAAGTATTATTCCTATTTTATAAAAAGGAGAAAAGTACTTTTTGTCTCATATGGACATAAAGTCAACTCTTATTTTCCTATTGGAGGATATGTGTGCACATGGATTGCTCCTCTTTCAAGCTCCACCGCTGATTAAGACTTTTTGCCTCTTAATCTCCATGGTCCATTTCACCTCATTTCTTATAAAAGGAGAGCTCTCCCCTTCATTTGCATATCCATCTCTTTCATGCTATTGTTATGCTGCAGGTTTTCTAGGTGCATTTGGAGCTTTTGAAGACATTGAAGACTTGCTTCATTTCATCATTTAGTTGCATATTTGCTTCCATAGTTGCATGATAATAGCATTCTTAGCTTAGTTTCCTTTTATGCAATAGAATAAGCTCACATAGTCTAAATAGGAGGCATTGTAATCCATTGCTATTTCTTTTCATAGATTAGTTGCATTGTACTTTCCTTTCATAGCTTAGATTGCCTTCTCATTGTAGTTGCATTGCATTGCATTTTCATAGTGATTCTTGAGGATATTGGCACTCTTGCCCTTGTCCTCACTTGAATCTCTCATTGTGTGGTTGACTAGCAAGGTCACAAGCTTGTAGCTCTAGCTGAGAGCAAATACATCATAGTCCCTTGCAACTCCATGCATAGAGAGCTATGAGCCGCTTTGTGAGGCCTCATTCTTGAGCAACCTTGCATGTAATGGTTCATAGAAGTGCACCTTTTTAGTGTGTACATTTCTGGCCTCATCCTTTATGATGTCAAATCCGTGTACATTAAATCAGATGCCTTTGCTAGAATCATACTCATGATCTCATCCAAATATTCTTCATCTTCTAAATCTTCTCATCATTCTTCATCTTCTAAATCTTATCATGATTCTTCTAAACACTATTCACATTCTTCATCTTCCAAATCTTATCATGACTCTTCTAAACATTATTCAAATTCCTCATTATCCAAGTCTTCTTCTTCCACTAAGTTTTCAATTTCCTCTTCTTCACGATCTCATTCTTCTTCTACTTCTCCTAAGAGTCTTACTTCTCTTCAGAAGACATACCATAAAGAGCAACATGATAGTCCTTGTGATGTCTCTTCCACAAAGAGTGACACACCTACCTTTGATGACTATGATGACTATGATGATGGACAATGTAGCAATATTTATGGAAACTCTATTCCTAAGAGTCCTCCTCGTCGTGTGCTTAGGCTTACTAAAGGGTCATCCTATTGGATAGATTGTGATGGTGATCCCTATGATTCTGATTTTGAGAGAAATTATGATATTTATTGTGAACAATATGATACATCTACTTCTATTGAGGAAGAGAAAGTTTTTCGTGCTGATTATAAACTTAGATACTATGAGCATCTCTCCTCTAAAAACTCTCATGCTGAAAATAAAGATCTCACTCTCAAGCAAAATCATATTAATGTTGAACCTTTGTCTTGTGATGGTTCCCTTCCATCCGCCACTTCCTCCAATACCCACACACTTCCTAAAGCTTCTAAGTCTTCCAAATCTTTCACAAATCCTTCATCCAACAAAGATCCTAAGGCTTTCCATGCGGTTCCCTATAGTTATCCTCAAGGGCCACCTCTTAAAGACACTCAAGCTAACCTTCACTTGGATGTGAATACTTCCAATAATGCTAAACCTAAAGAGCCTAAGCCTTTATATGCTACAATTCCTACTTCAACTAGTCCTTCGCCATCTCTTCCAAAGTCTTCCATACAATTCCAACATGCTTCCTTGTCCTTAGAAGTGGCTCCATGTCAAGAGGACTCTAAAAATGATAAAGAAAAGAACATAAAAAAGATCAAGATCAAGAACCCTCCATGTCATCCAATCCTTTTTATGATGTCTCTGATCCGCTTCATGGTTCTTTTGATCCTCTACGCTCTTTCGCATTCATTCCACCATCTCCTAAGCAAGATCAAGCTACTACTTACACTATTGAGCTTATTGACAATCAAAATAACCTTACTACGCTTGCGCTTTCTAAAGATGATACTTCCATTAAGGTTATTAAAAATGGTGTTGTTACTTCCAATGTTGAGCCTATTGAAAATCTAGAAAAAGTTGATACGCTTATGCTACCCAACAATCATTGTCAAGATCAAAGTCTTCCATCTTCTTGTTCTACCATTCCACGTTCATTTCCGCTTTCTACTCTTCCTAAGTCTTTGCAAGCTCTAAACAATCCTATCAAAGAAGTTGCTCCTATTCAAGATGTTCATGATCCTATTGTAAATCCTAAGGCTCACTCTAAAGATCCTGATGTCCTTGGTTGTCATATAGATGCTAATGAACTTATTGATTATCCTTTTGCATCTTCCACTTCCATCCTTGGACCTCCTCCACCAATACTAAGGGCTTCACGTCTTCCTTCCATTTTGGGTCCTTATGTCCCTTCACTTTCCCCTCCTAATTCTTCTAATTCGTCATCCATCTTGGGTCCTTACGTCCCTCCATCTCCTATCTTTCCTCAAGATCAACATAGATGCATACCCTTGAATCCTTTTCATCCATCCACCCATCTATACCAGTCATATTTTCCTTCTTCTTCCACAAGTCCCAAGTCTTTTGGAAGTAACTTGAATGTTCAATACAAGAAAAAGAAGCAATACAAGAATCCATCAAAAAAAGAAGATCAACATGTCTCCTCTAATCAACATGGAAGCATAAAGTCAAAAGAGATATCTAAGAAGAAAACTACAAGACAAGTATGGGTTCCAAAATCCATCATTCAAGATATTCTCTCTAAATCATCAAAAGGAAATAAAAAGCCAATGGCTATATGGATTCCAAGATCTCTCTTAAGAGAGTTTCATGTTGAACAATAAGTGAAGTTGACCTTCAAGCTTCCAAAGGCTTCCACTTCATCTTTTTCCAAAAATATTCTTCCATTCCATGCACCTGAACCACAACCTCTACTAAACATTTTCCATATTCCTTCTCGTATTCCTCCATTCACATTTGAGAATTATAACAAGCACACCAATCCTCTCTTCGAGGAGTCAAATAGCAATAATGAACCAGAATATGGTTCACATTTGGACCAGAATACGATTTACGTTTCCTCCATTTTTTCCACCACCCTTCAAGGTGTGTATTGACGTTGATCTTACCTTTCTTTCCATCTACCTTTTCACATTCCTTCCATTCATTATCCTTCTACCTTCTATCATTTTTTCCTCATTTGCCTATTCCTCGTGCATCTTTCTTTCCCCTTCAACATCTTTGAGCATATCATTTTGAATCCTTGGCATATCATGGTTTATCCTTTCAAGGAGCATTATCTAAAAAGCTTGCCTTCTTCCAAAAAATTTAAATTAAAAATTTATAAAAAAAAAAAAAAAAATTTGAAAATGTGCCATGGTGAAAACTTGGAAACAGGCACCTTGGTAGCAAAAGTAAAGAGAAATAAATTCGTCCTATGGTGAAAACCACTCCCTTGTGGTGCCTTGGATAAGTACCATGATGAAAACCTGGCAATCAGGCGTCATGCGTAGTTCTTCTACATATTTCATCCATTCCATCTTCTCTCTTTGATCTTGACAATGTTGATCTATACACAAACATTTAGCTATTTTGTGAGCTATATTGCGATGATCTTGCTTTCATTCCATTCATATTTAGCCTTCATATTCATTTTCCTTCATTCATTCTAGCCTTTCGCTATCCTTCTCCCCTTTGGTCTTGATCTACTCTAATAAAAAGTGTAAAACATGATGCTATGAAGTCTCTTGACATGTCTACTCCTTTGGACTGCATCATTTCCTTCTTTTTCATTACACTTTTGAGGCTTATCCTATGCTATCCTTTCATTGCTTGTCCAAATGTGCTTTACATGACAATTTTTCCCTAGCTTGGGTACTCTTGAGGAGTTTGTCTTTGAGGATTTCTTCCCTTCACTCTCCTTCATTCTCATGTCTTCTATCTTTTCCACCAGCTTGCTTATCCATCTTGTCCTTCACCTTACTAGACATTGGGACTGCACAATGTGATCTTGCTTGGAAGTTTGATGCCCATTCTATCTGGGGGCATCCTTTGTACATATTTTATGATCTTGAAAAAATATCAAAAAAATTGATATATGATGCTGAAAAAATCCTAAAAAGCATAAAAAGTCTTGAAAAAATATAAAAAAATTAAAAAAATTTAGAAATCCAAAAAAAAATGAAAAAATGAAAAAAGAATCCAAGTGGTGAAAACCTGGGAACAGGCGCTACTTGAGGCCTTTGCACTCCTATTTCTTAGCATGTGTCCTTGACACTTAGCCACTTTCCATCATGCCTTGACCTTATTTGGCTTAGTCTGGAATTGGTCTTTGTCTTTGTCTAGGGAGCATAACTATTAGCATTGGTCTTTTAGGTGCGTTTGTCTCTTGGGGCATTTCACAACAGGTGTTTTTCAACACCACCCCAAAACAGTGTTTTTCAACACTACCCTTGCGTCGAGTGTTTCTTAACACTTATCAGGTGTCTTACCCAACAGTCTTGTATGATGTGATATTTCTCACTAAGCAGATATGATACTCAGAGTTTGACTCTATGACCAACACACACGCACTTAAACAATCAACTCGCTGATGATATGATGACTTTATTTTTCTTTGTGTGCTGCCTATGAGGATTTCTTTGATAAGTGGTCTCTCCCTGAGAAGTTTTCGATGATGCATAGCTAGAAGACTGAGGGTATGAGAACATGTTTTCTTTCTTTATCTGCTTATGGGTATAGTTTGTTGATCCCAACTGTCATGAGCATTTATGCTGGTCCTACTTGACACTATGGATTGACAAGGTATTATCCTTGACTGTTTTATGCAAGTGCATGCTTTTAGTTATCCTAACTTTCATGTGTCTTGATACAAGCATAATCTTGCCATATCAACCTTAGGTGATCTCATTGCATTAGTCATCTAGACCTACATGTCTTTGATGCCTAGATGGGATTTCCACATTTCTATCTGATAAAGATCATATTCATATCCACATAGTTATGCTAGTGTGCATTGTATGATCTTACGACGCTACCAATAACGCTCGATGATGATAATTAGATGTTTATAAGCGTTGTGACCTTGCAAGTCAACCACTTTCATAGTAGCTTGCATTTTTTTAGGGTCATGTTAGATTAGTTTTGCACTTTGCATATGGAGAGAGCTTTTCTTTTTATCATCTACGGACTAGTTAGTCAACTGTGCTCATTTTTTTATTCTTCTTGATCATATCTTTCATTTCTGGTCTTTCATATCACATCATTTTCTATCTATTTTCGGACTCGAAATTGAAATATAAGTCACGTTTCTAAATTTCTTCCCTTCTTCTGCGCAGTTGACTGATCTTGAGGCCTAATCCTTCGATCTTTGTTGGGGCATCGTCATTTCTTCATTTCCATGATTTCCAAACTTCTCGTCTTTCATTCATCTTCATTCCATTCCCTCCTTTCTCACGTTTGACTACATCTTTTCAGTCAGGCTGGGGCATGTTTCATTGCCCAATGGTTAACCTATTGACCCTTACCTTCGATTATGATTTCATTCTGATTTGATCAAATCCTTATCAATTCGATGTTATCCTCTCTACTTGATTTCAATTTCGATTCCGAGGGGGCAGTACCTATGGGATTCTCATCCCTGATTTCCTTGATTTTCCTGATTCAGACATCTTTTGTGAGCTTTTGCTCAAATTTGAGATTCTTATCTCTTACTTTGAATATGATCCCGAATCGACCTCATGTTCAAAGGCCTTTGTCTATGTTTGTCCGGATGTGATCCTGAATCGACCTCACATCTGAATTATTTTGTGATCCCAAATCGATCTCACATTTCAATTCTTTTTTGTCTGCATGTGTTCCCAAATTGATCACACATTAGTCAAAGAGGGGCAAATGTATGCACCCAAAAATGGTCGCCTAGACTTTGGGCCCCATTTATTTGATTTATCAACCATGAATCATTTTGATCAATAATCAATATTTTCAACATTATCAATTTCTTGATTAAATCTTAAATTCGATCATATATTAGATTTTTATCCTATGGGCTAACCATTTATCCTAAGTTTTTATTTACCTAAAAGGAATATTTCCTCCCCTTTTAATTAAATAAAAAGCCCCCACTTTCCTCTTATCCTAAGTTGCACAAATAAAGCATTATTCCTATTTTATAAAAATGAGAAAAGCACTTTTTGTCTCATATGGACATAAAATTAACTCTTATTTTCCTATTGGAGGATATGTGTGCACATGGATTGCTCCTCTTTCAAGCTCCACCGCTGATTAAGACTTTTTGTCTCTTAATCTCCATGGTCCATTTCACCTCATTTCTTATAAAAAGAGAGCTCTCCCTTTCATTTGCATATCCATCTCTTTCATGCTATTGTTATGCTGCAGGTTTTCTAGGTGCATTTGGAGCTTTTGAAGACATTGAAGACTTGCTTCATTTTATCATTTAGTTGCATATTTGCTTCCATAGTTGCATGATAATGGCATTCTTAGCTTAGTTTCCTTTTATGCAATAGAATAAGCTCACATAGTCTAAATAGGAGGCATTGTAATCCATTGCTATTTCTTTTCATAGATTAGTTGCATTGTACTTTCCTTTCATAGCTTAGATTGCATTCTCATTGTAGTTGCATTGCATTGCATTTTCATAGTGATTCTTGAGGATATTGGCACTCTTGCCCTTGTCCTCACTTGAATCTCTCATTGTGTGGTTGACTAGCAAGGTCACAAGCTTGTAGCTCTAGCTGAGAGCAAATACATCATAGTCCCTTGCAACTCCATGCATAGAGAGCTATGAGCCGCTTTGTGAGGCCTCATTCTTGAGCAACCTTGCATGTAATGGTTCATAGAAGTGCACCTTTTTAGTGTGTACACTTGGCTCTCAGCCAAATAGGTTCAGCCTATCTGGATTGATATAAAAACCCTCCAACAACAACTAGAAAAATGTATCGATTCAAACTGAGACCTATCATGTCAAAGCAACCTAAAACAATGTTAGTTTTTTGATCTATAAACATTACCTTCAGGGGTCCTAACAAAATCGGCCTATACGCATTTGAATTGCCTATTGTCCACCTCTAAGCAATTACCAGGAGGAAATTCACAAAATTTATTGCCAGCACTCTGGCATCAAAACAAGAACAAGTTTTTACAAATTAATGAGGGAGGTTTTCTCTTCAAAAGTAAACAAGTGCTCTTACTTCAACCATTTAACAATAACTGTCCTCTATTGATTAAGTTATAACTGAAAAATGGACTGTCTAATTTCCAATTATATGAACGCAATCGCCAAAAATCAGCTTTTAGTTACCTCCTCTACAGTTCTTTTGTTACTAATGTCAGACTAAGTAGGAAAATATAAAATGTTAAGCAATCTAACCAGGCATACAAAGGAAATCAAGAATGTGCTTGCAAGTTGCAACAAAATAATGGATACATGTCACTATTAACCTTGACTTCAATTTCAATTTCCTCAGCAATGAATGACACATAAATATCACATCCAAGTCGGAAAATCACCGGCAACAGGGCATAGATGACAAACCTTGCACAACTTTAAGGTTTGAATAATACGGTCTCAAAAGATACTCTGAATGTTTCTGACATGTCGAGGTGAAATTCAAACTACCAGATATATCAGTAATTCAGTATCAGTTTTAACTGCAGATTGTTCCCAACGATGTGACTTGACTCATCTGGCTTCTTTCTAATCTTGTTATCCCCAAACTTGAGTCCAGAACATATAAAATCTACACACTGAAACCGTGGAACCAAAGCTGGCTTCATTGTAACATCATCAGAACATGCAAAAAGATCATGGGCATCCCCAAGTGCCATGTTTTGAGCATTTTGTGGCAACCCACCAATTAGCCGGGCCGGAAGTTTCAATAAAACAGGATGCAATCATCATAACATATTAAGTCAGCAACTACATAAGTCATATAATGTACATACTAATTATTGAAGATAAAGCCTACAATAAACCATAGTGCCATACATTTATTACGACAGAGAATAAAAGTTATATGTATTTCCATCTCAAAGGACAATCATTTCTCCATTAAATAAACAAATCACAAGGCCATGTACAACAAATATGGGCAGGGTATCAAATTCACAAGTTAAGGTAATCCCACTGCCCACGTACTTGTATATCAACCAAGAGGATGAGATTCAGCAAAAGTGCTTGCAAATGTTTGAGAGCCTCTGTCTCCCCCTCAACTTCAGCTAAAAATGAAAATCATATAGACTGTTCAACTTCTCCAATAGATCATTTATACAATATAATATTGATGGACTTCCAGCAGGGAGGTGTCGCACCAAAGCTCCCACTACTAAACTCAAAGTTTTAAATGGAATCAGATATTAATATGCCTGCACATTAGTAATGGACCTCTTACAACCTAACATTTGAAAGAACAAACATATGCCCCACTATAGAACAAAATCCCTCAATAATTATGCTGCCCTTTACACAAAAGATTCATTTGAGCTAAGAAATCAATTGCACTTCTAAAGTGGAGTCCTTCCAAAGTTGTTTCTACATAATACACTACTTGCTCCTAAAATGATATTGCATCATCTTTGTTAACATTAGATGAATCAATCCCAAATTGCCAGATTGAATAAACAAAACAAAGACTGAATGGGATCCTTGTACTACACTTTTGTTTGGATTTCACATGTATCTAAAATCTTGTAACTAAGGAAAAATGCAAAGGTAAAATGTGTCTCCTTTGAAAGCTTAAAAAGTAAGATAATATCAAAAAACAAAAGCTACACTACTGTCCAACAAATTTTAGCGAAGTAACTTATGGAATTACAAAAGGATACAAAAACATTAATGGAGCTACTTCCAATTGCAATAGACAACCAGAAATCTTCTCCAAACAAGCTGGTAAGATACGGAGGTAAAAGAATACACGTGCAGTCTATAACTCATTCTTATACCAATGGTATTCAGAAGAGAGCAGGTTCCAGGCACCTTTAACAAAGAAAAATTAACATGGAAAAAATAATAAATTCTGACAATATTGTTTATTAACTGACATAATTAAATATTAAGTTACCAATTTGGGTGCGAATGCGGGTACAAGAATCGGGTGCGCGGATGCATGAAATCTTCTTTAGGGGGTTTTGGGTACGTTTATATATGTGTATGTGTGTGTGTGTGTATACATATATATACATATATACATACATATATATATACAAATAAATGCAAGAAATATACAAAATTAAATCATTTGATAATATAATACTTCGTCATTGATCAAGATAAATATTCAATGCCAATTGATAGTTCACAAATATTCAAATAACCCATATATATATATATATATATATATATATATATATATATATATAGTAAAGTTAGAAATATAATTGATACGGGTATTATAATATATATAAAAAATAACTATGAGCACGGGGACTAAACCTTAAGACTGCATTGTTAAGGAAAGTTGCAGCTCTCCACAATCTCCCCTACGGGGTATAAAGATGGAGTGTTTGTCATCGACAAGAGGGTGTAGGGACCAATTTGTCCTAAGAATTAAAATAATAGAAAAACTAGAAGCTTCATTAATAACATATCAACTTGAATACAAGGCTATATTTTTTTTTGTTTACTTGATAACGTTAATCATTGATTGCTTAGGAGACTTACTTTTAAAAGAGTCCATACGTGACAAAATTTTCACTTAGCCATCCGAGCTCTTTTGTCCTGGGCAAATAAAAGGGTCGTCCAGACCCAATCTCTATCTGTGTGGGATAGAGGATGTAGTAAGCGACATAGAAGTCATTCTTCCATCCATCCGAGATGGGTTCTCATAAGGATAGGAAATACTTAACGCTCTGATCAGAGACTTGCACTCTTCGGGACCTACCAGGTCCAGAGTAGCTTGCTAGAATTTCACAATCTACCCAAGACTATGCCAAGGTTCTTAGCAAGGTTAGAATAAGATCTACACCCTTCCTTGTATTTTGCGCTTACGGCCAGGTGCAGACCACCGAGAGTAATTTTTAAGTTCTATACCCCCTCTCAGCTTTCGGGCATCCGATTGGGTATAGATACCTTCCTAAGAATCACTCTTTTCTTAGTTTATTAAATTTAGAAGCTTTCATCTTGACTTGACTGTTATCATGAAACCACTTTAATTATGTTCAAGGTACTTTTGCATTGAAGGTATCATTCACCTACCAGGTTGCCTACATACCCATATCCACAAGATCAAGGCCCTTGAATCCGTTCGCACTAACATACTATGTAGTTCTAGTTTCTACTGAGTTTTACTGTAACTGTTGCGGAAACAACTCTTTTGGGCATTACCCGTCCCAATTAGTTCTTTGCCAATCGAGCGGAATTCTTGAGTTATTTACTATGAATATAAGCAAAACTTGATTCAAGGTTATAGTTGAGTCATGTGTATGATTTACTTATGCGCTTGTATCCTACTCCCTCACCTATTATTATAACAAAACTGGATTTTCCCTAATTTCTTTCAAAGTTTAATATGAGTTCAACCTTAGACAACCAAAAGTTTATTAGTTTGATAACTTTAACTTGGTTCTGGAATGATAAGAGACTATGAGAAAATATAGGTATCTAACTCTGTTAAGTTTAATTCTGGAACATTTAAATCAGTTGATAAGGTCTTCTTACTTTACAAGAATGACTTATGAGAGGGAAAGGAAAGTGACATCTTTCATATGAAATCGTACCCTGTGTTTGATTGAGTTATAAAAAAAAAGTGGAAATTTCCAAAAATTTTGAGTGTCATCAATACAGTTACAACAAGGCCAAAACATAGTATCAAATATTGTTACAGTAGTGCCAAACATATCATTAGATGTTGCTACAGTAGTGTCAAACATGACATTAGATGCTGCTATAGCAGTGCCCAATATAGCATTAGATGCTGCTACAGTAGTGCCCAATATAACATTAGATGTTGCTACAGCTTAATAAAACCTAATAACCCTCATTACCTTTCAAATTTTACTTTCTTCATAGTCCAAACTAAGTTTTTCATAACATGTTACTATCATCCCAATTTTCTAAAAAAAAAAATGTAAAAAGAAACCTTTCCAAAATCAACATATTTGCTGGTAAGCACAATTTTTTTTTACACAGCTGCATAGAATTTATTGAATATTCAATGAAATCATTTTAAAATACAATATTCTTCATGCATAGCATTTGAACAATACAAACAAATAAGCAAATGAACTTGTGGCTAACTGAGTTGAAGAACAACTTACAATGAGTTTCTTTTATCAAAGAAAGGTTTGGTTTAAGGTAATATAGCCTGATGGCTCTCTTTACCAGTAAGTATTATAAAAGAAAACAAATATTTTGGAGAATAGAAACATGGAGAAGTATTGTTTTCAAAATGATAACTTAAAAACATAACCTCTTTTCTTTTCCATTGTGATTTGTTATAATGAAAGTTTGATAAGACTTTAAAAAAAAAAAAATTAACATACTTGGTATGTCTGAAGACTATCCTAGCTTTTACTTGTAAGATATGCAGCCCCAATTCCAAACGTAGCTCTTTCCTTCACTTTTATTTTCTTAAAACAATAACCTAATTGCTCAAAGAAAATCACAGACCTGTTTTGTTTTTAAGCAAGAAATATATATTACTGAACTTTCCAGCCACTGGCGCTACCCTTTTCAAACAATCATTCAAACCCTATTTATGGAATTTTTGTTCGGTGCTGGTAGGGCGGTTTCTCCTTCTAGAACGAGCTTGGATTACTTCAAATCTGATTTCCATAGTTCTAGACTCCTCACGTGGGTTGTAGCATCACAAAGTCCTCTTCCTCCAGCCATGTTGTAGACATACGTCTCTACCATGGTCGGACGCATATCCTCTCCATGCTTGCATAATAATTTATTTTTCCTTTATTGTCTTGGTATAAATAGAAGTTTCGATTCTATAATGGAGTTTTTTTAATTTATTTATTACACCATGCGATTTCTTTTCATATTCGACCATGTAGGAATATATGTTTTATTAATTTTATTAATTGTTTCTAAAAAAAGGTTTTATATAGAGGAGTGGTGTCATGAATGAGTTTTATTAAGATTTTTTTTATTCATGTAATTTATATTGACTTTCAAAAGAAATTTTCTAATGTCTTTATTATTTATTTTGTTGGATTCTATTTTAACTCTTATTTTATTTATATTGTTTAAATGTATATCAAGTTTAAATAACTATATTAAATATTTATTTTTACTTATTTTATTAATAATTATATTACTTGTTTTAATATTTATTTATTAAAATTAACAATTACTTAATGTCTAATATAATTTACAATTTACCTTTTTGTAATAGATATTTGAAGTAGACTTAAATTTGCGGAATCTTGTCAAATACTATGATATAATAAAAAAATCTAGTTGAAAATAAAAGATATCAATTAAGAAATTAAAAATCAACTAAATTAATTAAAGTATAACGATAAAAGAAAATACATTCACATTTTCGTCAAACAATGTTTTGAAATATGAACATCATAAATGTTAGCCTATACAAGGTCCTGACATTCTTTCCCCCTTAAAAATGCATCGTCCCAATGCATAAAAGTTATGGAGTAGCATAAAGAGTAACAAAAGCATGATGTGCCTAGCATATAGAATGAGATGTCGACTATGTGAAACTTCATAACCTTAGAATCAATTGATTACATCATTATTGCAAGTCAATTTCTACTCTAGCATGATTCCATACTTCGTAAAGTTTAACAAATAACATCTATCAAAATTAAATAAAGTCAAATTCTATGCTAACAAAATAGAAATCTCTTGTAGAGTTTATCAAAGTGATATCCATCAAAATTTAACAAAGTTAATAGCTATCTCGAGTATTCAAAATAAATGTGGATAACTTTTCTCCATCTCTGCAGTATCCTCCCAAGTTGCATTTTTTGTCGAATATTGATCCCATTGTACTTTACATTGGTCCACCATTCGATTGTGCAACTAGTATTGTCGCCTCTCTATGATGCGGCATGGTTGGGTTGTTATGGTTCCTGGCTCGTCCACTTGCAAGGCATTCCAATTCAGAATGTGTTTAGGATCAAGTTTATATCTTTTTAGCAAGGATACATGTAACACATCATGAATGCGGCTCAGTGCTGGAGGCATAGCTAAACGATAAGCCACAGGTTGATTTCCTCCAAAACTTTGAAGGGTCCAACAAAGCATAGAGCTAACTTGGATTTTCTCCCAAAAGAAATAGAGTTCTTAAGAGGCCGAACTCTAAGAAACACCTTCTCACCAATCTAAAAACTTCACGGAGTCCTATTTCTGTCAGCATAACTCTTATGTCGATCAACTGCTTCTTTCATTCTTTGCTTGATTAGTTGTACTTGATTATCCATGTCTTGCAACATCTCCAAACCAATTACTATTATATCCTCCAGCTTATCCCAACTTAGTGGTGTCTAAAACTTCCTTCCATAGAGTGCTTCAAATGGAGCCATGCCGATAGAAGTTTGAAAGAAATTATTATAAGAAAATTCTACCAATGGTAGATACTCTTCCCATTTGGTTTGTTGATCCGTACAATACATGCAGAGAAAATCTTCTAAAATCTTGTTAGTTCTCTCAATTTGTCCGTCAATTTTTGGATGGTAGGTTGTGTTGAAGTTTAACTGTGTACCTAAGGCAGCTTGCAAGGTGGTCCAAAACCTTGATGTAAATTTAGTATCCCTGTCTGAAATAATATTTTCGGGTATACCATGAAGCCTAAAAAATTTCTTGATAAATTTTTGAGCTATAGCTAGAGCATCATCTATCAAATTCCTTGGAATAAAATGGGATGCCTTGGTAAGCTTATCTACTATTACTAAAATACAGTTATGCCTACGAGATATCATAGGTAATCCCTGTACAAAGTCCATGCTTATAACCTACTATTTGTACTGTGGCACACTATGTGGATAAAGTAGTTCTACAGGATGCATGTGTTTTTATTTTACCCTTTGGCATACAAGGCATTTAGCTATTATGGTGACTATATCCTTCTTCATGCCCGGCCAGTAATATAACTTTTTAAGATCGGCATACATCTTATTTACTCTGGGGTGTCCTGAATAAGGGGCACTATGGGCTTCAGTTAGGATATTTTCTCTTCATCCTTTAAGATCGGGAACAAATATCTAACCTTGATATTTCATTAGCCCATTAGGTTCAATGGTATATCCTTTGTACTTGCGTTAAGTAGAAGAATCTCCAAGTGTGTCCTTAACTTGCAAATACCATGGATCTTTAACCTGTTCCAGTAAGATTTGATGCTTTAAATCTACTTGTAAGGTAGAGATTGCCATAATATGGTTCCTTCTACTGAGGGTGTCGACTACCCTATTTTCTTTCCCTTTAATGTACTCAATCTCAAAGTCGTAGTCACTCAGGAATTCAAGCCACCTCCTTTGCCTTGCGTTTAAGTGAGGTTGAGTAAAAATATATTTCAATCCTTGATGGTCTATTTTTAACTCAAAGGTTTTTCCCAATAAGAAATGTCTCCATTTCTGTACTGCGTGTACTATGGCTACGAATTCTAGATCATGTGGAGCATAGTTAACTTCATGAATTTTTAACATTCAGGACTCATAAGCAACTATGCCTTCATCTTGCAAGAGGACTCCTCCCAGGCCTTCTATGGATGCATTTGTGACTACAATGAAGTGACCATTAGGGTCAGGTACCTTTAAAATAGGGGACGATGTTAGCTTCTTTTTTAAAACTTGGAATGCCCTATCACATTGCTATGTCCAAATAAACTTCTTGTTTTTCCTTTGCAAGGTAGTAATAGGGTTTGCTATCCTTGAGAAATATCTAATAAATCTTGTATAATATCCTGCTAAGCCCATGAAACTCCTTACTTCAGATACATTTTTAGGTATCGACCATTCTGTTATGGCTTTAATTTTATATGGGTCTACTGATATACCTTCTGCTGAAATGATGTGCCCTAGATAATGAATCCTCTTTTCGAAGAAAGAGCACTTGGACAACTTTCCATATAACTTGTGCTTATGGAGTCTTTGCATCGCTAGCTGGAGATGGCTTAAGTGTTCCTCTTTGTTTTGAGAGTAAATCAGAATATCATCTAGAAATACAATCACAATTTTTTCTAGATAATCATGAAATACACTATTCATTAAGTTCATAAAGGCAGCTGGTGCATTGGTTAACCCAAAAGGTACTACGGTAAACTCATAGTGACCATATCTAGTCTGGAATGTTGTCTTTGGTATATCCTCATCTTTTATCCTTAACTGGTGGTATTCCGATTGAAGATCAATTTTAGAGAATATTGTTGCACCCTTCATTTGGTCAAATAAATCATCAATATGAGGTAGTGGATATCGGTTTTTAATGGTTACCTTATTCAACTTCTATAGTCAATGCATAGTCTCAAGGTTCCATCTTTTTTTTTAACAAATATAACTGGGGCACCCCAAGGGGAGACACTAGGTCGGATTAATCCCTTCTCTAATAGTTCTTGCAATTGTATTTTCAGTTCCTGAAGCTCAATAGTGTTCATCCTATAAGGAAATTTTGATACAGGAGTTGTTCCTAGCAGCAATTCTATTGAAAAGTCAAACTCCCTCTTGGGTGGCATTCCTGGTAGTTCCTTTGGGCATATGTCCCGAAATTTGAGGAAGGGGCTATTCTCAAAAGTTGGAGTTTCTTTTTCTTCCTTCTCGTTTAAAGCTACCATAAAGATTTGGTTTCCCCGTTTCCTTCTTGCCTTATTCAATTGCATGGTAGAAATAGTTCCTACGGTTATACGTTTGTATACCCCGTAGATCTCAACCCTATGCCCATCATCATCTACACATTGTACTATTTTGTGCAGGCAATCTATAGTGGCCTTGTGTTCAGTTAACCAATTGATCCCTAATATAACATCATATGTCCTCAAAGGGGCAACATACAAGTCTACTCTAGTTCTCATATCAAGAAACTCGACAAGAGGGTCCTCAAGATATTTGTTAATTGTCCTTGTAGCTTTGTCACCATATTGGACCATCCATGATGTATCCATTTCCTTTATTGGTAAGGACATTTTCTTAATTAACTCTAGTGAAATAAAGTTTTTTGACGAACCAGTATCTATCAAAATAGAAATAGATCTACCAAGGAGCGTACCAATTGCTTCCAAGGGGGTGTTTTGATGCCTAGTTTGTTGATTCCTTACAGCAGCATAAATTTGGCATTGTTGAGGAAGTTGTCTAGAACCTGATCAGCACCTGTAAAACTTTACTCCTACAAATCTGATGAAGTTAACTTATAGCTAAAAGGAAAACAGATTCATGCATATAATAATAGTAAGCAACCAATCACACAGTGACACCAGATTTATCATGTGGAAACCCGATTAGGGTGAAAACCACAGTGTGAGGAGACCTCACAAAATTTGTACTCTTCTGGAGTATGTCTTGTTAGGAGCCTTCCCGGTTAGAGGATAATAACGCATTTGCTAGATGCGACTCGGTTAAGGGATTTGTTACAATAAGGTCTATTAGGACCTGCCTAGTTTGAGGACTTTGAACACCTTGAAGGATGTCACCCGGTTAAGAGATTTGATATAAGGAACCTGTTAGAGTCCACCCAAATTCTGGGATTTAACTATTGTAGTTTGCTAGAAAATAATAGAGTGAATGACCTCTTACAGTTGACTACACATAGTCTGATAAGATCTCTATTCGTGCTCAACTGAGAAGTAACATCAGTCGGTGCAGGTGTCTTCTCCTCTACTTATGTGCTTCTTAGCACAGTTCTTCTTTTTCACTTCTTCTATCTATTTCACCCTGGCTTTAGTAGCTTACAGGTTCACTCTTTTTCTCGGCAGAATGAAGGCAACTTTTATTTGCCTTAGGCAGTAGAATATATAGGGTCCAAACCCTAATTATGCTCATCATGCATGACCTAATTTCAAATCCTTATCGGATTCATCATGTAGTGAAGTGTTATTTATCAAAAGAAAACATTTGATGCATGCCCTTGCTTTATCTACCTAATGAAGAAAATAGTGGTTGCGTGTCAGGCAACTTTCCTTCACAGGAGATAACACTTTGATTTAAAGCCACTGATGTCGGTTATAAATCCTTCACCTGCGCCTCAAAAAGCCATTGATTTCGGCTTTAAATCCTTCAACTGCGCCTCAAACCGATCACCAAGATAACTCAAAGTCACTCGGATTTACTGCAATAAATCCTGGTCAAGAAGAGTTGGTTGGAACAAATAGTTGACTATGACTTCATCGGTTTATACCGGAGTCTTATAATATATCGGTTGAGTTCTTTATGCTGTAAACAAGTGAGAGTCTTTGACCTGTTGCGGCTTACCAATTTCTACAATCCTCGGTTTGCTATCCTTTGCTCAGCGTACCGTTGATCCATCCTCGGTTGGTTACTGTTTGCAGCACGGTTCTTCAACGGATGCTGGAATCCTCTTTTCCTTTACTGTGTACATAGCCTGGTGGCTAAGGAGTTGTATAGTGACCTGTGGTATTTGGAATTTATAGAGATGACAAGTCTCTATGCTCTTTTTGCCAATCAATGACAACACCAGTACCGATGACTACCAGTGACAGGCTTACTGGTTATCATCGCTTAATGCTAACAATATCCCCCTTTGGCATTGATGGAAAAACTATGATGGGAAATCACCTTACTATGCTTATATCTTTGTGCATCTGCAACTACTACAGTCCTTCGGTTATTGCCAAAATTCTCCCCCTTTTTGACAATGATGTCAAAGGCTTAGTCAGAGAGACTACCTTTGTCTAATCTACTCCCCCTATGAGCACCATTCCTTCTTCATCAGTTCAGAAAAGATGAGATGTAACCCTCTGTTGAAGCACAATGAACTGATGACCACCTTTTCAGGTTTATTGAAGATCACGAAGGGGTATCACCCCTAGTTTACCTTGGAGATACTCGAAAGTACTCTTTGGTAAAGACTTAGTGAAGATATCAGCAATTTGTTCCTTGGTGGGAACATACTCTAATCTCACCTCCTTGTCTTGTACAAGCTCTCTCAAGTAATGATACTTGATAGAAATGTGCTTTGTCTTGGAGTACATGACAGGGTTCTTGGATATGTTAATTGCACTAGTGCTATCAAAATAGATAGCAATTGGTTCAGGTACCCGTTCTTTAATTCCTTCTAATAGTTGTTTTATCCAGATCACCTGTGTGCAATTGATTGTTGCAGCAACATATTCGACTTCTACAGTAGATTGGGATATGCAGTTTTGTTTCTTGCTTGTCCATGAAACAATTCTTCAACCGAGAAAGAATGCACCACCACTTGTGCTCTTTCTATCATCAATGTTTCCTGCACAATCTGCATCAGTGTAAACTTTTATTTCAAATCCTCCCTTGTGAGGAAATCATAGTCCATAATCCTTAGTTCCTCTTAGATATCTGAAGATTCTTTTTACTGCTATTAGATGTGTCTCTTCTAGATTTGCAGAGAATCTTTCCACTATGTGAACTGCATGAGCAATGTTCGGTCTACTGTGAATGGCATACTAGAGTTTACCTATCATAGACCAATACAGTGTTTCATGTACTTCTTTGGCATCATCCTCTTTTGATAACTTGAGGTTAGTTATCATTGGGGTTCCAACCGGTTTGGAATCATCAAATCCAAAGGTTTTAAGAATTTCTTTGATATATTTGGACTAAGAAATAAAAATTCTTTCTTTCAGTTGATGGACCTGTAGTCCAATGAAGAATTTTATTGCACCAATCATAGACATCTCAAATTCTTTCATCTCTTCAACAAAGGCTTTGCTCATCCTATCATCACCTCCAAAGATGATATCATCCACGAAGATCTCAGCAATTAGATTTTCATCTTCTCCGGTCTTGAGATACATATTGATGTTGTCCCCGATTCTTGTGAATCCTATGGTCAGAAGGTATGAGTGCAACCTCTCATACCAAGCCCTTGGAGCTTGTTTAAGCCCATAAAGAGCTTTCTTCAGTTTACAGACCATTCCATCCTTATGTGCATATGTGAAGCCTTCTGGTTGTTCAATGTAGACTTCTTCCTCTAGTATTCCATTTAGGAATGTGGACTTAACATCCATCTAATAAACTTTGAATCCCTTGTGAGCAGCATAGGCGAGTAGAATTCTTACTCCTTCCAGTCTTGCTACTGGTGCAAAGGTTTCTCCATAGTCCAGTCCAGCTTCCTGGGCATATCCTTTGCAGACCAATCTTGTCTTATTTCTTATTACTTTTCCATCCTCATTCAACTTGTTCCTGAAGACCCACTTGGTCCCTATAACATTCTTGTCCTTTGGTCTTGGTACAAGCTCCCATGTATCATTCTTTTCAATTTTCTCAATTTCTTCCTCCATTGCTTTGACCCAATTATCATCTTCTAGAGCTTCCCTGGTGGATTTGGACTCTATACAAGAAAGTAAGCAGATATTTTCTTTGGCCTTTTTCCTAGTTAAGATATTTGCATGTTTGTCACCAATTATATTGTCAGTAGGATGATATGTGACATACCTTGGAAGAACAGGTCTCTGTTCCCGGTCTAGTTCTTCCGGTTGAGCATTATCTTCATCATGGTTCAAGACATCAACTTGTTCGTCATCATGTATCAACCTGTTGGGTTCAGGTACAATCTCTTGCTCCAGATGTTTGTCCATGTGTATTTCTCCTTCATCTTCAGTCATAGCTTCGTTGAACTCAAAGGCATTCCCTTCATTTAGGCCTTGAAAACTGTCATGATCATCATGACTGGTCTTCATTTCTAGTTCTGAATATTCATCAACTTTTACATTGATGCTTTCAACTATCTTCCATGTTCTTTTGTTCAGACATCGATAGGCCTTACTTTTGGTAGAGTAACACAAGAATGTTCCTTCGTCACTCTTAGGATCAAACTTCCCATAGTACATATCTCTTTTAACGTAGCACTTACTACCAAAGATTTTGAAGTAGCCTACACTGGGAGTATGTTTGAACCAAAGTTCATAAGGAGTCTTACCGGTTCTTTTTTTGACTTGAACTTAGTTGAGTGTGTAGACAGCAGTACTGATAGCTTCCCTCCAGAAGTGATGAGGCAGATCTTTTTGAATCAGCAATGTTCTAGCACAATCAATCAGCGTTATGTTCCTTCTTTTTGCTACTCCATTTTGTCGAGGAGTCCTTGGTGCAGATAGTTGTATTTTTATTCCATGTTCCTCATAGTAGTGAGTGAACTCTTGAGAGGTAAATTCACCTCCTCTGTCTGATCTCAGACATTTCAACGTTTTACCAGTCTCTTTTTCCACTCTAGCTTTGTAGATTTTGAACATGTGAAAAGCTTCTGATTTCTCTTTAAGAAAGAGTGTCCACATCATTCTGGTGAAGTCGTCCACAAAGAGCATAAAGTACCGGTCTCCATGGTAACTCTTTGTTCTCATTGGTCCACACAGGTCAGTGTGCACCAGATCTAGAACATTCTTAGCAGAGAAAGACTTACTGTTGAAAGATGTTCCGTTCATCTTTCCCAACTGACAATCTTTACAAACACCCTTGATGGGCTTTGTAATCTCAGGAAGTCCTCTTACCATTTTCTTTTTGCTTACTTTGACAATACTATCAAAGTTTATGTGGCAGAGCCTCCTGTGCCATAACCAGTTGTTGTCTTCTTTGGTCATAAGACAAATTTTGCTTGATTCTCCTTTGACCGAGGCTATGAGACAGGCTCCTTCCACTGAATCAAGATAGAAAAGATTACCTTTTCTCTGTCTACCGATTGCAACATGAGTTTCGGATTGATTCTTTACTATACAGGAACCTTGTCTGAATTCCAGAAGGAATCCTTTGTTGTTCATTTGTGCAACACTCATCAAGTTGTACTTGAGTCCTTTAACCCAGTACACATCTTCATAGATAGCATTGTTGCAAAGAGCAATAGAACCTTTACCTTTGATAGCACAAGGAGCATTGTTCCAAAAGGTAACTGATCCGCTGTCATTGAGCTCCAAGTTGATAAACTTGTTCTTGTCACCAGTCATGTGGTGAGTGCATCCACTATCAATGATTCAGTCATCATACTGATGAGATCTTGATATGAGTGCAACTTCTTCTATTATTGGGCTCTCCTCCTTTATTGCAACAAATGCAATTTTTGGGTCCTCCGAGTCTTCAGATTCGTTATCTGTGACTCCTTTTGCAAGATAGCACTCCTTTGCTTTATTCTTGAACCAGTCTCTTTTACCTTTATGTTTATTATCAGGACACCTTGCAGCAATATGTCCTATTTTGTTGCAAGAGAAGCATTTCAAAAGGAGCTTTCCCTTGTACTTCCCTTTCCCTCTGGGTAATCTTCTTGCAATGAGTGCTTCAAACTCTTCTTGCTCCATCCCTTATAAGAGCAGATTCTCAGCAAGGTTGCCAATCTTACCGGTAGAGCATTTACCGGTTTCTATTCCCTTTTTAGTGGAAGAGATATTGGCAAAAGACTTGAAAGTTGCTTCCTAAATGGGTAAGCTATTATCAAAATTACTTAATTCAAAGGTAGGCAGCTTACCGATTAGGGAGTCTAGAGTGACTTGATTTTTGGTCACCGATCTGAGCTCTTGAATGGCAGAGATCTTGATGGCATACTGAGGTCTGAGAGTTCTCAGTATTTTGTTGATTACTTCCTCTTCACTGAGCTTTCCTCTGGCGCATCTGATGGAATTGATCACTTCTTTGATCTGGTTGTTGTATTGCTCGATGTCTTCTCCTTCATTCATCCTCATATCATCATACTTTCCTCTAAGGCTTTCGACCTTGGCTCTTTGAACATTAGGATCCCCTCCATAAACTGTTTGCAGCTTGCCCCACATCTTGAAGGTATATTCAAGATGTTCAATCTCAGTGTAGACATGATCAAGTAGCGTGCTAGCTATCATATTCATAGTAGTCATGTGCTCAATCTTGATCTTCTGTTCATCAGGTGTCAACGTGCCGATAGGTTTATGTACTCATTGGCAACATGATTCCAGTATTGATATCTAGTGGTCTTCATATATAGTTTCATTCTACTGCACCACAAGGTGAAGTTTTCATTTGAAAACTTTAGTCCTTCCTTTCTCATCATCTTCACTTTTTCCTTGAGCGGTTAGGCGGCAAAGAAAACAAGACGAGGCTTTGATACCAATTGACAGTCCCAACCGGTGCTGAGAGGGGAGGGGTGAATCAGCACATGTAAAACTTTACTCCTAAAAATATGATGAAGTTAACTTACAGCTGAAAGGAAAATAGATTCATGCATATAATAACGGTAAGCAACCAATCACACAGTGACACCAGATTTATCACGTGGAAACCTGATTAGGGTGAAAACCACGGTGTGAGGAGACCTCACAAAATTTGTACTCTTCTAGAGTACGCCATGTTAGGAGCCTTCCCGGTCAGAGGATAATAACGCATTTGCTAGATGCGACCCGGTTAAGAGATTTGTTACAATAAGGCCTATTAGAACCTGCCTGGTTAGAGGACTTTGAACACCTTGAAGGATGTCACCCAGTTAAGGGATTTGATACAAGGGACCTATTAGAGTCCACCCAAATTCTGGGATTTAACTATTATAGTTTGCTAGAAAATAATAGAGTGAATGACCTTTTACAATTGACTACACACAGTCTGATAAGATCTCTATTAGTGCTCAACTGAGAAGTAACACCAGTCGGTGCAAGTGTCTTCTCTACTTTTGTGCTTCTTAGCATAATTTTTTTTCACTTCTTCTATCTATTTCGCCCTAGCTTTAGCAGCTTACAGGTTCACTCTTTTTCTCGGCAGAATGAAGGCAACTTTTATTTGCCTTAGGCAGTAGAATATATAGGGTCCAAACGCTAATTGTGCTCATCATGCATGACCTAATTTCATATCCTTATCAGATTCATCATGTAGTGAAGTGTCAATTATCAAAGGAAAACATTTGATGCATGCCCTTGCTTTATCTGCCTAATGAAGAAAACAATGGTTGTGTGCCAGGCAACTTTCCTTCACAGGAGATAACACTTTGATTTAAAGCCACTGATTTTAGTTATAAATCCTTCACCCACGCCTCAAAAAGCCACTAATTCTAGCTTTAAATCCTTCAACTACACCTCAAACCGATCACCAAGATAACTCAAAATCACCCAGATTTACTGCAATAAATCCTGGTTAAGAAGAGTTGGTTGGAACAAACAGTTGACTATGACTTCCTCGGTTCATACCGGAGTCTTATAATATATCGGTTGAGTTCTTTATGTTGTAAATAGGTGAGAGTCTTTGACCTGTTGTGGCTTACCGGTTTCTACAGTCCTCGGTTTGCTATCCTTTGCTTGGCGTACCAGTTGATCCATCCTCAGTTGGTTACCATTTGCAACACGGTTCTTCAGCGGATGCTGGAATCCTCTTTTCCTTTACTGTGTACATAGCCTAGTGGCTAAGGAGTTGTATAGTGACCGGTGGTATTTGGACTTTATAGAGATGACAAGTGTCTATGCTCTTTTTGCCAATCAATGACAACACCAGTACCGGTGACAGGCTTACCGATTATCATCACTTAATGCCAACACAAGGAGTGTACCTATTGCTTCCAAGGGGGTGTTTTGATGCCTAGTTTGTTGATTCCTTACAGCAGCATAAATCTGGCGTTGTTGAGAAAGTTGTCTAGAACCTCATCCCTGTCCCCTCGAACAGTCCCTAGCATAGTGGTTTCCCCTGCACATAAAACATCCTCCAATTGGTCCTTTGGAAGTCTGAGGTTGTGTGTTCCATCCAAGTCTTGGTGTACTTCTATTGGAACTATTTCCTTGATTCCAATTTGCTACTGGTTCTAGGGGGCCTCTTCTCCTGTTATTACCTTGTTCCCGAAAATCTATGTGTTCCACCTTTCTTTTAAAAGAGGGTCTTCTATCTTGAAAGGTTTGCTTGGCTGTAGCCAAAGACTGGACCTTCTTTTCTTGTTTACGAGCTCTTTCTAAAACTTGGTCCATGCTCCTGAGGATAAACATGTCTACCTCGGCTCAAATCTCAATGTTTAAGCCCAGAATAAATTTTCTTGCTTGGGCCTTTTCATCTTTTGGGTAAATAGGGACAAACCTCATTAGCTTGGCAAAACGATCCCAGTATTGCTGCACTGATAAATGTCTGTGTTTTAGATTCATAAACTCAGTCATTTTCTCATCATAATATAGCTTTGGAAGCCACCTCTCACGAAAGTGTTCCACAAATTGCTCCTAGCTTAAGGTTGCCTTGGTGTAGTTAAACTGCTCTTTAGTGTTGGTCCACCAGCTGGCCATCTCTCTTATTAACTGGTAGGTACCCCATTCAGCCTTCATGCTTTATGGATAGTCTTTTAACTCAAAATACTTCTCCATTTTTGTTAACCAATCCTCAGCTGCATCCCCAACATGTTTTCCATCAAACTTGGGTATGGCAATTTTCTGGATGTCCTTAGAAGGATCAAAGATAATCCCTTGCCGAGTAGGCCTATCTACGGCAGCTTGCTTGGGTGGAGGAATTATTGGGGGAGTGGTTTCCCGTCCTATTCCATGGAGGTTTTTCTCTTGATTCCCTCCAGGGTTTTCTAGAACATTCTCTAATTGTCCTTGCCTGGTGCTCAAATCCTTTACAGTCTTCTCTAAGTTATGGATCTGATCTCTTTGTTCAGTTAACAAGTTAATGATAGCTTCTATACCACTCTCAGTTTGTTCTCTTGAGTTTTGATGTTGAGTAGAGGGTGCAGTTCTTCCTCCTCTTCCTTCTCGAGGTCCTCTAGTTTGAGCCATCATTAACCTAGTATGAATATACCAATAATTAATAAATTAAAAAAATTTAATCTTTAATCAAAACCATTTACTAAAGACATACTTATTAGAGACAAGTATTGCAGTAAACTTAAAAGAAAAGGTATCTTTATTTTTTGTATAGTAATTGTTACAAGGGTACTTGCTCTAGGTACACATTCCACTTTTATATTTATAGAATGATAGTATACACATTTACAAATTACATCCCTGGAAAACCTACTCTGGTTCCATTTCCTCTTCTGGCTCCTCCTCGAAGTCAGGGTTTTATGGTTCATTCCTGGGGTGCACCTGTTGGTAGTGTTCCATAACTTCTTTACTAATTACTGGGGCATTACGCCCTGTACCAAAAGGAAAATCTCTTATTGCAAAAGGCTTATCTGCCTTTTGTTTATGTTCCCTTTTTGATCTTTTAGCTTTGTGTATTTTGATTCTTTCCACCATTGAAGACAGTGTCTCTGTGTCAATGTCCTCTCGAGGGGACGTTGCAGTGGATTCTAGGTGTGTCTGAGGATCTTGTTGTATGTTTATAGAGGACTTCTTCCTCCTGCAGACATAGACTTTTTCTGCCATTCCGGAACGTAGATTATCCAGTATTAAGATTTCATTAAGTACATCATATGCAACTTATCAATTTAAATCTTTTTTTTAACACAATCACATACTAAATAGTAGGCCTTCAGGCCAAGTGTTTGAACCAAAAGCTCTGATACCACATGTAGGGACCAACCTGTCCTAAGAATTAAAATAATAGAAAAACTAGAAGCTTCATTAATAACATATCAACTTGAATACAAGGCTTTTTTTTTAATATATGATAACGTTAATCATTGATTGCTTAGGAGATTTATGTTTAAAAGAGTCCATACGAGACAAAATTTCCACTTAGCCGTTTGGGCTCTTCTGTCCTGGGCAAATAAAGGGGTCGTCTAGACCCAATCTCTATTCGTGCGGGATAGAGGATGTAGTAAGAGACATAGAAGTCGGTCTTCCATCCATCCGGGATGGATTCTCATAAGGATAGGAAATACTTAACACTCTGATCAGAGACTTGCACTCTTCGGGACCAACTGGGTCTAGAATAGCTTGCTAGAATTTCACAATCTACCCAAGACTATGCCAACGTTCTTAGCAAGGTTAAAATAAGATCTACACCCTTCCTTGGATTTCGGACTTACGGCCAGGTGCAGACCACCGAGAGTAATTTTTAAGTTCTATAGCCCCTCTCGGCTTTCGGGCATCCGACCAGGTATAGATACCTTCCTGAGAATCACTCTTTTCTTAGTTTATTAAATTTAGAAGCTTGCGTCTTGACTTGACTATTATCATGAAACCACTTTAATTATGTTCAAGGTCCCTGTGCACTGAAGGTATCCTTCACCTACCAAGTTGCCTACATACCTATATCCACGGGATCAAGGCCCTTGAATCCACTCACACTAACGTAGTATGTAGTTCTAGTTTCTACTGAGTTTTGGTGTAACTGTTTCGGAAATAACTCTTTTGGGCATTACCCGTCCCAATCAGTTATTTGCCAATCGGGCGGAATTCTTGAGTTATTTACTATGAATATAAACAAAACTTGATTCAAGGTTATAGTTGAGCCATGTGTATGATTTACTTATGTGCTTGTATCCTACTCCCTCACCTATTATTAATACATAACTGGTTATTTCCTAAGTTCTTTTAGAGTTTAATATAAGTTCAGTCTTAGACAACCAAAAGTTTATTAGTTTGATAACTTTAACTTGGTTTTGGAATGATAAGAGACTATGAGAAAATATAGGTATCTAACTCCACTAAGTTTAATTCCAGAACATTTAAATCAGTTGATAAGGTCTTCTTACTTTACAAGAATGACTTATGAGAGGGAAAGGAAAGTGACATCTTTCATATGAAATCGTAGCCTGTGTTTGATTGAGTTTTAAAAAATGGCAATTTCCAAAAGTTCTGAGTGTCATCAATCCAGTGACAACAATGCCAAAACATAGTATCAAATATTGTTACAGCAGTGTCAAACATGACATTAGATGCTACTACAGCAGTGCCAAACATGACATTAGATGCTGCTACAGCAGTGCTCGATATAACATTAGATGTTGCTACAGCTTAATAAAACCTAATAACCCTCATTACCTTTCAAATTTTACTTTCTTCATAGTCCAGACTAAGTTTTTCATAACATGTTACTATCATCCCAATTTTTTGAAATAAAATATGTAAAAAGAAACCTTTCCAAAATCAACATATTTGCTAGTAAGCACAATATTTTTTTACACAACTGCATAGAATTTGTTGAGTAATCAATGAAATCATTTTAAAATACAATATTCTTCATTCATAGCATTTGAACAATACAAACAAATAAGCAAATGAACTTATGGCTAACTGAGTTGAAGAACAACTTACAATGAGTTTCTTTTATCAAAGAAAGGTTTGGTTTAAGGTAATATATTAAGTTACCATGGTTCGCCCTAGACCCCTCCGAACTGGCCCGGGTACGAACTGGTCCGTGGTCCGAGTCCAGTTCGCTTGTGGGTCCGGGCAGGGTTCGATTTTTCAAACCCAGTTCGAACTGGTGGCCCAAACAATCGAACCCGGGTGAACCAAAACCAAAATTTTCGAACCCCGAATGAACTTGGGCGAACTTCGCCTCTTGGACGTGTGATGAAATTTGCAAAAATTTAATTTTTTTGGCATCCGGAATTCTAAAAGTTTGTTATGAAAGGCTAATTTGTGCTTCTCATTATCATTTGTTGTGTGCAAGTAGGCTATTTGACTTCAGCAAGAGCAAAAGAGAAAATTCTTGATTGTGCAAGGAGGACTTGGAAGATTGGTTTGTGAGCTTTCTTCAAGAGTTTGAGCCTCATACATACACCTTTGCAAGCTTACAATGAGTAGAGGTAAGTTATTGTTTCATTTGTTTTTTGTTTTTGTTTAAGTTTTTTAGTTTTTTCATTTCTCTTTCATTCTCCATAAGATATTTCATATTAGCCATTTTTTCGATAATTTTTCATTCTCTTGCTTTTAAACTTTAAAGTTTTAAGTTTTATATTGAATAATGAATATGTATACAATTTGAAATTTCTTCCCATAGGAAAAGGAACTACAATGGCATCTACCTCATCCTCAGTAGGCAATACCGAACAAAGAATAGAACCCAACTCTGATTCTCCTTTGTGGAAACATGTTGATATTATAAGAGCCCTTCCTGGAGGTGGTGCATTCCGTTGGAAATGTAGGGGTTGTGATGTAGAAAGAAATAGCTCATATTTTCATGTAGTAGGCCATTTGTGTGGATACCATGGTAGAGGAGTCAAAAAATGCCCTGGAAAAAGAGGTGTACATGTACCCAATGAAACTGTACTAAAGTATATTCAAGAGCATGAGGTAACATAAGAGAGAGAAGAACGTAGGCAAATTTCAACTGATGGCATTGGCAATAGAAGTAAAAGTAAAAAAAAAAAAGCAAGGGTAACACAACCCCCCACAGATGTTGTGATAGAAGACCACCCCTTTTTTACTACCACAGCTACCCGTGAGCCTGAAAAAGAACCCCTTGGCCTTACACACAAAAGAAAGGGACCACTAGAAACTGCATCTCAAAATCAAAGTCGGGAAATTGTCGACATTAATGTGGGAAGATGCTTGTTTGCAAATGGGTTGTCTTTTAATGTTGCTCGCTCTCCATATTGGAGACGGATGTTGAAAAGTGCCAATAAAGCTCCAAGAGGGTATCAGGGCCCCGATTTTGAGAAAATACGAACCACCTTGTTGGATCAAGAGGTCAAGTGGATTGATGATCAATTGAAGCCCATAAAGGATTCATGGATCGAGACAGGGGTAACAATTGTTTCAGATGGGTGGAAAGATGCTAGAAATCGTCCCTTGATCAATGTCCTAGCGGTGTCCCCTAAAGGGGCAATGTTTTTGAAAGCGGTGGATTGTGAGGGACAAGTAAAAGATGGGCAATTTATTGCTAATATTCTCATCTTTGCCATTGAACAAGTGGGTGCTAGTAATGTTGTCCAAGTCATAACAGACAACGCAAAGAATTGTAGAGTTGTTGGTTTGTTGGTTGAACAGCGATATCAGCATATCTTTTGGACACCTTGTGCAGTCCATTCACTCAATCTTATGCTACAAAAGATTGGGAACATAATTGGGTGGATCAAGGAGGTGTATGCAGAGGCTGAGGACATCCAGATGTTCATCACAAACCATCACATGACTCAAGGAATATTCAGAATGTTCTCACGTTTGGAGTTACTAAAGATAAGTGAATTTTTTTTTAAATTAGTATCTTACAATTTCTGATTTTTATTTTTTTAATTGTGTAATGTGTATTCTTTTATAAAGCATGTATATAATAGTTGTATTTTTTTGCTCTAATTTATGTTACAGGTTGCTAAAACTCATTTTGCATCAAATTTAATCGTCTTGAGACGACTTGTGCAAGTGAAAGAGGCACTTTGCAATATGGTGATCAGCAACAATTGGGCTAAATGGAAGCAAAGCAACAGTGAGAGGGCAGCTTCAATAAAGAGAAGGATATTGGATGACATATGGTGGGAACGTGTGGAATATATCATTAAGTTCACCGAGCCCATTATGAGCATGCTTAGGTACGCTCACATGGATAGGCCTTGCCTTGGAGAGATCTATGATGGCATAGACTCAACGCTTGAGAAGATCAAGCAAATTGTAAATGAAAAATAGCAAGATCCTGAAGAGACCCTCTTCAAACAATTGCAAGCAATTATTGTAGAATGATGGAACAAAATGACCACACCTCTACATTTGTTTGCCTATGCATTGACGCCCAAATATTATAGCAACCAATATCTTGATCTACCAAGAAGGCTACCACCCTATAGAGATTTAGAAGTGTCCGATGGATACAAGGCAGCATTTGAAAGACTCTTTCCTAATGATGATATGAGAGATATGATTATGGATGAGTTCATAGAGTTTTTGAATGCAAAAGATCTAAGTAATGATGCTCTTCGTCATCAATTTAGGAAGGATGCTCATAGTTGGTGGTACCTCCATGGCCAAAGATTCCAAACATTGCAGCCCCTTGCAATAAAAATTATATCACAAGTAAGTTTTATTTTTAATTTACTTTATCTTCATGACTAGCAAGTAATTTTTATAATTTTATTTTAATTGCTTACCTTCTCTTGTCTTCATAGGTTGCTAGTTCATATGCATCAGAAAGAAATCGAAGCACATATTCCTTCATCCACTCAGTGAAGCACAATAGATTGCAATCAAAAAGAGCAAAGAACTTGGTATTTGTGCATTACAACTTGCATCTTCTCTCACACAAGACTAAAGAATACAAAGAAGGGGACATGAAGAGGTGGGATGTAAATGCAGAGGTTGCGGACTTGGATGCTTCCACTTCTCGGCTTGCACTTGATGATTTTGCAGATTTTGATGCCAATACTATTGTTGCTGCTGTTGATCCCATTGGCCTTAGCTCTATTGCTGAGTCAACTGAAGATGAAGATGAAGATGAAGATGAAGAGGAAGATGAAGATTAATACATTTTTAATTCATTAGTTGAACTTGAAAGTTTGAAACAATGATACTTGAACAGTTGAACTTGATGTTATGATCATTTTAGTTTTAATGTTTTGAATCTTTGATGTTGAACTTGAAGTATATGATGGTATGATCACGATTCATGATGCTATGATTATAAGTTTATGGTGTTTTTGTTGTTTAAATGTTGTTTTTATGATACTATGTGACATTCTAATTTTAACTCATGCTTCTAGGCTTCATAAATATGTATATATATTTTTTTAAAAAAATCTTACATGTTTTTTCGAACCCGAACCCGAACCCCTTTTCAAAATTTTGTTGAACTTGCGAACCGGTTCTTCGAACCCAAACTTTGAACCGAACTTGAACCGGTAACTTAGGTAATATAGCATGTTGGCTTTGTTTACCAATAAGTATTATAAAAGAAAATGAATATTTTGGAGAATAGAAACAACATGGAGAAGTATTGTTTTCAAAATGATAACTTAAAAACATAACCTCTTTTCTTTTCCATTGTGATTTGTTATAATGAAAGTTTGATAAGACTTTAAAAAAAAAAAATTAACATACCTGGTATGTCTGAAGACTATCCTAGCTTTTACTTGTAAGATATGCAGCCCCAATTCCAAACGTAGCTCTTTCCTTCACTTTTATTTTCTTAAAACAATAACCTGATTGCTCAGAGAAAATCACAAACCTGTTTTGTTTTTAAGCAAGAAACAAATATTACTGAACTTTCCAGCCGCTGCCTCTGTCTTTTTCAAACAATCATTCAAACCCTACTTATGGACATTTTTGTTCGGTGCTGGTAGGGCGGTTTCTCCTTCTAGAACGAGCTTGGATTACTTCAAATCGGATTTCCATAGTTCTAGACTCCTCACGCAGGTTGTAGCATCACAAAGTCTTCTTCCTCCAGCCACGTTGTAGACATACGTCTCTACCATGGTCGAACGCGTATCCTCCATGGTCGGACACAAAATAATTTATTTTTCCTTTATTGTCTTGGTATAAATAGAAGTCTCGATTCTATAATGGAGGAGTTTTTTTTTAATTTATTTATTAGTTATTACACCATGTGATTTCTTTTCATATTCAACCATGTAGGAATATTTGTTTTATCAATGTTATTAATTGTTTCCAAAAAAAGATTTTATATACAGGCATGGTGTCAATGAATGAGTTTTATTAAGATTTTTTTTTATTCGTGTAATTTATATCGACTTTCAAAAGAAATTTTCTAATGTGTATTATTTATTTTGTTTGATTCTATTTTAACTATTATTTTATTTATATTGTTTAAATAACTATATTAAATATTTACTTTTACTTATTTCATTAATAATTATATTACTTATTTTAATATTTATTTATTAAAATTAACAATTACTTAATGTCTAATATAATTTACAATTTACCTTTTTGTAATAGATATTTGAAGTAGACTTAAATTTGCGGAATCTCATCAAATACTATAATAATTTTTAAAAAAATCTAGTTGAAAATAAAAGATATCAATTAAGAAATTAAAAATCAACTAAATTAATTAAAGTATAATGATAAAAGACAATACATTCACATTTTCATCAAACAATGTTTTGAAATATGAACATCATAAATGTTAGCCTATACAGGGTCCTGACAGGGGGAATCACGGAACATGAAGGAGAGTTGGAAAGGAACATCCAATCAGCATTTCCAGCGCGTAATCATCTGGAAACCAGTCAGCATTCTGTCATAGGAGGATGGAAACCGTGTACAATTTCCAAATAATGTTAGTCAGTACACATCTGAATAACACCAATGATCGGGAACGTGAGGAAGAAAGAAGGGATTCGCATACATATAAAGATCTATATTTCATTGGAGACATGTGTGACATATATGAATATAGTTTGTCTTTGGATCACCAATCAAATAGATTTGAAACCAGTTATGAGAAGACCGTTGAACAGAAAGGATACAAATATGGAACGCAACCAAGTTGTCTCAGATATCTCCAAGTCGCATATAAGCTTGGGTGCCACCCTTGAACGATGCCTTCCATTACATCCACAGCGACAATCCTCCCTGGCTGTATTGTAATTTGTCACCATAGTGATTACTTACGATAGTCACATAAAGACGAGAATAGAAAGATTAATATCCATCGTGAATATCGTGGATGCACATCGGAAGGCATCCACAGGGAGATTTTAGGCTCCATGTGGGCTTCCGAGCGCCTCTGTCTCCGCGAGCATCCGCTTCCACATCCGACACCTGGACCTGCGCCTCCAGTAACCAAGATTAAATAAGAACCAGAATACTATGGATACAGAGTACATGTACTTCAGTAACTGTGGATAGGAATATGCATGTCTATCGGGTATATGAGTCCAGATATACCTTTGGTATATTATCATTCCTCTGTATGTTTGGGGCACAACCCTTTATTTGAAAGATGTCCCCATGCTGAAGGAGCTGCCATACAGTCCTCCAGCCTTCCAAGAATAGAACCAAGAATTTATTACAGCAATATTTTGTGTCCATGATTATGAATAAATTATGCTTGATGCTTCAGTGCTGATATGATGTTGACTGTGTAATGTTGTGTGGTGAACTTCAGTATGATTCTCAGAAAAACAATGAAATGAAAAACTTAAGAAAACCCACTCATCCATCTAATGAAGTTTAATATGCAAAGTTAAGAAAAATATTACAAAAGTTGGAAGTACTCTAACAAAACTTTAACAATAGTACCCTGTGAAACTATAGAAAGATGGTCTACACAAACAAAAAAACAAGGGCTCAAAAACAAAAATATGTGGACTAATAAACCTATGCAAATATACTACCGAGTACAAAAAATGAAACTTAAATGATTTCAAAAGGAATGAAAAAGGAGATGCAATCAAAAGCCCAACAAAAAGATCACTGAACCTTCAATATATGAGACACCTTGATTTCTAGATTCATCTTGTTTGTGTGTGGGATTACCATGTTGACCAAGGAGCTTTTTGCAAAGATGCAACCTCTCACTGCATGTCTGACAGAGTAAGATCTGGTTACAGCCTTTAGTTCTGTTAGGATTGGCCTTTGCTGTTTCCTTTTATATAGCAGTATAAACTAATATTTTTATTATATTACACAAAAAAAACTGAACTGGTAAATCTATGCAGCTATACTAACAAGTTTAAGAAATGAAACATTGAAAGTTAAGAAAAGGAAGTAAAAAGAGATAAGGCAATCAAGCCTAACCAAATGATGCACTAAACCTTCAATGTATGAAACCTCTAACCTTGATTCCTAGATTCCTCTTGCTTGTTTGTAGAACTACCATGTTGAACAAGAGCCTTTCAAAGTAAGCTTTTACAAACTTTCAGCTTCCCCGTGCATGTTTAACCAAGCAAGGTCTGATTGCAGCCTCTAGTCCTATTAGTTACGATTGACCTTTGCTATTTCCTTTATATACTGGTAGATAATACTAGTTTTCTAATTTACTTGCAGAAAACTAGGATAATCTGAGACGCATCTCTAAAAAAAATCTATTGGTCTACCAAATTATTACAGAATTACAAGTTTCAAAAACTTTAAGATCTGAATAGCTAAATACAAGAATTCACCTGGCTCTCAGAAAAACAAGGAAAATGACTTGCATGCCAGCTAAGGGCAGAGAATTCTATGAAGTCAAAAGAGAGAGATTCTCAGTCATTCTACCCTTTGCCACACAGGCAAATAGGATCCCACTAGGTGGAAGTGCAGAAACATCTGTCAGAAAGAACAATTGGCAGTCTGGTCTTCAGCAAGAGCAAAGCAAAGACAGCTCAAGGCAATTGGAGTGGGAGGTTCAGGAAATGTTATAGAGATAGAAGACACAAGAATGGTGAAGCCAGCGAACGGAAGCCAGTGAAAAGCAAGGCACTAATCATCCCATTCAAAACCCTTGGCCTGGTAACCAATCACCTCATGAAGAAAGCATTGTGTTAAATGGAGCAGTCGAGGCTGCCCTAGAAAGAAGATCTTGGATTGGCATCAACTATTTGCAGATTGGGTAAGTTTAAGATCAGTTCCAAACTCATATTTCCTCATTGAATGCGTCTCTCAAGAATTACAGGACGATATTTTGCTTGGACGGCCCCTTTCTTGGAAGGATTTAGTTTCCGCACTTTGGCGTGGCAGGCAAACTTTGATCCCTTTAAACATTGCGTTAGAAAATCTGCAGTAAGGATTATGTTAACAAATCTGCCCTCTGAATATTGGGATGTTGACTCGTTGAGGATTTTGGGTGATGCTTTAGGTACCTTTTGGGGTTGCAGATGAGAATTCATCAATGGCAGAGTGAGATCGGTAGCAAAGATTTATGTGAAAAATGATCAAGAGGCAAGGGTATGGGATGAGTTGGAAATCATCTTCGAGAATGGGTGTTGATTTCAAGAAGTCTTGTTGGACAAACAAATCAGGGGCACTTTGGGAGATAGAAGAACAGGGCCCCAAAAGAAGGGTGTGAGCTGGTTGTGAAGGAGCCCCCCTTTTTCTGCCCTAACCCTAAAGATGATTCAGAGATTGTGCTACCTGGGGTGACTTATATGGAGGAGCAGGGGGCCATAGTAGTAATGGAGAAATGTTGGGGGAAGTGTCCAACTCAGGTGTTGTTTCGAAGTTACCATCAACCCACAGAATGGATCTTACCTCCCCTTCATCCACCAAGGAGGACAAGCATGAGACAGAATGGTTAGATCTGGCAATATCAGTTTCAAACCCACATGTAAAGCTGATACCTGCATTGAGTGAAACCCTTCCTCAATCCAACAACCTAGTAAGCCAGGAGGCTCCTCTTCCCCACAGGGAGCAAGCTCAAGTTGAATAAGTAGACGTAGCCACAATGGAGACAGCTAACAAAATTCAGGATGGTTTTGGCGATGGGTTGCAATAGTAGAGCAAGGGGATCTATCTCTTATTGAATGGCAAAGATGAAGATAGCACAATGGAGCTTCGGGGAGGAACCAGAGTCTAATCTGAACCCAAAACGGACTAAAAATTTAGAAAAGCTGGAGATTAGCCAGCTGTCTGCTGAGAAATCTGCCCCAGATTGCAGAAAGGACGAACTCAAAGGAAGAAAACCTTTCCAAGAGAAGATATCTATGGATGGGGGAGTGGACGGTTAGGTCAAGATCACAATGCTGCTTAGATTAGGGAAGGGAGGCCCCCTTCTCGGGAAGCCATGAAGCTCCTCTCGTGGAATGTTAGGGGCTTAAACGCCCCTAACAAACAACGCTTGGTCAAGCGCGTAATGGATCTCCAAAAATGTGACATTTTAATACAAGAGGCAAAAATGACCAAGGCTGATCTACAAGAATTTGGAAGGAAAATCAAGACATGGCAGGTAATGGCAGTTCAAGTGGCCGATGCTTCTAGGAGTTCAGCATTATTTTTGAAACCACGGGTGGTTTGCTTAGACAAGTTGGTCGAAGGCTCAAATAGGATCAGCTGAAGGGTGAGGAGTGTTTCCTCTAATCTCCAATTCATCCTAGTAAATGTATATGGCCCATACTCCTGTATTCAAAGAGTAAGTTAGAGGTTTTTGGGGCTTGTTTTTTAATAAATGTCACATACTAGGAGGAGATTTCAACTCTATTCTTCACAGCAGTGAGAAATGTGGAGTTCAGAGAAATTAATGACAAAAAGATTTCCAAGAGTGGGTGGAAAGAAATAACCTAATGGAAATTGCTCAGTCAAACGGCTCCTACACATGGAGAAATAGGCATTTGGGCTTCAAACACATTGCTGAAAAGTTAGACAGATTCTTTTTCCTTTGAGGATTTTGATTCATTTCCCTTCGGTTTTGAAGGCTCTATTCAACCTTGCTCAGGTTTGGATCACTCCCCACTTCAATTGAAAATTCATGGGGATGAAAGAGCTTCCAAAAATCCCTTCAAATTTGATAACATGTGGATCAAGGATCCGAGGTTTCTCAAGCTGGTTGATGATTCGTTGAAGGTGAAAATTATCTAGATCCAAGATATTTTGTATTGGTATTAGGGACCTCTTCAAAACAAGGTGCTGGGAGCAAAACTCATTCGGCAAATGTTTACAGAGCCTCATAGAAAATGGGCCAAGCTTTTGAGAGGGAAACATTTGGATGATAATTGTCCTTCAGGTGTGCTAACCACCACCAATCCACCCTGAGGTTTGAGAGTATGGAGCTTCATGCAAAACTACAAACGTATAGTCATAGAGTATCTATCTTGGAACGTACACGATGGTAGCAAAGCTCTTTTTGGGAGGACTAGTGAGCTGGGCATCAAAGTTTGGACAGCTTTTTGAATCTTGACAGATTTGCGACACATTGAAACAGACTTGGGGTGACAAGGTCAGAGAATATGTAAATTTTCAGCAGAGGACCAAGTTTTAGGTTGGAAATGAAAGGATTTATTCATTTGGATTCTCAGAAAGGGAAGTAGACTTTCTTTCAGCTGCCTTAGCGAAAAGAAACATTGCATTTAGAGCTGGAGTGGACAGTTTGATTTGGTGTGGCTCCAAGTTAGGTCAGTACAATACAAAAGATGGATATTTAAGTCTCTCCAAACAGGAGGAACAAGCTCACACAGACATTCCCCTCCGACTCTGCTGGAGTAATTTTTTTCTTCCGAGGGCAGCCACTTTCACACGGGCAGCTCTCCAATAGAAAGTCTTGAAGGCAGAGAAATTCAGGAGAATGGGTTATTAGAGTCCCTCTAGGTATGTCCTCTACAAAAGCCAAGAAGAGATAGTAGACCATCTTTTAATTGCATGCCCTTTTTCTCGGGAGTGTTGGCATTGGCTATACACCAAATTGGGTTTGTCCGTGTGTCCTTCCAACTAACATCCTGAGATTTTTCAAGTCGTGGTCACAATTGAGGAAGTCAACAACTTTTGACAACTTTTGGATCACATGCCATTCCATACTTCTTTGGAAAATCTAGGAGAGAAACCAGAGAATCTTTCAAGAAAAAGAGATAAAGACAATGTTGTTTTTAAACAAAGTTGAGGCTACAGTGGTGGAATCAGTGGCCCAATTACTTGCCAAGAATGCAACATTCACAGACTGGGATGACGTAATTGGAATGGACTAAGGGTTCCCCCTTGGTTCAGGCTAGGGAACTCTGCCACAAACGTAGTGAGGGATCAAGTTGTACAGTCCTCGTCCCGATTGGGATGGTATAAATTTAATTTTGATGGGGCCTCAAGAGGCAACCCTAGTGTCCCAAGTGCAAGGTGTATAATCAAAGATTGGAAACGTGCCATGATTCCCTCTCCATCAAAACCTATTCCCTTAGGAACGAACAATGAAGCAGAATTTCAGGCATTAAATACACGGCCTCCAAATATGTAAGAACTTGGCCATAAGAGGGGGGCTCAACAATTGTTGTCAATGTGCTACAAACTGAAAATACACCAAACTTGAAATTAAAAGTTCTTTTGGAGAAGGCAAATGAGCTGCTCCCTTCTTTCGAGACATATACTATAAATTACATTTCCAGGGAGGGAAACAAAGATGCAAACAACTTGGAGAACTTAGTTGCTGATGGAATTAATGGCATATCTTTGGGGGTAGGTATAGACCCTTCGCTTCGATTTTTATAAAATGGAACAAAAGAATGGATCTTGGTGACATTCCCCACTCATTACTACCATGGATTAACCTTTCCAATTCCATCAATGAGCAACTATCAATTTTTTGTCGCCCAATGACAGCTATAGGTGGTGGCATTTGGAAATTGTTTTGGCAGGATGAGTCTTTAATGTTGATCAAATTCCCAACCCAGCCAACTCGTGTGATAGTGTAATGTCCCCATTTGGAAAGGTTTGAAAAATAAAGAATTTCTAAAGTCTAGAAAAAGAATCAAATTTTATTATTTAATATTTTTACCAAATGATAAATATTAAATAACTATGAAATAGACTTTAGAAAGTTAATTATATCATTAATTAATTATAATGGTGGTACAGGAATGTACCTGATGAAAATTATTATAAAAGAGTTATGGGAAGGATTGAAAGATATGATTTGGATTCCAATATTATTTTTATTAATTTGAAAACTGTTCCAAATTTTGTCTCAAGATGGACACCTGAGAGGCCATTTTTGTCAATGGAAGATCTGACCTAGATGGAGCTTGGAGGAATCAAGCAGGTTCTTCAGCAAGGACAACAATGAAGATTCACAGTATGTTTACAAAGCAATTTAAATTGATGGGTATGAGGAGAAATAATATTTAATTTGGAAAGACTGATGCGATGCGAGTAGGAAATCAATTATATTAGGCTTGGTATTGTTGTTTCTGGTATGTATATAAATATTGTAAAGTCTTAAGTCACATATACAAAATATTTAAGTTTCTCTTTACTGTCCCGAGGAGTGTTCATCAGGGCCCGTCACCAGAATTTATCTTCTCCAAAATTTTCCCACACCTATCTTCAAGACTTTTCCTGGCTTGAATCTCATTGTCCATCTGAACCTGTAGACTTCCAACCTTGGACTTAAGGCTGTGAATTTCATTGTAAATCCAGTTGTCCAGAGCAAGGGAATTATCTACCTTAATTTTAGCCTTATTGAGAAACTTCAGCTGAGCTCCCAAAATATTCCCAGAAGACCCAAAGCTCGAGAGAAAAGAGTCCTTCCCCCAGCGCCAGAAACATTATGGACAGAGACATTATGCTCAATGATATATAGGGTTAGAATGACCCACAGTAGAACCAGAACTAGGATACCCAACTAAGTTGAGAATAGGGTTCTTACCAGCCTCACCTTGTTGTGCCTTCTCACCAATTTTCTGAGTCTGATTATCAGCAGCTTTCCCATTTTTACTTTTCTTCTGGTTACCCTTCTTCCCCTGGGCTTCCTTCTGCTCATTAATTATCGATAACTAGTTAATGACTAATCTTTTGATTAGTTGTTTCCCTCTCTTAATATATAAGCTTGATGGCTTAGTCAAGCTTAGTTGTTGTTGTGGAAGACTTCATAAGGACTGGCTGTTGTTCTTTATCATCAAACCATTGGTTGTCTCATGATCAAAACAATGTGCGTATGTATATTGTCATTGCCGGTGGTTCCTTGTCACAGATGCTGTCACTAGTGAATAGATGATGTAATACAGTTCGCTAACTCTCGAGTGCTTTTTACACATTGCTCCCTGTATTACGTTGCACTCACCAACATAATTAGTTTCTTGTCTTAGTTTTCTGCATCTCATAACCCTTGATCATCGTCAATTGCTTCAGCTCTTAAGTCTCTTTAAGGATGTAGATGAATCGCACCATATAAGTCGACCTTTATATTTGGTCGATAGTTACCTCTGTTGAACAAGACAAAGTGGATTGTCATCAAAGTAGTCGTTATGTATTCCTTCAGATAGCTATGTCATACTCATTATCATTAGGCCGACTTTGCATTGGTTTTGGATGATTACTAACACTGTTTGTTGCATTCTAATACTTTTGTATTACTGTGACTTTGCTCTGTACATGGTTTGCATAAATAAGTTTCAATCTTTAATTAAAACTTATTAATTCTTATATCGACTCTTAGGTCCTGAATTGGGGACATTACATAACCAGAGTAGCACAGCTGATATCGAAGAAAGATATGAGACAGGATAGTGAGTTTGACCATTTGATACAGATGGCTATTTGGCTGTTTTCAGGGAAAGAAAAGAGGATAGCAGTTGCAAGTTTTTGTCAATGTTTACGGAAGGAATTTATACCAGCCTCTGGGACTGATATGGGCAGGAGGGCTGTAAATGTCCCCATTTGGAAAGGTTTGAAAAATAAATTGATTTCTAAATCTAGAAAAAATCTAATTATTTTATATTTTTATCAAATGATAAATATTAAATAATTATAAAATAGACTCTAGAAAGTTAATAATATCATTAATTAATCGGGAATGTAACTGATAAAAATTATTATAAAAGAGTTTTGGGAAGGAGTGAAAGATATGAACTGGATTCTGATAATTATTTTTATTAATTTGAGAGTTGTCTCAAATTTTGTCTCAGGATGGCAATTTTCGTCAATGGAAGATCTGACCTAGATGGATCTTGGAGGAATCAAGCAGGTTCTTCAGCAAGGACAACAATGAAGATTCACAGTATGTTTACAGAGCAAATCAAATTGACAGGTATGAGGAGAAATAATATTTTAATCTAGAAAGACTGATTTATGTAGTGTGAGTAAGAAATCAATTATATCAGGCTTGGTCTTGTTGTTTCTGGTACGTATATGAATATTGTAAAGTCTTAAGTCATGTATAATAAATATTTAAGCAGAGTCAATAGTTTGTGCTAAAAAATTATTATCGAAACTTTATACAGAGGAACGCAGAACGGAAGGTGCATGACAAATTGTGTCATGAATCGCTTTGACAGAAGATAAGTCAAATGGTACTAAAATTAAGTCAGAGAATATAGTTTGGCATTTCTCTTATACACAGGAATCCTCTCATCCACGATTTTTAGTGTTGGAGCTGATAGATAGAATGGACCAGTGATAGCAGTAATGATTTTGTTTTCATATGAATATAGTGCAGGCAAAATGTTATTGAAATGAAGAATGGACGAAGATATTTCTAGGCATGACATTCATGTGATGATCACATGATCTGTTGTGAATATCGGGTCTTGTCCATACGCAAGTTACCCTCTACGCTAACGGTGTTATTATTGGGTCGATGAACAAAGAACCAGTAACTACGGAATCAGTCATGTTTTCCCAGCAATGGACCCATTTCCTGAGCATCAACGGAGTTATCTGAAGAACATCCACAAGATACAATACAATATTTCATGTTTGTTATTGGTGGTTTACGATAGTGGCATTCGTGACAGTATATTATTGGGTTCATTGTTATTTCTGGGTTCATTTCCACTATCAGGAAGATTAATGGTGATATGGCTCTAGTTGAAGGTATTCTAAGCATTGAGTGGAGAAGTATGTTTTGAAGGCATTGCATAAACATTTCATTGACTGGGCCAAAGGATGTGAGTAGCATTTGCTAACAGGAATTTATGATTGCCGTATGAACAGTAAGCAACTTGCAGTGCTAAGAAATGTTTACTGGTTTTGAGAGTTATATGCAACATTAAGGTCGGACTCAATTTTTTTATTTATTCTATGCTCAGGATTTTAATTGAATGTATACATTACTTGGTATTCCATCTATCTTTTATGTGGTGACAGCATTATAGTTATACAATCAGAACAATAGCATTGAACCTGAACTTAGTCAGTCAGTAGGGAAAACCTCCAACCAAGGGAGTATGGAATGTTGTGATATTGCTATCAGGATTCAACTGTGTAGTTTTTGAGTCAAACTCATTGACCCATGATTCATGAGTAGTGGTTCACATGAACCCATCTCTCATGAGAATAAATGGAACACTTAGCACTCATTGGATCTAGGTGATGCTCACAGAGGTGAAGCACCGGAACTTCCCGGGAGGTCGCCCATCCCAGTACTACTCCAGCTTGAGCACGCTTAACTACGGAGTTTCCTCCATGGTTAAACCCGCTCTGCTTGCATCCTCATTTGCAAAACCTTCACCAAGTGTTGTGCCTTATGAACCACTCATTAGAAAGCCCCTTAAGCTCATCAATTGATAAGTAGGAGATATTTTCCACAGAAAGTCAAATTGTGATATTGCTATCAGGATTCAACTGTGTAGTTTTTGAGTCAAACTCATTGACCCATGATTCATGAGTAGTGGTTCACACGAACCCATCTCTCATGAGAATAAATGGAACACTTAGCACTCATTGGATCTAGGTGATGCTCACAGAGGTGAAGCACCGGGACTTCCCGGGAGGTCGCCCATCCCAGTACTACTCCAGCTCGAGCGCACTTAACTACGGAGTTTCCTCCATGGTTAAACCCGCTCTGCTTGCATCCTCATTTGCAAAACCTTCACCAAGTGTTGTGCCTTATGAACCATTCATTAGAAAGCCCCTTAAGCTCATCAATTGATAAGTAGGAGATATTTTCCACAGAAAGTCAAATTGTGATATTGCTATCAGGATTCAACTGTGTAGTTTTTGAGTCAAACTCATTGACCCATGATTCATGAGTAGTGGTTCACACAAACCCATCTCTCATGAGTATGGAATGTGCTTGACAAAATATGTGTAAGGAGGTATGCACAAATGTACATACTGAGTCCAGTGACCTCTATTTGTTGGTCTGATTATTGTTATTCCCTGTGAATATTATAAGTATGCCATTGCCATAAAAACAATCAACATAACCTGCTACAATTAAAACCTGAAATTTAAAAACAGCATGTATGAGATTTGTTTGACAAAATAACTCAGTCGGAGAAAAGCCTATATCATCTTGAATTGGGTTGGGGACATTACAGATAGGCCGATGGCCTTGGCTATATGTAGAACAGGTTTTCTGCATCGCATTCACTCTAAAATGGAGACACAGATCAGGCTCGGGTGTGAGAAGAGACAAATGTCCTTTCTCAATCTGATCACTAATCAAAGGCTGAAAATGGTTTGCAAAGATCCAGGTATCTTGGCGATGCAGTCCATTCGTATGGTCTTAGGCAAAGACTTTATCAAATAACCTGAACACTACCAGGCGAACATGGATATCTCCTCAAGATTTATGGTGTCTTTGCTCAACCTCGGGGAGCTGAAGGTGGAGACACTACTACTTTGAGAGATCTTCCATGGAGACTTTTTGGCAGACGATGTTTACATCATAGTGCTGGCAGAAGAGAGTGTTAGGATTCTGTAGCCACAAGACATTCCCAAGCTTCTTCAACCTAGTGCAGAGGTGAGGAAACAACCATTACTGCTCAATCTTGATGCATTGACACTTGCTCACCACCAGCATTGGGCTGCAATTGGCCAAGATTTCCTTCAGTACCTAGTGGGGATTGACAATGAAGCAGATACCTTGTGGCCTAGGTGGTTCATGCAGGTGGTGGCATCAAATGAATTCTATTGGGAAGCTAAGTGATGGCGGATAGTCCTTTTGGTTTTTTGAAGACTTTTTGGGTTTTCATCCTGCCCTATGGTTTAGGACATCTATTAAATTTATGGGTATGGCCAGATTTTGCCCTGCTTCTCCCGGTTCCTCGTTGGGTCACATCTTCGTTTTTTGGGTGATGGTTGTTTCAATCTGGGCCTTTCTCCTTTTGTCTTCCTTTGGTTTGGGTTCCCCGGATCTAGAAGAGACCAAGTTGTCTTCTACATATGTATGCCCAGAAGTTTGGACAAAATGCAATTTTGTGATGGCAGCCATATATGGTTGCATACTGTAAATTCCATAAATCTTTTATAATATTAATATAAAATTTCTCCACTTTGGCAGTTTCTGAATCAAAAAAATAAATTTATTTGGGTCTCAATAAACACTGAGCATTAACTTAACAACTAGCTTGTACTGATCTTAAATATTCCTTTTAAATTACTTAGCAGTTTCTAAGGAGCCAATCTACAAACATACTAACAATACAAAATATGAATTCACAGTTTATCATCAAAAGCATAAAACGTCGTCTGGGAACACAAGACCATGAAACATATCTCCCCAATACAAAACTGGAAATAACTACATCTTACGAAGCTGATGCCTCATTAAATCAGATCTGAAGTCATAATCCAATTCTTGGAATTGAAAACCAGCAGCAGTACCCACTTACCACATTTTTTATCATTGGTTCACATCCTTCAATAAACCTCTGCATAGTTGGATTGACAAAGATGTAGTTTGTGCCGACATGCAGAGCCCCATCCACATATGTCCAAGAGGCATCTTGATAGCTGCAAGATAAAGAGCTTCAAACAGTTGAAGCAGAGTGTAACTATACAATGAGATAAGATAATCTTAATGCAACAAGATTCAATAACAAGTGAAAGTAAATCTGAAATCAACCATAAAGTAGATGCGAGCCACAACACAACAATTTATATGGAGAAATCGTTTCAAAAAAATCTCCATACCAAAAAGACTCAAGCCTAAATTAGTGGTTAAAGTAAATTACAGTACATTAGTTTAACTTTATCCCTTTGAACTCCAACAGCACAATGATGCTCAAATGATCTGCATAACAACTTGATCTTACTACCATCTCAAAGCATCAATATGTAGAAGAAATGAATACAAGATAACATGAATATTATTTCAAAATAAGTGGCTATAAAATAGCAGCAAAAAATGTTTGCGGAAAAATAGGCAAACCAAAAGTATAAGAATTTTTCTAACTAGCCGATCCTGATTCTGGTTCAGATTTGGATTTGGATTTGGCGATTTGGCAAAACAAAATTTAAGCCAGATCCCGATTCCACGGGTATATATATAGACATTTTCAAATATATATGTGTGTGTGTGTGTTGAAAGAGGGGGATGCATGGATTGATTGATAATTAACAAGGCAGAATATAAACAAATGAACAAATCATAATCATGATTAAACAGAACACAATGAATAAACCGAAATGCTCATCAAATCTGCTACAGCAGAATTATATCGATTCAATATATGCAATTACAAACATGGAAGTCTGCAGAGTTCTCAATAACTGAAATTACACCCACACATTACATATTGGCCTCTCTTTATTTATAACTAAAAAGAGGTGGTTACAATGCTGCCTTGTATTACACGACAATTGTGAAGATAAGCCCAAATTAGATAACAGATAAACATCATCCTGTCTGTTTCTGATAAGGATAAATTAGATACTAAATAAGAGCAATGGTAATACAAAAGGTCGGTTGTGATAAGTCGGTGAAGCTGAAGCTGTTGAAGTAAGTTGGTGGACAAAGTCGGTTGCATGGGAGAAGTTATTTCCAACACTCCCCCTTAATTTCGACCATGAATGCTTCACCGCCTTCACCATTTACAAAATCATTTACTCTTGACTACTGTCTTTCCCTTTTATATGTCCATAACCAAGTCTTCGGACTTTTGCAAACCCTTTCCTTGCTTGATACATTAAAACAACCTCTACGATCTTCAGATATTTCCTCAAAAATGATTTCTTTCTCTAGACTTCATCCAACTACTACGGCAGTCCTTCAAACTATTAAAACTATATTCTAAAACTTCCTTCACCTTTTGTAGATGTCTTGCTAGACAATTCTTTCCTTTGACCCAAAACATTTTTTATGTCTTTTGAACATTCACACATTCCATGATTGCTATCATTTTTCACATATGAACTTTTATACTTAAATGAATTTTTAATTACACCAGTAATCATTTGCCAACTCGTTCCAAAACTCCATCCACAATCCATTTGCATACAATTTGTTGTGTAATTCTTCTTCACTTCTTTATTCCAACATGTCTTCTCAGAATGATTCTTCAAACCACATACGCTACAAGGATGGATATCCCAACACATGTCATTTTATGTGGCAACACTGAATTCCTTGAACTACTTTATTTGATTTTGTAATGTCTGTAACAACATTTTTACTTATCTTCTCACTAAGAAAGCCAAGACCTTCAATCTTTGGCCTTATCACTGGCTTGATGGCTTTCTAAATCCTTGCCCATACTTTCCCAATCCTTTACCTTTATAACCAATTCTTTTCATGATTTTTCTTTTGTAAAATCAAATGCATTATCATCATAACTAACAATGTCACAATCTCCATCTTGACAATCTTTATCACAAACAACATCGGCAAAATCACACTTACCGAATGATGAACACAAATCTTTTGTACTCCATGATGCATCTTGAACCAATGGCTTTGACTTTAGATATTCATTCTCTTCATTCAATTTTGATATTTCCTTCTTGCACAAACTATTCTCCTCTTCAAATCTCTTTAGTTTCTCTTCTAAATCTTCATTCATTTTCTTAACCTCATCAAACAATTTTAACTTTTTCTCTAACTTTTCATTTTTCTCTTCAACTTCATTCAATTCTTTTGAAAGATCACAAATTTCCTCTAAAAATCTACATTTTTTTGTTTGCTTCTCTTTTATAGTAACTATCATCTCTGAGTTACTTTTCTTCACTTCCATTAATTCTCTTTTTTAAAAATCCATTTCACAACTCAAATTTGCATTTTCTTTCAACACTGTTTTCCCAGATTTCCCCATTGAAAGAAATGATATAAACCTAATTTCTCCCACTGCCAATGGAGCCAACTGTGAAGATCAGATTTGAAAATCTGATTTGTTCGTATCCTCTCTGCAAAACATCAGATGGTTACTTGCCTTGTACTGCAAGCTTTGTTACTGCCAGAAGATTAGAAGACAAATAGAAGAAAGTAAACCGCAACTTGCATATTTGTATCAGTGTCTTGATTCATTAACTATCAAGGCTTATTATTTTCAAAGGTAAAAAATAAAATAAAATAAAAATACATCACAAATAAGAGGTTGGCAGAGATTATAAAGGAGGCTATGATAGTTAAATACACTCATTATTAAATGGAGATTATAAGGTATGCACAAGAATTGCATTTTATAAAAAGAATATTGAAGGCCACAATATTTTGGTGTAATCATAGTTACTGAGGAAACTAGTCAAGTCAATAAGAGACTCTGGAAGAATAAAAGATATCTCATTGGAAGATAGAGAGGTTGCAAAGCATTGCAGCTATTAAGAGGGAGCCACTCAGTATAGAGGTGATTATCTGTAAAGAGATAAGATAAACTCAAATCAGACACAGTTGCCCAGCTGGTGAAGAAAGTCGGTGAACAGAGGCAGTGGTAGTTGGCGGTCAAGTCGATAAGTTGATCATTGCTCGGGAGAAATTATTTCCAACACGTATGTATGTATGTGTATTCATAGATTCCATACATGTAACATGTCAATGCTCGTTCATCATTAGTTCAAAACTTCAAAGTTCAAACATATAATGATAATAATAAGTTAGAAGTGTGATTCTCATAAAATGATAAATCCATAATTGTCAATACATGATTATATCATAATCATACTTTGCAAAAGTCTCAAAATGCCATTACATGCTGAAAATTTAAATCACAAGCCATATTTCAATGTTTCATATTTAAAAATTAAAACAGTAAACTTAATATCGAATTCCATATTCTTCTTCTTCATCTTCATCGGATCAAGGTGAACGTTTGGTTCCTCTTCAACTTCATTTTAACCAAAAGCTGTGGCACTCGCCATGTCATGTGAAACAGTTGCCTCTTGATCTTAATTTTGAAAAAAATATAAAAAAAGTCAAAGTGGGCTCCATTTTCCTTGCCCAGACGTCCGGATTTCGGCCAGATCCTGGCAGGATTCCAGAATGGAATCCGGATTCACTATGGATCCCTCACTGGGGAATCCACAGAGAATCTGGATTCCATTCTGGAATCCTATCGGGATCCAAGAGGAACCCGAGAGGGATCTGAATCCAGATCGTTTCGGAATCAAGATTCAGCACTTTTCAGAGGGATCCGGTATCGCAGGAATTTTTTAAAACTCAAGGAAAAAAACAATTTAAAAAAAGACTAAAACTACTTTTTTTTAATTTAAGGGTATTTCCATAGCATAGAGATATAAAGAACAAATAAAATAGAGAGTTTAACCCTTGAATTCTAAGGAGATAGGATTTTTTTGTTTATATTCATATCATTGATTACATAGCATTGCAAAAAGCATACTTCATAGTGCATAAATAATAACTAGATGGTTGCAGTTGACAAAATTTCAATTGCAATGAAGTTTGTACAATGTCAACCTAAAAATTAAGTACAAAGTTAAAAAAAAAATCAAATGTAGCCAATAACTCTTGCTACTACAAATAGAGCTATGCTAGAGGGCTGCAGGTACTAATGATAAAGCTCCTAGTTTAGAGCCTCTCCTAAGTCATTCAACCTTGTGGTTATCCAAGTTGGCCTCTCAAAATCCTCAAGTTCAAGAAAGTCATTAATTAGAAGACATAAATTACAAAACAGGAATCAACTGCTTCATTTTTGTGATTTAATAGTATTTGTAATTACTAATTTCTAGAACACTGTGAAAGAGAACTACATCAAGAGTGTGAAAGGAAGATTATATGACAAAGGAAGCAATTGGAAAGTTCAACTTAATAGGTTTTGAATCAAATAGCTTAGGATATAGTAATAGAAAATGGTTTTGAAACGGAAACTTACATCTCAAAAGACCATAAATGATATTGAAATGTTCTCATTGATAACTCTTTTAGAAGTTTTTTAAAACAGTAAAGGGAGTGTTAAATATTTTTCTACTAGATAATAAAGGTCTGTGTTAGTTACCAAGATGTTCTACCTGGTCACAACGGTACAAAACTACAAAACTGGAACATGGATGGAACATAATTGGAATACCATATAACTAGCAATCACATCATACTCACATCATACTCAGCAAAACAGAGATAGTTCTAATTAATTCTTTCTTCGAACTGTCATTCATATTTCTCCAAAAAGATGCCTCTACAATACGATGCTGGACTCTTTTATAAAGAGCCAAAGGTTGGTTCGAGACCAACCGTCTTCCAACTAATTACTACTAACAGAAATTGATTAAACATACTTTAACCAAACCCAACCATCTAACTTTATTTCTTATTTATTTCACGCCTACATCATCCCCCCCCAAAACTTGTCGTCTTCCAGACGACATTACAAAATGGGAGAATACACCAACTAGTATTTCTACTGAGAAAGATGGGAGTAAGAAGGCGTCCCTGTGGTGGAGTCCGAGCTGCGTAGGGTTTTCAGTTCCCTTTCTACCACTAGTTGCTTCTCCCTAGTTGCTTTAAGAAGTCGGAGGGCGTCCATCTTGTCTTTTTCAATGGTGACAAGTAGTCGTTCCTTTGTGGTCCTCATGGTTCTTTCCTCCTCTCGAGCCACCTTCTCCTATGCCAGTTCCTTCTTCAAAGCTTCCACTTCCACCCTCAGCGCTTTCTCCCGCTCAAGTGTTGCTGTATTTTCCTCATCAAGCCTTTTAGTAGTCCACACCATTTTCTAAAGGTGGAGGAATGTGGTGCGGAAAGCATGCTCCATATCTATTAGGTAATCCCAAATCTTTCCCTGTGCCCTGTGCTCCCTTCCATCAGTATACTGACCCACAGTGTGAGAAGCTCCCCAGTCCTCTAACATTTCCACCGATTCTTCCTCGGGCCATCCTTGGTCCACCAGACGTTGAGAGAATTTTGTCTCACATCCCTCCATCATGAATGCCATCAAAGTCTTCACTGCTTTAGTGACCATCCCCATATTTGCATTTGCCGACCTATCCAACATCTGTTGCGTGGCTTCCTTTATGTCATCTAGTCTGGCCATGAACTGTGTTGCTGAATTTTGGAAGGAGTCCTCCTCTTCCTCTATCTCGTTCCCCAACTTCTCTCCTTCCTCTACAGTTTCCTCCATGGTCCGTACTGGTGAATGGGGTATGTGTTCGTCCTCTAGCAATGGTGATGTGGTAGGGACCACAGCCTCCATCTGATATTTCGCCAACAGGCTATCTGTCTCATCCTCTACTTCCATAGTCTTCTCTTTTTCTGTACCCACTTCTGTGTTTATCACTTCATGTGGCTGCATCTACTCACTTTCTGGTTGAGTTTCTGGTGGATCCTGGGGATTGCTTGTAATAGGGGCTCCTGCTTTCTGGCCAGTTAGGCTGATATTTTTTCCTGCACAGGCTGTCCTTGGGAAGTACTTGGTGCCCATTGTGTTGTAGGGGAGATCTGGGGAGGATTGAAGGTTATCCTTCTCTTAGTTCCCCAACCGGTTATGGGTGCTGGGGAAATTGGTGCCTCATCATGTTCCACTCTTTCTATCTCCTGTAGAGCTGTATGTGTGCCTCTAAATTCTCCTTCATCCTCGTCGGATGACGATGTGGTTTCCTTCTCTCCTCCACTTCCTTCTCCTCATCATGGCTTCCTTCCTAGTCATCCTCATCTGCTAAAATCTCCTCTTGCCTTGCCTTCTTCCTGGATGGTTCCCCTGTGCATGTGTCCATATGCATCCAATAGTACATGGCTGGTTTGTAGGGTTCCACCCTACTTGCGGCTACCAGTCCACCCCTTTTGTCCAATGGCACTTGTGTCCTTACTGCCTCGAGAAACAGAGAAATCACATGGTGTGGTATGTACATAGTTTTGTGCTTCAGCATCATGAACTCTCGCACTCTATCTGAAAGGAGCCTACCCCAACTGTAAACCTTCCCATTCCTCAGTCCCTTCATTAGGTGTAGCATCCAAACTGCTATATCCGAACCTCGACTGGCTGCTGTGAGCTTACTTTTTATTATATCCATCACGCATCTCCATTCTGGGGAAGATATGTATACTTTCTTCAATCCCCTTCTGCTGTTGTTTCTTTCAATGTCCTGCCACTGCTCTTCTGTGGGCGTATCCCCACAAACTTCCTCAAGAAGGTTTTTCCTTTCCCCTTCGGTCAACTTGGCTGATGGTTTTTTAGCAGAGTCCCCGCGGCTGGGAATTCCGAACACCTTGGTGAATTCTTTGGCCTCATATGAAACTACTACTTTGTGCCCTAGATAGTCCACTATAGATTTGTGTTTATCTGCTTGGTACCCCTGCACTAGTGCTCGCAAGATGTGCTCAAATTCTTTTAATTCAAAAATTGGCATAAATATGATCTTGTCTACCTGAGCCCTTTTTAGTGCATCCTTCAATGGATGGTCATCTACGTGAGTCTCCCACCACGCTCTGCATTCGGCTCCTGTGACTCCTTCGAACCCCATCTCTTCCACTGTGACTCGAGTACCCGCATCCATCATTGCTGTAGGTGCCTTTTGACTAGGTGGAGTTTGGTTTTTATACTGGATATCAAAATTACCCTTCCTTGGGTTGTCGAAGCTGCCCTTCACCATGCTAATATGTCCCACTCCAATCCTATTATGTACATGCGTATATTTGTCTACCTTCTTCCCCCTGATGCGTACACATATGCTGATGCGTATGCGTATTCTTCTGCTGGAAGAGCTCGCTGTTGTTCCTCCTTGTGCGTGCGCCTGTTGTGTGTACGCCTGTTGAGGTGCGTACACCCTTCCTCCTTTCCACGCGTGCAACCTCCTTACTCCCTGCCGTGCTTACGGTCTTCCTTGCTGCGAGTACAGTCTCCTCCCTCCTCCTACACGCATACAGCCTCCCTTCTCCTCCTCCGCGTACACTACTTCCTCCGCCCTTCCTCCTGCGTACGCTCTTCCTCGTACGCGCGTGCGCTGCTTCTTCTCACGTGCCTCCACCTCCCTCTTTTCTTCTTGGTTCGCGGGGTGGAATGTAATGCGTTTTTCCCTGCTCACCTGCACTTTATAATTTCCTTTATGCGTTTCGCACTTCCTTTTATAATCATTGTTTAATACTCCTTGCTTTTCTTTTATGTGAACATTTTTAAGTATATGACTTTTTCTTTTTTCCTTTTTAATTTTTATCTCCTTTTGTATCACGTTTTCTTCTCTATAATCAATTTTTCTTTTTTTCCTATCACTTTCACTAGAAAAAATTCTTTTATTAAACATACCTGGCTTTTCTTTCCTTTTTAAATCCTTTCTCCTTTTATCATCAATTTTGATTTCCGACACGTATTCCCATATACATCTCCCTGGCGGAATCTTATAACATTCATTCTCACAACAGTTTCCCAGGTACTTTAAATCGAATATCTTATCGACCAATGGTGTCGGTTTTATTCCTTTATAGCTCCCATCAATATATCTATCTCCATACTTATGATGCCAAGTCACTTTCCCTTCATCCATGTGGACCACCGGGATTCCGGCTGGGTTGGGAATTACTTTCCACAAGTTCTCTTTGTCATCTACAATGAGTAGGTCTTCTGTTTTCAGGATCATTTTCAAACAAGGCCCACAGGCGGTTTCATCCCCATCCCAATCCCTTTCTTCTTTTTCCCAAGTGACCCTCTTTTGTTGTTGTGCTGCTTCTGCGTCTTCATCGATATCATAGGCTATGTAACCTTCTCTTAGTCCTTCGTAGGGTGCCTTCCATTTCCAGTAGCCATTCATTCGAACCCACAAAGCAAGGGTCCCGAATAAAGCATTCGTCAAATGTTTATGTATCCTTGGCACTGCAATTCCTTGCACTAATTTCGGAGCCAATCGTTCTTCCAAATCCCCTAGGGGCTTGGCCCATTCGAGGTCTTTGCGGTATGGTTCTTTAGTTACGACAGGGTCTTCTTCCACCTCCTGGCTTCTGCCCATTGTCCATTCACCTTCCACTGCATACCCCAACATATTGATTGCAACTAGTTCTTTCTCCCTATATGCCTTTAGTTTTGATCCGTTTATTGGATCCTTAATGGGATTATCATCTAGGGTTGATAATTTTAGCGCCCCATTGGCTCCTACCTCCCGCACTTTATAGGGACCTATCCAACGGACTCGAAACTTCCCTGGCCGAAGTTCGTTACGACCGTTGTATTTGAGCACTAACTATCCTGGTTTGAACTCCATTTTCCACAAATGTTTGTCATGCCAAAACTTCCTCCGCTTTTGTGCAATTTCCATGGCCCATTGTGCCATCATGCGCCACTCATCTAGTTTTTGTAGTGCCACCAGTCTTTCCTTCATACTGTCTTCCTCTCCTAATCTATTCTGAACTGCTATTCTGAGGCTAGGTATAGTGTATTCCATAGGCATCACTACTTCTTGCCCGTACATCAGTTGGAATGGCGTATGTCCCGTGGTAGCTTTGTAGGCCGTGCGGTAAGCCCATAGTACAGCAGGCAACCTTTCTTCCCAATCACCTTGTTCAACTCCACAAGTTTTGTATAGAATCGACACTAGAACTTTGTTTGTGGACTCTGCTTGGCCATTTGCTCGAGGATAATAGGGACTTGATAGGGTATGAAAAATTCTGAATTCAGTAGTCATGTTCCGTATTACCTGGTTCACGAAGTGAACTCCTCTGTCACTGGTGATCTGTATGGGTATCCCAAACCGTGTTACTATCTGTTCATACAAGAATCTTGTTGTGCTGAGTGCAGTGTTATCTGGTAGGGCTCTTGCTTCAGCCCATTTGGTGAGGTACTCCGTAGCCACCACTATGTACTGGCACCTTCGCGTACTTGTCAGGAGTGGTCCTACAAAATCCAATCCCCACCTCTCAAAGAGTTCTTGTGGTTGTGATGGAAAGAGAGGCATAAAGTCTCGTTTCAACGGTTTCCCGGTCCTCTGACATGTGTCACAGCTTAACACCCATTCCTTTGCATCAGCATGGAGTGCAGGCCACCATAATCCTGCCAAAAGTACTTTCTGTGCTGTGGCATCTGGTCCCATGTGCCCTCCTGCCAATCCTTCATGGGATTCTCTGAGGACTCCTGGTATTTCCTCCTCCATTACGCACCTTCTCAGTATCCCGTCCGGTCCCCTTTTGTACAAGAGTCCACTGATCAATTGAAACATGGTGCTTTTTAGTGCTATTTTCCTTCTTTCAATTGGAGTCATATTATGAGGAAATGACCCTGTAGAGAGATATTGCCCAATCTTCTCATACCAGGATGGCAAGATGGCTATTTGGAATAGGTGTGCATCTGGAAAATCGTCTTCTACCCCTCCTTGTGCCTTTTCTCCTGAAGTAATCCTTGAGAGGTGATCAGCTACCATATGACTTTTTCCTGGTCTCACTACAATCTTGAAAGTGAACTCTTGAAGTAATATCATCCATCGGCTTACTCTCCCCTAGATTACTGGCTTATTGACTAAGTACATCAGGGCTTGGTGATCCACAAAGAATGTAAATGGTGTGGCTAGTAAATAGTGGCGAAATTTTTGAACAGCATATACCATCCCAAGTGCCTCCCTTTCTGTAGTACTGTAGTTTTTCTCCGCTTTTGACAACAACCTGCTTGCAAAATATACAGGGTGATCCAGCCCACTGGAGCTTGGTTGTGCCAAGGTTGCACCTATTGCAAAATTTGAAGCGTCTACATGTACATGAAATTCTTTCTTCCAATCTGGATAAACCAAGATGGGTGCACTTACCAATCTCGACTTGAGTTCTTTGAGGGCCTCCTCTTGCTCCTCCAACCATCCGAATGGTTCCCCTTTCCTGGTGAGTTTTTCCAGTGGTAGTGAGACTTCTGTGAAGCCTTTTATGAATCGCCTGTAGTACCCCACATGCCCCAAGAAGGACTTGACTCCTGTAACATCTTTTGGTGTTTCCATCTCTACAATTACCCTCACTTTATCAGGATCAGTTTTCAGTCCCTCCTTGCAGACTATATGTCCGAGTAATCTTCCTTGTGGTACCAGGAATCTACACTTCTTCGGATTGAGAGCCAGCCTTGCTTTTTGACATCGTTCCATGCACTCCGTTAGTATTTTCAGATGGTTCTCCTTCCCACTATACACGGACCAATCATCCAGAAATGCTTTAAAGTTTCCAGTGGACATTCTGTCGAAGATGTGCAGTATAATCCTTTGGAAAGTAGCCGGTGCATTGCATAGTCCAAAAGGCATCCGGTTGTACACATATACTCCGTCCTCTACTACAAATGTGGTTTTCAATTTGTCTTCTTTAGCTATGCTTATTTGGTTGTACCCTGAAAACCCGTCCATGAACGAGTATATTTCATGCCGGGCCACTTCTTCCAAAATGCTATCCATAAAGGGTATTGGGAAGGGATCCTTGACAATTACAGCGTTTAGGCATTTGAAATCTACGCATATGCATATCTAATTTGCTTCCTTCTTTAGGGATATAACTATGGGTGATACCCACTCATTGGTTTGGACGCAAAATATAATTCCTGCCTCGAGCATCTTTTCAATTTCTTCCTGTACTTTCTCCGCGTAATTTTTGTTCATTCTATATGGGCGTTTCCTAACGGGTCTTGCCCCTGGTACTAATGGTATGCGGTGTACGCATAATTCTGGTGGTATCCCTTTTAAATCTTTATAAGTCCATGCAAATACATCCTTATACTCCAAGAATATTTTGAATGCAGCTGCTTTCAATACAAGGTCCTAGTTGTCTCCTACTAGGATTATTTTTGGATCTTCCTCCTTTCCCAAGTTTATCTCCTTCAGATTTGGTTCCTCGTACTTTATAACTTTCTCACCAAATTGATGTGCTAGTATTTTGTCCATGTTTGCCATGCCTTCATTGTACTCCCTGTATTCTTGTGGATAAGTTTCGTTTTCCTCTATTTCCAGGATTTCCAACACATTACACTCAGGTCGGAAGATCTCATAATCTTCCATTTGCCAATGGAACAACCCGTTTAGAGAGCTGGTCTCGTCCTCTGAACAGTCTCCAAGTCGCAGAACCCCTTCCTCATCTGGTTCCATCTCGGCATCTCCCTTGTCGGATTCTGAATCAGATGCTGCTTCGTGGCTTACAGCCTGATTTTTCAGGTCAATGATATATTTTTTCCCTTCCTTTTCGATGGAGATAGTATTTCTCTTCCAATTGTGATCCGCTTTTGCCAGTATGAGCCACCCTCTTCCCAGCAATGCATCATAACCCTTTTTCTCCAATGGTATCACCATGAAGTCCAAAAGGAATTGTTGCGTCCCAATGACTACTTTTTGTCCCATCAAGGTTCCCAGAGGTTTTATTCCGTGTTGGTCTGCTCCTACCAAGTGGAATTTTGGTGGCCAGAGAGTTGACTTGCCCAATGTCTTCCAAGTTTCCTCTGGCAAGACATTCACGGCTGACCCTCCATCTATGATTGTGTTGGTAAGCTTGTACCCTAGAATCTCCATTTCAACCATGGCTGGCATTCTCCCGACCCCTACTGATAACAAAGTGGGCTCCTTCATTTGTTCTCCGACCTCCCTGTCTTTCTCTTCTCCAGGCCTTACTTTCTTCCCCATGTCGTTGTCCATTTGTGTGATGGCTACTCTAAGCTGTGGCATAGTTTGCAATAGATCGGCCACCCGGACTGGGACTGTGGCTTGTAGCATTTGTTCCATGATGTTTGCTTCGGATACCGAACGTTCCATTCTTATGGTCTTATTCTTCTTTTGTTCTTCTCTCATTGCCTGCTCCACCGCCTCTTGTGCTTCTTTCAACCTCTCTTTTTCCGTACATGGTTCTGGGTATGTTAGCTTTCTTACATGAGATCTGGTAATGGCCATGACAGGCTGTGGTTGTGCCACATCCAACATGTTGACCGACTTTTGTCTCGGGCAATTGGTATCCTCATGGTTGCCTGGCCCGCACCATTTGCAAAGGCCTCCCTATCCGCCTCCACTTTGGCAATTGCGCGTGAAATGTCCCCACTCGTTGCATCTCCTACACTGTATCAGGGCATTCCTTTGACATCATATTGAATGCGGCTACGAGGGGTGTTATTGTTGTTGTTATTGTTGCTTCCTCGACGGTTATCCCTATACCCTCCTGGTGAAGCCTCCATGTTTATGTTTTTGGACGGTGTAGTCGGTGGTGTTGCCTGCTCTTGAGTATAGAGTACCTAGGCACATCTTGCTTTAAGGTTGTACAGGCATTCGTTGATGGGGTGTCCTAGTACTTGGCATATATCGCAGAATGACTTCTTGGGGCAGTTGTTCTTAATGTGTCCTTCCAATCTGCATTCCGTACATATTTATTTCCCTTCCCTTGCTTCTTCCTTCCCCATCTTCATTTCCTTCATCATTCTTGCCATATCCTTTCTCAAAGCTTGTATTGTTCGGGCCTCTTCGCTGCTTTCATCGCTGCTCTCATCATCGCTGATGCGCCTCTTCCCTTTGGATGTTTTGTTTTCACTTTTGATGTCCATAGCCCTATTGTAGGCTTCCTTTAGGCTCGATGGTGGGACTACTTTCACCTGTTTCAGAAGGAATGAATTGAGGCCCTCAATAAACCATCTTTTCTTTAGCCCATCGACTGGTTCCTTGTCCATTTTGCCCATTAATTCCTTCAGTCGCCGGTAGAACGCCCTTACAGTCTCATGTTTCCCTTGCTTTGTGTTGTAGATTTCAGCCATCACCTCATCATCGTCCCGGAGGAGTCGGAATTCTTCTTCAAATGCTTTCTGTAGACTTTTCCATGTGGTTCTTGCACTCGATGGTAGATCTGTGTACCAGTCGATAGCAATCCCCCGCAAGGTGGCTGGGAATGCTTTTAACCAAACGTCTTCATCCGCTATGCCATTGGCTTCCCATATTGTGACACAGGTTCTACAGTGCTTGCCAGGATCATCTGCCCCATCTCCAAAGAATCTTGGGAGTTTCTGTTTATCTGGATTGTGTGCCATTTTGTTAATGCTCCCACCGGTCAAAATGGTTGGTTTGCCAACTGTGTCCTTGGTTGTTCTTTGCTCCTCTAGCCACGCCAATGTCTCCCTCCGAGATAGTTAGGCCCCTGAAGTTGCGTAACAAATCACCAACCTCACCGTCAACCTTCTCCTCCTCGTCACTGGAAGAGTTGAAGTATTTAATTGGCAATGGGTTTTGCTCCGCAATGTCACTTGGAGATTCAATCTCCTCGTCCCAAGGACTTCTATAAATTCTGTTCCACCTTTGTGTAGAGTCCTCGTGTGGGTCGTCCAGTCTTTGTGGTGTAACAAATTTTTGCGAACCGCTTATTGCCTGTTGTAGCCACAACCGTCTTTCCAACTGCTCTTGTATACGCAGTGACCTTCTTACTGACTTCTCTGGGTCAACCTCTTCTTCCTCCCGCGTCTGTCTTCTCCTATCTTTATTAAGGAGGTTTGGCATTAATTAATTGCTTTGTGGGGAGTACGGCGTCTGGATGTATCTCGGGGTTCTTCCTCCCTCCGATTCCTTTCTTCATACTATTGCAAAACTTGCTGTCGTCGTTGCTCCCTCCTCACACTTTCTCGCTCCTCTTCGAGTTTCACCAATTCTCGAGCCAACAGCCTTGGGATACTTCCCAGGAGGTCGTACACTGCGGAGTTGACACTGAGTTCGGCCCGTACTCTACTAGGCGAGATGTCACCCCGTTGTTCCGCCTCTTGTTCCACGTACTTGTCTACCGCCACTTCCCAAGACTGAATCAAATCTTGTGTGACTTGGTCTTCCCTTGTTACTTCGTTATCCTCAGGATCGCTATCAGTTACTAGGGTTGACTATACAAATTCGCGACCCATTATGCTTCCATCTTGCTGCTCATACTAGTCACCGTACTAGCCTTGTACTAGTCACCATACTAGCCTTGCACTAGTCACGTACTAGTAGAGATGCCAACCGTACTAGTACCAGTTCCGTACTCTGACCAAACTGGTAGTCACAGTACCAGTCTCGTACTGTACCAGTCACGTACCAGCTTGAAGCTATGTCATGTACTATACCAGTCACGTACTAGCCAAGGTACTAACCCTTTACCAATCAGACCTCCAGATTTGTATTCGGCAGCAGCGCCAAAATGTTAGTTACCAAGATGTTCTACCTGGTCACAATGGTACAAAACTACAAAATTGGAACATGGATGGAACATAAATGAACATAATTGGAATACCATATAACCAGCAATCACATCATACTCAGCAAAACAGAGATAGTTCTAATTAATTCTTTCTTCGCACTGTCATTCATATTTCTCCAAAAAGATGCCTCTACAATACGATGCTGGACTCTTTTATAAAGAGCCAAAGGTTGGTTCGAGACCAACCGTCTTCCAACTAATTACTACTAACAGAAATTGATTAAACATACTTTAACCAAACCTGACCATCTAACTTTATTTATTATTTATTTCACGCCTACAGTCTGCTAATACAAAAGAAGAGAGCAACTATTTGAGCCACAAGTTTAGCTATTAAGATTCAAGCAAATTTTCCTTGATTTTGCTTATAAGTGGATGGAGTTAAAAACATTGATGGACTTTGCATTGAGAACTTGAGAGATTACAGGTACGAGATTCAATAAAAAAATCAAAGCACAAGGAAAATTCCCTTTCAATGGAATAGTTGCTGCTGAAATCTATCTGGATTGATGAAGAGAAAATAAATCAAGCCTACTTCAAGAGAGATTAAGGTAACCCCACAAGAGTGACAAGACTAGCACATGACTTCTCTAAAGGCATGTCTTGTTACCTATTTAACGAGCATGGAATGTTACGCTATATGTATAATGCATTCATGTATTGGTATTCTACTTCTTGCAGGTCTTCTGAACCTCCATGTATATGACAAACCTCAATGGAATGTAGTTCCCTGACGATTGCAGAGCATGCATTTAAGTAGCGAGTTTCACCAATTAACAAAGCATTAAGCCTAAAGAATGTATAGGAAATTTAAATATAATGAAAACAACCCTTCATTTGATATAAATCATTGCTACAATTCATTTTTTTCAATACTACAAACTGATTTTTATCTTTCTGATAGGAACCATTGCTTTAGGTTCCACAATGTCTATATACTATTTTGTAAATACTTCTGCTTCCCACTTGATTATACAATTGTCTCTACCCTACCTGCTTGTCATAAAAACTTGATGGCCAGTGTCAAATTGAAGCTCCAAATAATCACACTTTGTTAGCATCTATAAAGAAAAATTGCCCCAACCTTGATAATCTAAACAACCACCTTGGTATTATTGTTGACAATTGAATGTTGAAATTCTTTTGAATAGTCAAGATCACAAGAATTCTAATACAAAAACCTCTTTAGGTTGATATGAAGCCAATAGAGTTTCATTTCAATTTAGCCTGGCTTTCTATATTTACTTTTGGCAAGTACTCTTGTAAGGTTCGGATATATAAAAAAATCAATTAGAAGCCTTAGTATTTATGATATTGTCTACTATTTCCCACTAAATTGTGTCTCTGAATTTATATACATTGAAAGCATTACTATGAGCTTAAGGCAAACGACAGTAGTGCAGAATACTAAGAAAAAACTAGTACATCTTAACTGTTCCATGTTAATGTCCTTAACATCAAACATAGATGCATACCAAAGAACGTGTGTCTATTTTGATGTCCTTAACATCTATTAGAAATATATGTCCATTCAAGGTTGCCTACCTGCAATTCGCCTCAGCAATTTGATGAAATCTAGTGAATCTTTAAAGGTGACCCATGTCCTGGTGACTAGTTGTCAATTTTGTGCTGAAAATCAACAAAAAAAGCCCAATTAAATAACAATTTTGCATGGCTGGGGTATCGCAACAAGTTGGTTGATAGTAAATGTGTTTCTCAGGTGATTTTTTCACAATTTAAACCTTTAAAAAATGATGAACAACGTAGAAAATAGCAGTTAATTAAATCAGGATTTTTTAAGGAAAAATTGTTTCAGCCAGAGATTTTTAAAAAATCAAAAAAATCAAAAAAAATTGAGGATTTATGCTTCTATGGCTTATACCATACACAAGAAACTAAACTTCCAATCTTTATGGGATATCTCATACGTCACCAAAATGGTCAATATATCCTGAATGGTAATTGACTCCTCTTACGCACCTTACATCCATCTTCTGCATCATCAGCATCATAGATTCTATCATAACAATCAAATTGACCAAGATACCAAACCTAGGTGCTCTATGGGAAGATTAACCAAATCTAATAAATTCCAAGTATAGAAGATGCTCTTACACCACCTTGCACATCCTAATATTTACCCAATTCTCACCTTCCCAAAACTAACTCCAGACTCAAATGCCACTATAATCACATGTGATAGAATAAAATTTTGCCTCCCACATAGAGGGTCATCAAGTCTACCGTCTCCATGTTCCTTGGAGACATAACAATTATTTATCAACAATATTAAGTAAAATGGCACCAAATGGCCCAAATCTCAACACAAACATTCTTTGAAAGCTACCAAATCTCCAATGTGGCTTGGTAACCATCTGTGCAAGGGTATGAGCACTGTCATTAATGGTTTTCTCAATTTCTTGAATGCACTTCCCATCAACCACCAATCTCTTCTCCCATGCCAAAAGCCAGCTTACATTTCCTTTCATGCTTGGATAGTACAGCTTTATGCTCTCCACTCAAGCTTTTATCCCCTCGACACCATCCTTCCCAAGACAATGGACTTTCCCAATTCAGGTTAACATTTTAGCCAGGCCATAGGAAATGAGCACAACAAAATCTTTTTTGAGTTCTTTTTACTACTGATGACACTGTTCCTAAGGCTCGCCATAGGCTTCACTTTGTGTGTGATTCCCATCTCTTGTCATCTATTGTTGTAGTTGTGCCTATGAATATGCTTGGGATCAACAGGGGATCCTCAATTTACATCAGGCATTAAAATTTCACATGCATTTCTCTTGTGGGTTGGAGACATGGCCATAGGCATTAAAGCCGACCAGGTAACCCTTCAACTTTCTTCTCAAGCCATGAAAAGAATGTCAGGCTATTTCTCCTAGACTAATTGGACTTTGCAAGAGGTGGTGTTTTCAAGGTAATCGTGGGAAGCATAGGCATTCGCAGATCGCACGGCCGTATTGGTAAGGAATTGACCAATTGAAGAAATATCAACAGAGCAGGTACCCCTCAGCTTTACCTATGGCTTATACTGACAATCCTAAGCCAGAAACAAAGAGCATAAGTTAGCAGATCCAATCCACATATCCTTACCAAACCCCCACCAGCTGCATGAATTCAGAAAAAACTTGCTTTCCTTCTAGATCAATTCCAATAGGAAGGTTGAAACCTCACCTTCTAACACCATCACTTAAATTAATATCACCACCAAAAATTTCTTCCTCTATTCCCAAAATAATTCTGCTCTCTCAAGCCTACAAAAGATAAATCCTCCTTACCAACATAAGTAACCTTTCTCACCCACCTCCTCACAACACAAACACAAACACAAACACAAATGGTCTAAACTGACAAGAGAAAGGTTAAACATGGAGAATAACAGCTACTTAAGGCTGTTGTGTGCACCTCTGCACCTTCAAGTGGGTAAATTCTTAGTTGTGATATAACTATCAGGATTCAACCGTGTAGCTTTTTGAGTCAAACTCATTGACCCATGTTTCATGAGTAGTAGTTCACAAGAACCCATCTCTCATGAGAAAGAATGGAACACTTAGAACTCATTGCATCTAGGTGATGCTCACAAAGGTGAAGCACCGGGACTTCCCGGTAGGTCACCCATCCCAGTACTACTCCAACTCAAGCGCGCTTAACTATAGAGTTTCCTCCATGGTTAAACCCACTTTGCTTGCAGCCCCATTCGCAAAACCTTCAGCAAGTGTTGTGCCTTATGAACCATTCATTAGAAAGCCCCTTAAGCTCATCAATTGATAAGTAGGAGATATTTTCGACAACAAGTCAAATTGTGATATTGCTATCAGGATTCAACTATGTAGTTTTTAAGTCAAACTTATTGACCCATGTTTCATGAGTAGTGGTTCATAAGAACCAATCTCCCATGGGAATGAATGGAACACTTAGCACTCGTTTCATCTAGGTGATGCTCACAGAGGTGAAGCACCGAGAGTTTCCAGGAGGTCACCCATCCCAGTATTACTCCAGCTCAAGTGCGCTTAACTACGGAGTTTCCTCCATGGTTAAACCCACTTTGCTTGCAACCCCATTCGCAAAACCTTCAGCAAGTGTTAAATTCTCAGTTGCCACACCTTATGAATAAAGTCAGAGATTGTGCAGGTCAAAGCACAGCAGCAATAGCATTTACAACCTCCAAACTCAAATCTTGAACAACTTTTCCACCTGCACACTCTTCAATCTCCTCCTTGATATCCCTTGTCCTGTTAACATGAAGTCACCTACCTTCACTTGTGTGAAGACTATGTAAGGTGATGAAGAAAAATCAGTCTTGAAATCAAGTTTAGTAATTCGTGATTTGTGTTGTGCTTCCCCTATATTTTATCTCCCTAGGCTGTAAACTCCCTAGTACTGTAATGTCCCCTTTGAGAACCTTACTTAATTTGCCTTAATTTCTCTAATTAGGGTTTGAGTGATGCTTGGAAATGAAAAATTGTAGGATTAGTGTCTTAATCTTGAGCCTGCAACCAGGTTAGTATCACAAAATAAATAAACATAAAATTCAATAATGTACATATATAGTTGCAATTTTCAAAATATTCAATAGAAACCTTTGAAGTTCCATCCAAATCATTCATTGCCATTATGGAGCACCCGTGGGAGATCATACAAGGCGCCTTTGAGTCTATTCAACATGTTCAGGGGACCAGAAGTACAACTGCCATAATGCCTCTTGCTTAACTCTTCAGAGTTCAAGGGCACAAAAGCACATCCATTACTCAACCTCCTGCTTAACCCAGATGGATCTTCGGCTACTTGCCCTCCTTGTATGTACCATATCTCCCCTCATAATGGAATGACTGGTTGGTTGGAGTTCAAAGAAAATCATTACATTTATCCTATATTATATATGCATGCAGATTTAGAATATGTAATAATAACAGAAATATTGTATTCTGTAATAATGATCCCACCGAGACAATAGTATAATATATGACATATGTCATACCACAATTATAAATATGGAAATAAAGGCTGCTGAGAACAAGGTTTATATCTGAATCTGAAGATGTGTTTTTGTTTATTTCTTGCTGTTCTGTATTTTATTTCTGATTCCTTTGATGCCGGATGCAATATCACAGATATAAGTTTATCGCAAGTTTTATCAGATGTTTATCTCTGATCCATGTTCCCTTCCCCCCTTGGAATGCTCGGTGAGTTGCTCTTAAATACCTCTCATTATGGATGGAGGGTCATGTCCTTCACCCAACGGGTACCTTTTTGGCAAAAGTGGCAACTATTCATTGACTTAACTAATTGCTTTATTTGTTTATTGAATCATGTTACATTTATTCTTCATCAAACTTGTCATCATTAAGTTCTTTTTTATTACTATAATACCCTGGGATCACCACCTTATTCTGACTGGATTGGTCATTTATACTGCCACAGTTTATTCAACTGGGTTTGCCATCAATATTGCTGCGGTGGTGGATGATTAATATTGCTCCTTAGCCCACTGTTAGACTGGCCTTAATCAGCTTATGAGAAAATTGTGAAGTCCTAGGGTAAGATAATTTTCTTGTTCGATAGTTTCCCAATGTTTGATGCATTGTGAGTATGGGTGTTTATGGAGGGGCATGACAGGTACCTATCTAACATTTCATTATGAATATAGAAATGACAGGGAGTTGTAGACTCCAATGTCCCTTTACACCTCATCCCACCTTCACATTAGTCACAGTATTATTCCAAGTTGCTCTGGCCCCATTGTTTACTGTGAGCCAGGACTCTGCATCAACAATAACATTCAACAAAAGTATGAAAGCCAACTTGGCCAGATTATCAGCCACCACATTACAATCTCTTGATTCGTACTCAAATTGGATACTGGAAAAGGTAGAAACAAGTGCACAAGTAATTCCCATAAAAGCAGTTATCCAGAGCATTCAAAATGCTTGAATGGATTTGCAAGTCAAGCTCCACAGTGAGGCAATCAAGTGTCAAATCCCTAGCCTTATGCATTTACCAATACCAAAGGCTTCTGCAAGGTTGTTAGATTGATTTCCAAACCTGCAAAAAAACAGAGGTCCATTCCCGCAAGCATCCAAGCATACAGCCACTATCCCAGCTAGGTCTAGTTATCCCACAATGCACCATCCATGTTTAATATACAGAGGTGGGAAAGGGGTCCATTTAGTAAATTCATTATCACTTATACCAATTGCATCACTGAGGATTCAGACTTGTATGTTTTGAAAACCTTGTTGCTTACTGACCTAATGAACTTTCATGAAATGTTTTGGCATGTTGCATATCTACAGGGTGGCCAAAGGCATCTAATGGATCTAGAATATGTAAGAGAAGTACCAAAGAATCTGAACAACACCCTTTAAGAGTGAGGAGATTTCCTTTTATTGATTTCCTGAAAAAGGGCCGCCTTTTTTATTTTACACCCTATTAGCCATCATAGGACCATGGACATTGGATTTGATTTACAAATTCAAATTTTAGAATATCTACACTCCAGAAATTAATCACTAAATGCTTGGTATATAGCAGCTGATGACAACCACGTAGAGGTAAATATGATAGATTTTATTGTCACATTAGTGTAATATGTGACCAAAAAGATACTAGAATCATGTTTACACTTGTTTGGGTAGATTTATTGGTGGATTGACCCAGCTGAAAAAGTTCCGAATACGATCCTAGAGAGGCTGACCCAATTGGTTATAGAAGTTTTCTCAGCTTATCTGCAATTACTGTACCATACTCCATTCTAGAATCTGAATGGCTTTCCTAGAGAATCTCGGCCATGGATACCAACAGTAAATAGCAACTAGTAAACATCCCTGCTACTTTTTACACTTGTGTAAGATACCCATGCTACAAAAGTAAGTTCTAACTCCTGAGAAACATATTTATTAACTGCAGGATGCAGATATATGTATAATCAGTGACAGCGAACACAAAAACCTTAGCATCTAACGGCATCATTTTCCAGCTGCAGCTGAGGGGCGATGTTGAGGACCAGTTTCACATATTACTTCAAAGTTTATTGTAAACATGTATTGGTTTACTTTTTACTTTTAACTTCTTCCTACCAGTCAGTAATCAAGATCATACTGAGGACCATACGAGCTAGCATACGAAGTAAAAAATTAAGCCATAAGAGTTGTCATAAAGCTTAGCCTTCATACCTGGCAGTTGTATTAATTTCTCATAAGGTGGCAACCGATGAACCAGAGCGGCGGTGGCTGAAGCATTCTTGGACACACAAAACGGTGCAATTAACAATGTCACGATATTCTGGAAGCTGCATTTACATGTGCTGAGCCCGAAAATATTCCACATTTGACAGAGAGCAGCTCCTAGAGTGTTTCCTCTTTTAATGCAATGGAGAAAAACATTACAATCATGAAAAAATCAGCTTCAATTTCTTCTCAAGAGCCTTCACCCTTTGTTTATGATTTGTATAACGCATATATATGAAAAGCCGATGATTTTGATGTAGTAAGAGAAATCCGACATAAGATGTTTACCTCCTTCAAATCCCTGTATGCTCAAAGGTATTGATCACACATCGTCATATTCATGGCTCCACCTTCCTTGAAAAAAACACTTCCAAGATGTTCATCTACAAGAAAAAGTCTCTTTAAGAAGAGTAGCTACGAAGCATTGCACCACATTGGCATGGGGAGAAACTCCTCCACAATGAGATGTTGCCACAGCTGTGCATTGCAGAATAAGTCTTCTTTTCAAAGCTTCGTTGTCTCTATGGATATGATCATCCCATCCATTCAGGAAATTGTGCAGACAAAGGTTCGAATACTGCCTCAAAATTAGAGGCAACAGTTCCTACTACAGCAATAACAGTTTCCTCCAACTGGTACACAACGACACTATCCTTGACGAACTCGCTATCCTTACTGCTGCGTAAAGCCTAAGGAAACCTCCAGCTACCATGACGGCCGCAAAATCCCGAACTGGATGCCCTAACCCAGAAATCCTCCGAAATTAAACAGAACCCACATTGATACCACTCTTCGTGCCTTGTGCTTTGATGAATCAGACCCAGCCATTCCATAAGATGCAGCAGCATGAGACCCTACTGAAAAGAGGCATAAAAACCAACTTGAAGATTCCAGAGAGAGAGCAGAGAGTGTAAAATGGATGGGAAAGACGAGAAGAATAAATAGATGAAAGCAAAGCATATCCAGAGCCTGAAACCGCCTCAGCTGTCCTCTATGAGTTTGACAACCCAATACCTCCTTGTGTTTGTAACCAGAGTATCTCTGCCACCTCCTCCAAGCAAATTTATCTGCTCTGGAGGGACAAGTAGCCAAAAGACGACCCAAAAGCAATAACTCATCTTCTTCTGTCGATTTCTTACGCTCAACGGCCGCTTCAGTGGACTGGGAATGCAGTTGGAGAGTAGCGGAGGATTTTTGAAGCCAGAGCGAGTGAATTGCAACGGCTGCCCATCATGCCATTGTTAGCAAAGCAACGTGCGGAAACGCCTTCCTAATGCCAATTTACATATGAAATAATAAAGAGTTTAAATCAACTTTAGAATATTGAGATAAACAAAAGAAATAAGAACATAGAAAATGTCATGGACACAAGATAAATACAAGAGACCAAATTTACATGAAAACTTTTTTTGGAAAAAATCCACCTCTCAAAAAATCTCTAAGCAATTTTGTATTACAGTAAACAATTTACATATAAAATTTTTAATTTTTCGTGTAGGTTCACAGACTCAGATTGTGTTACAATCAACTTGATTTTCACACTCAACCTTCTAGCCCCCTTTCTAACAAATCCTGCAAACATTTATATATTGTGATTCATTATAGAATTTGGTATAAAAACTGTCGCTCCCTTTGGCATCGGTCACTCCCTTCGGCCTTAGGTCACTCCCTTTGGCCTCGGTCACTCCCTTCGTCTCGAAC
>BSBK01006669.1:632500-634107 GCA_027943335.1 Chamaecyparis obtusa | reverse complement strand
GTGCAGTTTTGTGAAGAAAGAGTTAGTGTATTTAGGATTTGTAGTTTCAGCAGAAGGTCTAAAAATGGACCCAGAGAAGGTACAGGCTATCCTTGAATGGCCTACTCCAAGGAATGCTACTGAGGTAAGATCTTTTCATGGTCTAGCTAGCTTTTACAGAAAGTTTATCAAAAATTTTAGCAGTATTTGTGGTCCCTTGACTGAAACAATGAGATCCCTTGACTGAAACAATGAGAGGGGATAGAAAAGAGTTTAAGTAGACTAATGGGGCAGAAAAGAGCTTTCAATTGTTGAAATAAAAAGTTACAGAACAACCTATTTTAGCACTTCCAGATTTTAATAAGGTGTTTCAAGTAGATTGTGATGCTAGTGGTACTACAATAGGAGCTGTTATGAGACAAGAAGGTAAACCTGTTGCTTATTTCAGTGAGAAGTTAAATGAAGCCAAGAGAAAATATTCTGTTTATGATCAGAAATTTTATGCTATAGTTCAAGCATTGAAGAAGTGGAGACACTATCTTCTTCTTAAGGAGTTTGTTTTGTATACTGATCATCAAGCTTTGCAATATTTGAATAGTCAAGGGAAGTTGAATCAGAGGCATTTGAAATGGGTTGAGTTTTTGCAGAGTTATACATTTGTTTTGAAACACAGAAGTGGAAAGTCTAACAAGGTTGCAAATGCTCTTAGCAGAAGGCAACTATTGCTAACAGAGATGCAGATTGAAGTGGTTGGGTTCAAGGAACTCAAGAATTTGTATCCAGAGGATCCTGATTTTGGTCAAGCTTGGAAAGCTTGTATAGAACCTGTTACTTTAGACAGGATGAAATGGCTGGATTTTATCATCCAAGATGATATGCTATTCAGAGGGAGTCAATTGTGCATTCCACGAAGTTCTATGAGGGAGAATCTCATCAAGGAGAAGCATAGCGGAGGATTGGCTGGATATTTTGGTCGTGATAAAACCTTTTCTTTGGTTAGTGAGAATTATTATTGGCCACAGTTGCAGCAAGATGTGAAGAAGTTTGTACAGAGTTGTAGAGTATGTCAGATGGCGAAAGGAATGAAGTAGAATACAGGGTTGTATCAGCCATTACCTATACCAGAGAAGCCTTGGGAGGACATCAGTATGGACTTTGTTCTTGGTTTACCGAGGACTCAGCGGGGGACATGATTCAATTTTTGTGGTGGTTGATAGATTTTCAAAGATGGCACATTTCATTCCCTGCAAGAGGACTAATGATGCATTTCATGTAGCAGAATTGTTTTTCAGAGAAGTAGTGAGATTTCATGGTTTGCCAAAGACCATAGTTTTAGATCGGGACACTAAGTTTGTTGGATATTTTTGGCGTACATTATGGAAGAAGTTGAAGACAGATTTGAAGTTTAGTTCTATCACATCATCCCCAGACTGATGGACAGACAGAGGTGGTGAATAGAAGTTTGGAAAATTTGCTAAGATGTTTGGTTGGAGATAAGTCAACAGGATGGGATTTGATTTTACCATAGGCGGAATTTGCATACAATAATTCTGTCAACAGGAGCACTGGTAAATCACCATTCCAGATTGTATATGGAAGTAGTCCGAGAAATTCATCTGAATTGAGGA
>BSBK01006669.1:265000-627500 GCA_027943335.1 Chamaecyparis obtusa | reverse complement strand
CTAAATAGGAATCTAAGATCTTCCTTATATTTCTGGCCTCATCTATTCCCCCTTTACCATATAACATTGTATCATCAACAAATTGTTGATGAGTAACAAACTCTAACTCACTTGTGATCTCACTCCTTTCAAATCTCCACAGCGTTTGGCCTTTGTCTTTGATCTACCCAAAGCTTCGAGCACGATAATGAAAAGAAAGGGAGATAATGGATCCCCTTGTCACAACCACATGGATATATTTAAAAATCCTTCTATAGATCCATTTACCAATTTTAAAATGCTTGGACGGGAGATACATTTCAACATTAAATTAATCAATTATTTTGTAAAGCCAAAAGATTCCATAAATTTGCACAATAACAACCAATCAACCTTGTTGTTGTTACCCAATTTTTCCTGCTCCATGTAAATTTAGCTAGGTTCTATTCCACGGTCTAAAAATTTGAAAAAGTAGTCATTGGCCCCAAAAACCCTAAAAACCCTAGGCCAGGATCTATTTTGCAATTACTTTATCGGCCATTTAAGTCCCTGAATTTAGCATGTGCACTTTAATTCTATTGGTCGGTCGCTAGTTCTCTTATTTTGTCGGCAGTTATCTTTTCCTTTCGGTGAACTAGCAACTGCAATGGTTCTCTTAATCGCTAAATGTTTGTCGGTTAAGTGCTTTCGGTCAGCGACTCAATAAAAAGTTAACTTTTCCTTTCAATCGCATAGTCGCTTAGATGTTTTGGTAGTCTCAGCTATACAGGGTCCCAGTTCATAAGATCAATGGCTGGCATATCTTCTCAAGGTCTTTTTCTGACACATGATATCTTGTGTTGACCGTCGATCTTCCCTTCAGGCAGTGCTTCAATTGCTAAGTTATTACTACCACATTGTCTGACATGTAGGCTCCTGATTGGTCGATGAGTAATACAGGTGGCGTCTGGCATGGGTCCGAGTATCTTAAGTGAGGTGGCAGTTGATTAAGATCTATGGTGGTCTCATGATCTCATATAATCTTCCGACCCTATGAGATCATGCGACAACCGTCCGATGCGAATCAAGGTTCTAAGTGGGTCTGATGTCAGAGCCTTGCCGAGGTGTTTGCTGATAAACTGAATGGGGCAAATGAAAGAATGACATGTGGCAATGGGCCCAAGGTTAACAAAGTATTTGGCGGCTCTGATAAGTTCCCTTTGTTTTCTTATTCATGTAATAAGATAGTGATGCTCCAAATGTTTCACAAGTTGGTGACTAAAGGCTTTTCTCTTATTCGCAAGATGTAACCAGGGTTAGCCAAAAGATTTAGAAATTTAGTGACTGCAGTGTTTGCATAGTTGCTTGACTAGACCAAGGTTATGAGAATTGTTTTGTGACTTGGAAAAATGCTTTCAGTCGTGCATTCGTCGAGTGACTAAAGGAAGTGAAGGTCAAAGTGGGTCCAAACTGAAAAATATGCTAACATGTTCATTTCTCATTGGTTGCGATATGCCGATGTGGACTTTGACTTTTCAGAGGAGGTTTGTGACTATTTCAAGGATGATCTGGGCCATTCATCTGCCAGGAAAATAGACATTGACGGTCATGTTTTAAAGTGACTGGCTAGCCGTTGCTTATTTAAATTCAAATTTATCTCTGCAAGGTTTTGCTAGGGTTTTGATCCAGCGGTCAGTTACATCAAAGTGGGTAGCTTAGATTAAATTCTTCAGGATAGTTGCAGTTGGGAGGTTGATGAGAGGATCTAATGGCCGTCTCCTGGGATTTCTCAAGGTACCATGTTGGTATTTTTACGTTGAAGAAAACATTTAAAGGTGGCACCACCTATAGCTTTCTGTACTTCAAAAATAAACCAAACCTGGCTCAGATTTAAGCATTCATGGCAAGGTTGAGTTACAAGAGGGTAGATGGATCAAAGCAGCTGTGTCTGCAAGTGGACTCAGTAAAGAGATATACATGCAAAGATAGTATTTGATCAACTAGATATTTCAGAAATACATGATGATCAGAAGGACATTTAGGGTTGGATTATTATATTCAAATCAATGTAACCCTAGTTAGGTTTTACTTCAGCGTATGTGCCAAAGGGATATATATATATATATTTGGAGCTTTTGAAGCTTAGAAGTTAACATTTTCTAAGGAAGAAAATCTCATTTCTTAGAAGGCTATTTGTGGCATTTTTTCTGCCCTCTGGTTTTCTACATTCTGTAAACCTCCCATTGATTATTTAGATATTGTAGAGGTATTTTGTGACATCTTTTCTATCCCTATGCTTCCTTGTCTAAATTCTCTCTTATTGAATTGAAGTATGTGTATGTTTTGAGTGATATCTTAGGGTTCCTGATCCCTCTCTCTTTCTACAATTATTGTGTATTCTTGTGGGTGATTTCATTTGAATGCTCTTGTGGGTATAACTCAACCCTTGACAATCTGTCTCATTCCTATAACAAATTACAGAGGTGAATGTTTGTCTACAAGTTGTAGATTGTGTCTAAATTCTTTAGGAATGCTATTGTTTGGGAAATTTTTCTCTCTTTCCCTGAATAGCCTCTTTCTATTGCAAACCCTTCTATGAAATATTTATGCAGGCCTATTTAGTGAGTTGTGATCTCCTAAACCTAAGTTTGTTCATTAAATTCATCCTCCATACTGTGATTCAAACCATCATTTCAGTGTATCACCTAGTAGGTAGTTTTCTTTCCAGTCATTTCCCTTTCAGCATTCCTTCTACTCCTTTTCCCTTCAAAATTTCATTTTTATGTCAACAGGCAAATTAAGGTGATTATCCAAGAGGAACCAGCCTAGAATCTAGAGGTATCATCTTAGTTAGCATAGGTCCCACACCTGGAGATGATTCCCATGTTATACTAGGTTATCAAGACCAAGAGAGCTTGAAGCAAGGGTGCAAAATTAGTGTATAACATTTCTGGCACGGCCAGTGGGACAAGATCAGATTCATGAAAAAATTATGCTATATCTTATATATTGACTGCATAATACAGACTTTTAGAAGTTTTTTTTTATCAGGTATATCTGGCGACTCCACTGATTTCATAGATCCAGGCTTAATTTGTTCAAAGTTTATGAGAAAGATTGAGACTAGAAGCTCAAAGCCCACTGAATATGCAGAGGTGCCCTTAAAAAGAGGCTATAAAGGTAGGTCAACTCAGAGAGCACCTCCTGCAAGGAGAGTTTAGTCTACACCACTAGATACTTCAGAAAGGTCACCTTTTCCCTTTCATCGCAAAAGAAGAGGAAGATCTCTAACCAAGGATCTAGAAGAAGATTCCAATCCAACATCAAATACAACTCACATAGTTGTTAACCTTCAAATTTCAGCCCCTACAATGGCTAGATAGTTTTCTTTTGCACCTTTCAACCAAGGGAGTCCATTAGCCTTTACTCAACATCATGATGTGCCCTTGGTGGCACTAAAAAGTATACTTGATTTCATAGGTGAAGGAAAAACTACTGCCTTTGAGCACATTAGAGATGTGACCACTATCTATACCATACACAATATAAGTCAAGAGGATGTGGCCACCAAACTACTAGTAGCCTCTCTCAAAGGTAAGGCTCTTGAATGGTTTAGAAATTTAATAGTTGGCTCCATTACTTCATGGGATGAGTTAGGAGATGCATTGAGTAAGCATTTTGAGGATAAATCAGACAACCTATCTCTGGTTGAGTAGTTGACAACCATTAAAAGAGACCCTCAAGAATAAATGATAGATTACAATAGTAGATTCCTCAAAACATGGAATAGAATTCCAGTCTCAGTGAGGCCATCAGCTGATCATGCTTTTTTATATTTCTTGCAAAGCTTGAATAGCCAGATCTCTGTCATGATCCAATCTATGGGTGGCACCTCTTTACCCCAAGCTTTTGACATAGTTGTCAGAGCTAAAAATTGTTTAATCCAGGTAGGAATGATAGCTAGAAGGCCACCCATGCCCATCTTTCCTAGCCTTCAACCTGTTGCACCTACACAAGTACCCCCATTTACCCCCATTCTTACTACATTAGTACCTCAAGCCAGTACTAGTGGTGAGGAGTTAAAGGCAAGTTTCTCTCAGGAGCTATAAGAGATAAAGAATAGTCAACAAAGCAGTCAGCAAGAAATGACAAATCTGCTGCAGACTTTGACTAAAGAGGTCACAAACCTAAAGAAACAAGGGCAAGGAATCAGACCACCCTTTCAGTCACAAGGCCAACATCCTAATCAATAATATTAGAATCAAGGACAGTCTTATCAACAAAATAGGCCATCATACCAAGGAGGTTATCAAGGGAAAATACAAAATTTCAATCAAAGACCATTCCAACCATACAACCCTACTCCTCTCAATTCTACAAATCCAGTTAGAGACATGGTTCCTAGTAAAAATAATATGGATATGGACAATGAATGGTGTTTCCCTTATAATCAGCCTCATAATCAAGCCCCATGTTCAAATGGATGGATGAACCAAGCTCTAATGGTTCAAAATGCCTCACAAGCTCAATCTGAAGCTTCTTCTAGTGGATCAATTCCTCAACAAGAATCACAAGAGAATGAGACTGCTCTTTTGAATTAGGAGCAGCAAGATTTCAATGTAGTTATTGGTGACCCTTCTATTGCTTCTAACACAAGATCAAAGAGAAGAGCTCAAGACATGGACCGAGAAAATTTTGGTACTATAGCTACTACATCCACAGAGCCAATGTAGCAAGCTACTCCTATCACATTCAAGAAGGCTCCTGCCATTACAAGCAAAGAGGGCCAGACTCTCAAAGAGGTGGAGCCCATCATTGCAAAAACACAACAAAGAGTACACATTGTGACACCTTTCAACATTTTAGAGAACATGAGGAAGGTGAACATTACTATGTCTATGTGGGACTCTTTGGCTATTCCAGGGCAACCTGAGATTTTGAAGAAAGCTACGACTAAAATGACTACCCCTCAGCCTACAAAAGAAGCTGCAAAGCCAGTGTTGGTCAACACTGATCAGAAAAGGGAGGCTCCAAGTAGTAACTCCAAGGCCAATACCATTCAAGGTAGGAACTCAAAGCCATCTCCCTGTTATGTATCTTTAATCATTGGAAAATCTTTAATACATAATTGTATGGTAGATAGTGAAGCTACTAGTACTGTAATGCCCAAAAAAGTGGCTGACCAATTAGGACTTAAGTATGAAGCCTTCCAAAAAAGTGTTACACAACTTGATGGATCCTCGCTTAACATTATAGGTGTTGCTAAGGATACCAGTCTAATCCTTCATGCTAGTCCTAATTTCTCTATCCTCCTTGATATATATATCATAGATCTCCCTGCATTATTTGCCATATGTTTGTCAAGGGAGTTCACAGCAAAAATAGGAGGCTACCTTTCTTCTGACTGGTCTCACATGCTTTTTCACACAAGATATGGTACCAAGGTTACCATTAAATTAGAATCATTAGCAGCACACCATATAGAGACATATGTGTCCAATACCATCAATGCAAGCTGCCCTATATTTGATGACAGTGATTTCCCAACTATCAAAGAAGCAAACACTAAGACAGAAAGTATCCCTGATATTTTTTTAGATGAACTAGAATCAAAAAGGATTTTTGAAGCTCAAGAGAATGTTATTTGGGATGCTAGTTTGGGAAGCTATTTAATACAAGAAAGTGGATCCGTAGAACCAAACCTTTTCAAAGAGGACACTGATTCAGAGGATCGAAATAATCAAGTTTGGGAATTGTTTTTTGATGGAGCTAGAAGTAGACATGGTTCTGGTGGTGGTGCTATGCTAGTGTCCCCAAGAGGAGAAAGATATTATACAGCTTTCAGATTCAGTTTCTCTTGCACTAGTAACATTGCAGAGTATGAAAGCCTTGTGAATGGACTAGAGTGGGCTAGGAAAAGAGGGCTCAAGGCCTTGAAAGTTTATGGTGATAGTGAGTTAGTAGTCAGCCAAGTGAGAGGGACAAGTGCAACCAAGAATGACACTATGAAAGCATACAAACATAGAGTTTGGGATGCAATTGAAGACTTTTGTGCTTTCAATATTGTTTCTATCCCTAGGAAACTAAATCAAAATGCAGATAGATTAGCTATCGTTGGGTCTCACTATGACATCCCCAATAGCATTTCAAAAGAAATAGACCAACAACATATTAAAGTGATTGTCAGACCTTCTATCCCTGATAATGATACTAATTGGCAAGTGTTTGACAATGATGAACAAATTCTATAGTTCTTCTTTGAAGAAGATGTCTTCTCAAAACATAATCAAGATAGGCTATCAAAAAACTATGGTGACCAAGTGATACAACTTAAGTCAAATAAGATGAATAGAGGTCTTGTCACCTTAGAGACTATCTTCAACAAGGATGATCAAGTTAAGAAGAATAAAGCTGGCCTGGTAGTTCAACAAAAACATTGTGTTGAATTAGAGTTGGAACCAGGTAAGAGCTTACAATTTGGAAAGGTAAACACTGATTCAGAAAAGTAGGCTTACACTCAATTATTCAGAGAATTCAGTGATGTTTTTGCATGGAAATATGAAGACCTCAAAGGTTTTGATCCAACCCTTGCTCAGCACACTATTGAATTAGAACCTAATGCCAAACCAGTAAGGTAGAAGCAAAGGGCTGTTAATCCAAAGCTTGAGCCACTTATGCATAGAGAAGTGCTCAAATTGATAGAAAGTGGTATCATCTACCCCATCAAGCATACTAGTTGGGTTTCCAACCTTGTTCCTATCAAGAAGAAGAATGGGGAGTTGAGGTTATGTGTTGACTTTAAGGATCTTAACAGGACCTCTCTAAAAGACTGCCATCCATTACCCTCTATGGAAAAAATCTTACAATGTGTCTCTGGATCTGAGAGATTTTCATTATTGGATGGCTATTCAGGATACAATCAAATATTAATTAATGAAGAGGATCAATATAAGACTGCATTTACAACCAAGTGGGGAACCATGGCTTATCAAAAGATGCCCTTTGGTTTGTCAAATGTAGGTGCTACATTTCAAAAGGCAATGGATATGGCCTTTAAAATCCTCATGTACAAGTTTATACTGGTCTACTTGGATGACATAACTATCTATTCTAAACATCCAGTAGATCATATCAAACATCTAAGTAAGATCTTTGAAAGATGTAGAGAATTTGGGATATCTCTTAATCCCAAGAAATCTGTGTTTGCAGTTCATGAAGGAAAATTGTTGGGATATGTAGTATCCAAAGAAGGAATTATAGTAGATCCTGAGAGAATTGTAGCTATCTTAGAACTACCCTTGCCACATCATAAGAAAAGTATCCAATCTTTCATAGGAAAGATTAATTTTGTTAGGTGTTTCTTGCCCAATATTGTAGATTTACTAAAGTCTTTAACAACCATGTTAAAGAAGAGTTCAACTTTTAGCCGGACTAAAGAAGGAAAAGCTAATTTCTAGGCTATCAAAGAAGCCCTAACAGAAGCTCTTGCCCTGTTAAACCCAAATTTCAGTAAGGATTTTATGCTTTATGCTTATGGGGGTCATGATGCTATATCTACAATGTTGACTCAAGAGAATTCAGATGGATTGGAGCAGACTCTTACTTTCTTTAGCAAAGGTTTAGAGGAGCATGAACAGAGGTACTCTTTTGTAGAAAAACATGTACTTGCTATGGTGAAGAGCCTTAAAAATTTTAGATATCTATTGACCCATAGCAAGGTACACTTGAAGGTTACTCATTCAAGTGTCAAAGAGTTTTTTCTTTCCAAGGACCTAAATGAGAAAAGAGTTGGTTGGATTACCAAGGTAATGGAATATGACATTGATATCCAAAGCCCCAAGCTGGTTAGAGGAAGAGGTCTTTGTGAACATTTGGTAGGGGATGAAAGTTCAAAGAGATCAGAACAAAAAAATGCATCTTTGGTTTTGCATTCTATAGAAGAACATAACTAGGCATCAGGTTAGTTGCTTGATATGATTCATTAGTTAAAAACATGACAATGTCCTGCAGGCCTAGATTCAGCAAAAAGAAGGTATTATAGGTTACAATCTATTCCTTTTGTGCTGATAGATGAGGTTATTTTCAGAAAGGATCATGATGGTGTCCTTTTAAGATGCATAGATGCAGAAAAGATAGCTGATGTCCTATTTGAATTTCATGATGGACCTTCTGGAGGTCACTTTTCTCCTAGGACTACTTCTTTTAAAATCATGAGGGCTAGATACTACTGGCCATCTATTTTTAAGGATAGTCATGATTATATGAGAAAATGCATTAAATGTGCTATGTTTGTAGGAAAAGAAAAGCTTGCAGCTATGCCCCTTCAGCCAATCAGAACAGAGCAACCATTCATGAGGTGGGGCATAGACTTTATTGGTATGATCAATCCTCCATCTAGTGTAGGCCACAAGTGGATAATCACTGAAACTGATTATTTCACTAGATGGACAAAGGCAGTTGCATTGAAAGAAGCAAATGAGAGTGTTGTCTTAAGCTTTTATGATGATATAATTCACAAATTTGGCACTCTAAGTTCCATAATATCAGATAATGCATTGGCATTTACAGGCCTTAAGGTCTCAGAATGGGTAATCAAAAATGGTATCTATCTGAGTACAAGTTCAAATTATTATCCCCAGGGCAATGGCTTAGCAGAATCAACAAATAAGAACTTGATTAGGATAATCAAGAAAAATCTACAAGATAACCAGAGAGATTGGCATACCAAGTTGAAGTCTACCTTGTGGTTAGACAGGATTACCCCAAAGAAGATCATTGGGAACTCTCCTTATGTATTAGTGTATGGCAAAGAGGCTAAATTGTCCATTTCAACTGAATTGCTAGCTTTGGACTTGGCTACTTAGTATGTCCTATTTGAAGAAGGAGATCCCTTGCAAATCAAGTATGCTCAGCTAATGGAGTTAGAGGAAATCAGAGATAAATCCATGAAAGATATGGAGTTCTCTCAGGATCAGACAAAGAGGAGTTTCGATAAAAGAGCCAGGGCCAGAAATTTCAAAGTTGGAGATGTAATTCTCAAATGGGATGAATTCAAATCAAGGCCTGGTAGACATACAAAATTTGATTCATTCTGGGGTGGGCCATTTGTTATAACAAAATGCAAAGGATCTAATGCTTTTCAGCTATCAACTCTTGAGGGAGATGTCTTTCCTATATCAGTGAATGGATTCCACTTGAAGCCCTACTTTGAGGTTAATCCCTCTCTATAAATTCTTATAAATATGTTTTTCTATTTTCTTTCCCTATTTTCTAGGTTTTTCCTGCTTTCCAAGAAGTGCTTGTGCACAAGTTTTGTCCCTCTGTCAATGTTTTGTGCTCAAAAATAGCCCCATGCCCAATGAATATGTCAAGGCCACTGGTTTAAATGTCTAGGAGGTTGACATCCAACATAAATCACCAAAATGTTACCCAATTTTTCTTGCTATATGCAAATTTGGCTAGGTTCTATTCCAAGGTCTAAAAATTTGAAAAAGTAGTCATTGGCCCCAAAGACCCTAAAAACCCTAGGCCAGGTTCTATTTTGTAGTTACTTTATCAACCACTTAAGTCCCTGAATTTAGCATGTGTGCTTTAATTATATTGGTTGGTCGCCAGTTCTCTTATTTTCCCAACAGTTATTTTTTCCTTTCGGTGAATTGGCAACTGCAGTCATTCTCTTAATCACTAAATGTTTGGTGGTTAAGTGCTTCTAGTTAGTGACCTAGCGAATGGTTAACTTTTCCTTTTAGTCACATAGTCGCTTAGATGTTTTGGCAGTCTCAGCTATACAGGGTCCTAGTTAATAAGATCAATGGCTAACGTATCTTCTGAAGGTGTTTCTCTGACACATGAGATCTTGCGCTGACCATCGATCTTCCCTTCAGGTAGTGCTTTAATTACTAAGTTATTACTGCCACATTGTCTGACATGTAGGCTCTTGATTGGTCGATGAGTATTACAGGTGGCATCTGGCACGGGTCTGAGTATCTTAAGTGAGGTGGTGGTTGATTAAGATCTACGGTGGTGACATGATCTCATAGAATCTTTTGACCTTATGAGATGATGTGACAACCGTTCGATGCGAATCAAGGTTCTGAGTGGGTCTGATGTCAAAGGGTTGCCGAGGTCTCTACTAATAAAGTGAACGGGGTGAATGAAAGAATGACATGAGGTGATGGGCCTAGGGTTAACAAAGTATTTGGCAACTCTGATAAGTTCCCTTTGGTCTCTTATTCATGTAATAAGATAGTGATGCTCCAAATGTTTCACAACTTGGCAACTAAAGGCTTTTCTCTTATTTGCAAGATGTAACCAAGGTCAGCCAAAAGATTTAGAAATTCAGCGACTGCAGTGTTCGCATAGTTGCTTGACCAGACCGGGGTTATGAGAAGTGTTTCACAACTCGTAAAAATGCTTTCAGTCATGCATTCGTCGAGTGACTAAAGGAAGTGAAGGTCAAAGTGGGTCCAAACTGACAAATATGCCGACATGTTCATTTCTCATTGGTTGTGATATGTCGATGTGGACTTTGAATTTTCAGAGGAGGTTTGTGACTATTTCAAGGATGATTATGGATGTTCATCTACTGGGAAAATAGACATCAATGGACACATTTTAAGGTAATCAGCTAGCCATTGCTTATTTAAATTCAAATTTATCTCTGCGAGGTTTTTCTAGGGTTTTGATCCAGTGGTCGGTTGCATCAAAGTGGGTAGCTCAGATTAAATTCTTCAGGATAGTTGCAGTTGGGAGGTTGATGAGAGGATCTGATGGCCATCTCCTAGGATTTCTCAGGGTACCATGTTGGTATTCTTGTGCCAAAGAAAATATTTAAAGGTGGTGCCACCTGTGGCTTTCTGTACTTCAAAAATAAACCAAACTTGGATCAAATTTAAGCATTCATGGCAAGGCCGAGTTATAGGAGGGTAGATGGATCAAAGAAGCTACATCTGTAGGTGGACTTAGTAAAGATATATACATGCAAAGATAGTATCTAATCGGCCAAATATTTTAGAAATACATGATGATCAGAAGGACATTTAGGGTTGGATTATTATATGCAAATCAATGTAACCCTAGTTAGGCTTTACTCTGCCCTGTGTGTCAAAGGGAGATATATATATAGTTTTTGGAGCTTTTGAAGCTCAGATGTTAACATTTTGTAAGGAAGAAAATCTCTTTTCTTAGAAGGCTATCTGTGGCATTTTTTCTACCCTCTAGTTTTCTACATTCTATAAAACTCCCACTGACTATTTAGATACTATAGAGGTATTTTGTGACATCTTTTCTATCCCTATGCTTCCTTGTCTAAATTCTCTCTTATTGAATTGAAGTATGTGTATGTTTTGAGTGATATCTTAGGGTTCTTGATCCCTCTCTCTTTCTACAATTATTGTGTATTCTTGTGGGCAATTTGATTTGAATGCTCTTGTGGGTATAACTCAACCCCTGATAATCTATCTCATTCCTATACCAAGTTGCAAAGGTGAATGTTTGTCTGTAGGTTGTAGATTGTGTCTAAATTCTTTAGGAATGCTATTGTTTGTGAAAGTTTTCTCTCTTTCCCTGAATAGCGTCTTTCTATTGCAGACCCTTCTATGAAATATTTATGCAGGCCTACTTAGTGAGTTGTGATCTCGTAGACATGAGTTTGTTCATTAAATTCATCCTCGATACTGTGATTCAAACTATCATTTTGGTTTATCACCTAGTAGGTAGTTTTCTTTCCAGTCATTTCCCTTTCAGCATTCCTTCTACTCCTTTTCCCTTCAAAATTTCATTTTTATGTCAAGAAGCAAATTAAGGTGATTATCCAAGAGGAACCAGCCTAGAATCTGGAGGTCTCATCTTAGTTAGCATAGGTCCCACACCCGGAGATGATTCCCAAGTTATACTAGGTTATCAAGACCAAGAGAGCTTGAAGCAAGAGTGCAAACTTCGTGTATAACAGTTGTCTATTCTAAAAATGGCTTTGTTAATTAATTAAATATTTATTATTTAAATAATATTGACTTCATGAATTAATTAAATATTTATTATTTAATTAATATTTATTTCCTCTATTTATTAAATAAATTATTCAATTTATTTAATAGATTCACTATAGTTTATTCTCCTATCCTAAGTCTTCTAAATAGTCTTATTAAAGTGATTTAATTAATTAATACAATCACTAATTATGACTAAGTCCCCTAGTCAACCTCATCTACCTAGCCACCTAACACATCACCTTGGCTAAAATAATTAATTATTCATTATCCTCCCCCACGCATGTCCTGTTCCTAAGGGCTATGTGGCCTAATAAGACTTGGTCTCATGCCCACATGTCTTCTCCTAAACCAAGTCAAGAGACAATCCCTATTCCTAAGGGGCTATTCAAGCCACCTCAAGGAGTCAAAGGTGACTCATGGGACACTTGTACCAAGAGTCCTCATGAGGAAAAGGTCTTTCCCCCTTGGTATTTGTGAGACACTTGACATGTATCTTTCCCTTCCACCTCCTCCTCTTCCATGTCAATGTAGGAGGAACATCCTTCCTATTCATCCTCTCACATTCCAACTATATCTCCCTTTCTCTCAACCCATTGAACTAAGTCAGTCCTAGGTCTAGGATCTTCCACCTTTCAATCTCCACCCTTGGATTATGCCACCTAGGCTTGTGTCCTCCAAAAGTCCATAAAAGGAGTCTCATTTTCCCTTAGTGAGCTAATAGCTAATAGGCAATCAAGCAATATGCAATAGTGATTTCAAGAATCCAAGCATTCTAAGCATCCAAGCATCCATTATCAAGCAAATCAAGCATATCCATATCATTTTGGGAGCATGGCATTCCACTATCCATTAGTTGCATAATTGAGGCTTTAGGCCATTTTGCATCATTCATTCAAATTTCCACACTTTGGTGACATCTTGGGAAGGAGCTTCATTTAGAAATCTAAGAGCTCACCGCCTTCAAGAAATCAAATCAAGCAGGACAATGGAGACAAGAAACAATGGGTAAGTGAAGGTAAATTTCTTTTAGTTTCTTCATTTGATAATTTTGTATTCTTCATTGTGCAGAATTTAGATTAATTTATTATCTTAGATTAGTTAATATTTCATTTAGAATAGATTAAATCTAATTTGTATACATTTTTGGCCCCCACTGTGGGGCCTCCCCACATTTTTTTTTAACATTCTATTTTAGTTTTTTTATGTGCAGATTTCTAAAGGCTTTTTGTGTGCATCCATTCACAATTTTTGCACATACATCCATTTCTATTGTGCATCCATTCTACTACCACCATTCATTGCCTTGTCTTTTCTATATTTTTCACTTTCTAGCCATTTCTGTGCATTTTTTCCATGTTTTTGTGCTTTCATACTTTTTTTTTGCGCATTTGGTAAAGCCGCGCTTTCATTTCATTGCCCTACGCTTCCATTCACTATTGCGCATATATATATTCTGTGCATTAGTTTTTTGTGTCTCCACATCTGTTCTCTATTTCTACGCATCTATTTATGTAGTAATTAATTTTCATAATTTGATCATTTCTATTTTGAACTAATCTTCTTAACAGGTTTTTGTTCATTTTGGTAGATTTCTAGGTTGTTTGGTAGGTTGAATCCAAAGACCCCACTTCAAAAATTACTAATTGTTTACTTGCAGGTTCTTAAAGGGGTTTGCAAAATAAACCATAATCTCATTTGGGTTTTTAAAACAAGACATACATTTTATTTTTCATTTCCTTAGTTTAAGAAATTTGTCTATTGTATCTTTCTTTTTATAGCTTATTTATAAATCCCAAAATTATAACAATGTATCCTCTCCCCTCGCCATTCATGGATCTTGGGTGCAAGAGAAATTGTTATAATTTTTAGAGGGTGGTCTTTGGTTGGAAAATATGTACTCACCCCAAGGAATGACCCAACTGGTAATAGGCTAAAGCCAAGCCCTTCAGAACTAGTATATAAAAAATGCCATTGTGATTAGTCTTAGAGTGGACAGGTGTGAATTCATTGTGGAAACCAAAATCTCCTCTAGTACCTTTATGGTGTGTTAAAGTCCCTACATTGTTAAGGTGAAAACCTTTCTTTGAAAGGTTTGGGAGAGCCCCCTTAATTGGGAAAATGACTTGATCACAACCACCTGAATGGATGTCCTTGCTACAAGATTTTGTTTAGTGGCCAAAAACCTTTTATTTTTTGGCTCAAGGGGTCACCCAAGCCCGTGAAGACACCCCACATTACTCATAGTTCATAGTAGAGATAGCAGTTCTTTGGGAGGTAATGACCCATTGAATTTAGAACTTGGTGTGCCAGAGAAGTGAGTGCACTGTAAGGAGGAGCTCATGCCTCCAAGTTCCTAGGCTGTCCTCTTTTAATTTGTGTGGTTGGATTTTATTATCCAAGTGGGGATTCAGCAGATATTGTCCTTGCCAACCTTAGGAATTGTAAGTATGTTTGTGCATTCATACTAGATTAATTTAGAGTAGATCATTTATGTCTTTCATGTGTGTGTTTATGCATTTTACTTTTCCAAAAACCAAATCATTAGAAAACAAGAAATTGCACATTTAGAGGTCTTGTTGTTGTGCATTTGCTCAATCCCACTGCAATTTTTTTATTGTCATAATGCATCTATCTTGAACCGCTATGCATTTATCTCATTTTGTTGCGCATTTACCTGACTGTCCTGCACATTTGTTGTTGCTCATACATAACAAAGAGTCTATAGACTTAATAAATATAGAGTCTATAGACCCTATATATATATCGATTCTAGAAAAACATTCAAATTACACAGACCTTTGATCTTCAATTTGACCATTTTAACCCAAATTCATCATATTTATTTCATCCAAAATCCCCATAATCATTCCGAATCTTCCAATTTTTTCAATTAGTGTTGGATCATTACTTTACTTATCAGATTTTGGCCATTGTGGGTTTTTATCATATTAGGATTGATCATCCTTAATCCAAACTTACCTAGGTTATTATCTTTTGATTCTCGTTGTCATATCATAGTGAGATCCATACCTCCTATTGACTTAGATTACCAAGTTATCCTATCTACTTCAACACTTTTCAATCTCTTTTTCACATCTTTTCTATCACACATCTTCATCTATTTCATCAATATCTTCCATTTCAAGTTCATCTTTCACATTTTATGGTTCAAAATCAATCCCAAAAAGTCAAACAAACTATTGATCTAGAATCTGTAGACAAGATGGAAGGAAACAAAAATAATGAAGAAAACCCTTGGTCTGGAATTCCTAAGAAAACCTCAATTTTTACCTTAGACAAGGAACCCACAAATCAAGAGTTGAGAGATGCTATGCAAGATGCTAAATTCTACAATGTCATGGAAAGACTTTTAGAAATGGATAAGGAGATGTATTTCCTCATGCTTTCTCAACAAGGAGAAAAACTCCCAAGTGATTTTGATGTCTCCACTCTCAAAGAACCACCTATCACTAACAATCAAGAAATCCCTAGTGGTTCTCAAGAGACACATGCTCATGGAGAAAAGCACAACACTCAACAAAAAAATGCTTCCCAAAGCAATCAACAATCCAAAGCTTCCCAAAATACTCAACAACATAGTGTTTCCCAAAACACTCAAGGACATACATTATCTTTGGATCCCGTTTTACAAAAAATCTAAATGCTTCAACAACAAATCCGTGATATACAAACTGGATCATCAACCAAGAAGTACTCTAGAGATGATATATGTCCTTATCCATTTGATAAGTATTTGGCAATGATTCCATTCCCTCCTTATTTTGAGGTACCTAAATTTGACAACTACAAAGGGAATTTGGATCGACAAGATCACATCCATGAGCTTTGTGCTTCTTGTATTGAAGTCACTCACAATGACACTTATCTTATGCGACTATTTCCACAAAGTTTAGGAGGACAAGCCATGGAATGGTTCTCCAAATTACCCCCAGGTATCAAATCTTTCAATGAACTTATTGACAATTTTGTGACTCATTATTCATATAATATCAAACATGAAGTCACTATGCTTGATCTTTACAATGCACAACAAAAGAATGAAGAACCTTTCCTTACTTTTTTGCAAAGATGGCATCAATTATTTTCCAATTATCCACGAACAATCCTTCAACAATAAAAGATGGATATCTTTGTGCATAACCATACACAAGAAATGAGCTATAGGTTACAATTGCAATGTCCTCCAAACTTTAACAAGCTCATAGAAAATGGAATCAAAATTGAGGAAGCCATGGTTAAAAAAGGTGAGATTAAGCTTTACTCCAAAGACAATGTTGGATCTTCAAATTCAAATCCCAACAATAACAACAATGACAAGTCTAAGTTTTGGAACAAAAACAAGAACATAGTCAATGATGGGATTGTTGATAATTGACATGTTAAACTGACACAACCTCTTTTGAATCTCACAAGAAAAGCCAATGCTACTCAACCTACTCATAAAAATCAATCTGCAAATGAGAATACCAACAATAATTCATCAAATTCGAGATTACCTTTTATGCCATGTGGAAGAACTTTTACTCCTTTGGGTGAATCTCTTGAATCTGCATTAAGGAAGTTGATCACAAAGAAACTCATTGCACTTCCTAAAACTAGAGATTTTGAACCTAGGGTGAAACCTTCTTGGTGGAATGATAACAATTATTGTGAATTTCATAGAGGGAAAGATCACAAAACCAATCACTGCCAAAAAAAATGTGGGGAGGCCCCACAGTGGGTGCCAAAAATATATGCAAAATAGATTTAAACTATTCTAATTGAAATATTAACTAATCTAAGATAATAAATAAAATCTAAATGCTACACAATGAAGAATACAAAATGATCAAATGAAGAAACTAAAACAAATTTACCTTCACTTACCCATTGTAGCTTGTCTCCATTGTCCTCCTTGCTTTTATTTCTTGAAGGTGGTGAGCTCTTAGATTTCCAAATGAAGATCCTTCCCAAGATGTCACCAAAGTGTGGAGATTTGAGTGAATGTATGCAAAATGGTCTAAAGCCTCAATTATGTAACTAATGGATAGTGGAATGCAATGCTCACAAAATGATATGGATATGCTTGATTTTCTTGATAATGGATGCTTGGATGCTTAGAATGCTTGTATGTTTGAAATCACTATTACCTATTGCTTGATTACCTATTAGCTATTAGCTCACAAAGGGAAAATGAGGCTCCTTTTGTAGACTTTTGGAGGACTCAAACCTAGGTGGCACAATCCAAGGGTGGAGATTGAAAGTTGGAAGATCCTAGAGCTAGGATTGACTTAGTTAAAGGGGTTGAGAGCAAGGGGGATATAGTTGGGATGTGAGTAGAGGGATAGGGAGGATTTTCCTCCTACATTGACATGGAAGAGGAGAAGGTGGAAGGGAAAGACACATGTCAAGTGTCTCACAAAGACCAAGGGGGAAAGACATTTTCCTCACGAGGACTCTTGGTACAAGTGTCCCATGAGTCACCTTTGAATCCTTGAGGTGGCTTGAAAAACTCCTTAAGAATAGGGATTGTCTCTTGACTTGGTTTAGGAGAAGACATGTGGCCATGAGACCAAGTCTTATGAGGCCACATAGCCCTTAGGAATGGGACATGTGTGGGTGAGGATAATGAATAATTAATAATTAATAATAATTAATTATTTTAGCTAAGGTGATGTGTTAGGTGACTAGGTAGATGAGGTGGACTAGGGGAGTTAGTCATAATTAGTGATTGTATTAATTGATTAAATCACTTTAATAAGACTATTTAGAAGACTTAGGATAGGAGAATAAACTATAGTGAATCTATTAAATAAATTTAATAATTTATTTAATAAATAAAGGAAATAAATATTAATTAAATAATAAATATTTAATTAATTCATCAAGTCAATATTAATTAAATAATAAATATTTAATTAATTGACAAAGCCATTTTTTAGTGTATACATTTTTGCCCCTCTTTGAAATAATGTGTTGGTCACATTGTTTCAAAGAAAAATTCTAGCATTTTTGCCCCTGCCCCAGACAATGTCTCAGACGACCTATGCATGCCCCCTTGAAAGATTGATTGACAAATTTTAATTTTATTATTATTATTATTATTATTATTATTATTATTATTATTATTATTATTATTATTATTATTATTATTATTATTATTATTTTGTTAATCCTTGACAATCAATCTCACAAAAAGAAACAGAAGAAATACAGGTGAAAATAGTGTGAATTGGAAAGAAGTCAATAGATGGGGTCCACACATCAAGCAAAATGGGTCCACATGCTATATATAGATGTAAGGGGTCCACAATAGGGTCATTGTGCACACTTGTGATTTAGATATTGGAGATTGAGAGAGAGAAGAGAAGAGCTAAAAAGATGTCATTCCCATTGTCAGATCATCGGTTCAAGAGGGTCAGGCACTTCCAAAGGCCACTAGATTCTGGAGAGCCAGTAGGTTCTCGACCATGCTTTGTCAATTGATGAAATTTTTGATGTTTCAGTTGAATTTTAGTATGTTTAGGGTAGATTGAATCATAGGTTTAGGATAGAATTTTTTTTGTTCTTACATGAGGAACAAATGCGCAGTTGTGGTGCATGTATGTGTAGCAACTGGTAACGTTTGTGCAACAAACTGCCAGTTCTGCGCATATGTGTGGGGTACCTATGCATTTTTCCTAGGATAAAATTTTGGTGGTGCATTTATTAATTAAATGTGTGCAAACGTATATGCTACTTATTTTTCACAAACAACTGTGCAAACATTTAGAATAGTTGTGCAAATGTTAAATCGGCACAAAGAAAAAGGGGTTCTATGCAAGTATTTTTTTGTTCTACGCATTTATGTTAGTTTATTGAATTTGGGAAAATAAAAAAGTCAATTGGATCAAACTTGATAAAGATAAGATGATATGATTTGTCAGCATTGTAATGGAGATCGATTGTGTCAAGATCAGTAACATCGTAGCATGGTCGCTAGTTAGCCTACCTGATTGTAGATAATTGATAAAATTATCTACTGGTACATGTGATAAGTGATACAGGGGCATTTTGGATGAGGCAGGGGCATTCTATGTCCTCGGTGAAACTACATGGGTGTTTGTTATTTGGCCAATTTTTACTTGGTTGTAGCCTTGACTGATGGTCTCAGTTATTGAAGGAAGCTTGGTCGCTGAAGGAACTCGGTGGAACTTCTTGCACTTGATGAATGTGTTACTCAGTGATGTCTATGGTGCTTGGTCGACATTGGTGCTCATCAATGCCTAGCATGCTCAGTTATTTCACTGTCACTTGATTGTTTCTCTACTGCTCGGTAGTTCTGGTTTACCGACTCAAGTTCTGTGTGATTTGTTGGGCCGACTTGGTGCATTTATTGTTGGTAGTTGTTTGATTCAAGCTGACATATTGATTAAATGTTTGTAAGGCATTTATAAGCTGACTTTTATTGCATTTAATATTTCTTTGGGAGAGTTAATGGTTTCATCCAACCGACTTGTGGCTGATGATTAGTATTTATAGGGATGGTTGGGTAGATGTTTAGGCAGCTTTTCAGAAGTGGAGTTTTTGGATAGTGAGATCCATAGCAAAGCTGGAGTTGGCAAAGTTGTGGAAAAGATCTTGCATAATCTTGTAGATCAGATTGTTCATTTGATAGTTTTTTTAGTAGAGCTAGTGGTTTGCATACTTGGAGACAAGGAGATTGCTTGGAGGCTTGCAAGCTAATTATTTTCAAAATTGAACTAGCTAGTGGTGTATTGGATCTATGGATCTTACAAAACTTGTTCTTCATTTTAATTGGTCCTAACCTAGAAGGCCTTACAGTCGGGCATGTTAATCAAAATTTGAATTAAATCCATTGTTGTGTTGTGTTTTTCACTGTGTAATTCTGAAGCTACAAGGCTAGACTGTCCTTAATTGGACCCTCCCCACCTTGGTGTATGTCAGGTGGTATCAGGGTTGAGTTTGATCTTGTTGGAGTAGAAGGTCGACCTAGCAAGGTTGATCTTGCAAAGCTGATCTTGTTGGTGAAGAGATCGTATGATCTTGGTTGTAGATCTAAGGCACTGAACTTGTGGATTCTTGCCTTGTTGTCTTGTAAGATTGTGGATTGCGATCTGACTTTCAAACAACTTGGAGATTGTCACAAGGTGATCAGTGTAGGGTTTTTTCTTATCTTTAAGGATGCCTTTGAGAAGATTGGACCCTAGATTTATTTCTAATCTTTGTGATACTTTGGAATCCCAAATCACAGAGAAGGTGAAATCAGATTTCAGATCTGAGATGAACCTGATGAAGAATGACATGGTCACTGAGATCATGTGGGTTTTTACTAGTGTACCTTAGAATGTTGGTACCAAGGATGGTTATGAAGAAGCTGTTGAATACTTTGAACCTGCTGGATCTAGTGGTGATGACTGGAGGGATAGATCTGGTGAAGACAAAACTGGTCAGTTTCCTAGATCTGGTGCTCGGTTTAGTAATAGTTACCAAATGGAAGTTTCTACTTTCTCTAGTACCTTGAATTTCGAGGACTTGAGTGATTGGATTGGTCAACTTGAAGATTTATTTGAGCTAGAAGAAATTGAAGATCCTCTTCGGGTGAGATTGGCATTGACTAAGTTGAAAGGACATGATGCTCTTTGGTGGAAGGAACTACAAAGAGATAGAGAAGATGAAGGTGAAATGAAGATCAATTGGTAGAGGTTGATGGTGACAAAGCTGAAAGCTAAGTTCATACCCGGTGACTATGAGCTTGACTTGTTTAAGAAGTTGCAGAATCTGAAGTAGAAGGATTTTTTTGTTGAGTATTATACTCAGGAATTCTACAAGCTTACTATTTGGTCTAGACACAAAGAACTTGGTAAGGAAAAGGTATCTCGATATGTGAATGGTTTCAGATTCAATATTCAGGATGAGCTTAGTATCCTAAAGATTAATTCTATTCAAGATTCTTATTAGTATGCTCTAAACGAAGAAGATAAGTTGAAAAGGAAACAACATGGTAACTCTCGAGGGAAGGAGAAAGTTGATCACTCGGTGAAGGTTAAACCGACTGATGTAGAAGATTAACAAAAACTTGTAGAACTAAAGAAGAAGACAGGTAGAGTTTGTTGGTTAGAAATCTCGCTTTTTGTTTTTTGCCCTAAATTTATGGATGATGCTAAAAAAAATTTCCGTCTTTAGGGTTTTCTAGGTCTAATTGACTTTGAAAATCATAAAAACCCCAGTTTAGGTCATCAGCATTCTAATTCTCTGTTACTTTATCAGATGACTTAAGTTTTGAAATTAGCATGTGCACTTCTATTTTCTTCTCTTAGTCGCTGAATCCAGTGAAGGCTTAGGAATATTCCCATTTGTCTAGCGAATGCCCAAAAGCCTTTGTCACCCGTTCTCGTGAGTCTCTTGGAATATTCCTTTTCTTCTTGCGACTTAGTGTTTCACCTTTAGTCTCTAGATCTCACAATGATAATCTTGAGATCTAGCAACTGCTGTATTTGATTTATCACTAAGATACTATAGTCACAAAATCTCCCAATTGGTTTTTCCTATGGTCGGGAGATCTCAAAATGATTTATTTAAGTGACCTTTCATTTAGCGATCATGAGTTTTCTCTTTGGTCCCTGAATCTTGAGATGGAACAACGGTCTTCCTTGGCGGTTATCTCTAGATCTCGTAATAATATGACAATTTATCTTTTCATTCAGTGATTGTGAGTTCTGTTGGTCACGTGATCTCCTGATGTTGGTGGCTATCTCTTTGGTGGTTAGTTATTCTGTGACGCAGTTGTCACCAAATCTCTGAATGCAGTGGTTAAGTGACAAATGTTTTTTTGATCAAATAAGAACCGTTGATGATTTTTTATCATGTGGATGGCGCTTGATCTCCAGTCTTAACCTAGAGTGAAGAAATGATCTCACGATTTGGATTTTCCTTTGTCGCATAATCTCCAGATATACCTGAGGTCAAGTGAAGGTTAATATAATGGTTTTGGCCTCATGGTTATGATTGTATTCAGTGATATAGTGACTATGTGGTCATGTGATCTTAGGTTCCTGACAGTTAAGTGATAAGCTTTCAGCGATTTAGCGACAGTTTTCTCAGGGTCACAGGATCAGGCGGTTAGTTATGAAATCTTTTGACGACTTAATACGGACCACTAGATGAATTGAGGGATGAGATCGATGGTGGTCATGTGATCTCAAGAAAGAAGTCAAATAGTCAAAGCTTTGAGAGATTATGAGATTTCTAGTTTTTTGCTAGATCTCCAAGTTGATTGATCACTAAAAGTTTTCAAAGATAAATATATTGTCGTGACTTTAGTTTTCTACTATAGTTGCCAGTTCTTAGAACAGAATAAATTAATGTATCACTTTCTTCAGTCACTAGATCTCCAAATGGTCAGGTCACCTGATCTTAGAATGAAGTTTGAAAAGTCAAAAGTATTCTGTGACTACAAGATTTCCTCTTAGTCGCCAGATCTCAGAATACCTTTCTAAAGTGCCAAATTTGTAAAATGACTATGTGTCTTTTTCTTCAGTCGCTAGATCATGAAATGTTCAAATTTAAAATTTCTCTATGATGGCTAGTAAATTGAAGCCTTGTGCATGCCAAAGTAATGGTAGAAGTGACCTCTCGATAGTTGGAGATGTCAAGCATGATGGCGCATTCAATTCTATAGGATAAGATGACTAGAGGTGGCTCATTTGAGAGTTACGAAGGTTATTGGAGAAGTACTAAGTGCTTGATTTTCTAAAATTTTTGGAATTACAGTGTGAGTAGTGAATTTACAAAAGAATTTTTAGAGCTAGTAGTCAGGATGAGTCAGGCGACAGCAGGCAAAGCTTCTAGCAGTCGGGGGTCCAAAGAGAAAGTAAAGGAGAGTTTTTCAGATGAGTTTCTCACCCTTCTGTCTGGTTCATCTCAAAACAAAAAGGTTATGGATGACATCTTTGTCTGCAACTTAGCTTATTGTAGAGATGCTATGCTTTCCAAGGTCACAGGCATGTGCCTATTTACATACTTTTATAAAAACCAAGGTAGCTCAGTACCGGTGTCAAACCCTTAGATGTCAGGGTTGGGAAAATTAATTGTTCCTGAGGTGTTCCTTGACCTAGATGTTATGCTTGCTATGTCAAGATTATATGATCCCCTCTCTAAAAGTATCAGAAAGGAGGTGGCAGTTGATTTGAAAAAGATCAATGATGAAAAGAATGATGCTATATTGCAAGCCCTTTTGAATATTTTAAAGCACAAAATAAACATAATTAAAGATAAATTTGACCTAGTTTATAATGCTTATGGAAAATTGCCAGAATTACAAAAGGAGGTCAATAATTATGTATAGATTTCGAATGGATTTCATATAGTGTGGTCTGTTTGGGCACCACTTTTTGAAAGATTGATTCTTGCTCAATCTTTGGGGAGTGACATACTGAAAGAAGTTATAAGGGTTGGTGAGGAGATTGACAGAGTTAAAGCCATTTTACCACTTTTTAAGGGTAAGGAAAATTTGATTGAGGCTAGGATAACCATGCTCTACTCTTGTACCAACAAATTCATCCCTTCAATTTTAAGTATTGATGGAACAATAAAGGGCCTTGATCAATGGAGATCGGATGCTGATCTACTATTTCCTAGGAAAGAGGCATTTTTAGGTGATGATAATAATGTTGATTTAGAAAGCTTCAACAAAGCCCTAGATGAAGTTGTCAGAGTAGAGGTGGACCTCACCAAGTTTGTGTCAGATGTCAAGGCAATCACAAATGCCAGATGGGAGAGACAAAAGGCCCAACTTCAACTTGTCTAAGGATTTAATTGGCCAACAGAGGAGGAGGTAACTGCATGGAATGAATTGACAAAGCCCAAAAAAGCTAAATCTATCGTAGTTGATTTGGACATTTTGGATGAAGATTGAAAAGGAGATCTAACACACCTAACACCAGATCCAAGGAAAATAAGGTTGATAAGCTATCACTCAAAGAATGGTGTAAATTAGCCTGAAATGGCGGTCACCATGTCTCATTGAAAACAAGGAGCTATGATAAATATTTGTAGTTGAAAGTGTCATATTTTGAGCAATCAAATATGTGCATCAGTCCAAGAAGATTTTTTCCTTTCACCACCTAAGGTTTGGTTGTACATTTTGTTGTATTTTATGCCTTTTTGAAAGTTAGGTTCTTCAACCACCCGAAGCTTGTTGCATTCCCATTAATTAGGGAATTCCAAGGTGGTTGAGAAAAAGCTATATAGAGTATGGGGCCCTTTTTTATAGGGGGTTGTTGTTGGTTAGTAGAGATTAGAAAGATAGAAGATATAGAACACGATTGCTTAGACATAGATCACCAAGCTTTATGTCTATTTATCTAAGTAATGGAATTGTAAATGTAAGTGGCAAGTTGATTTTAATACAAATACACTGCAACTTCTGCCCCATATTGTTGTTGTCTCTTTGCTTATGTGGGTAAAAGCACAATAAGCTGTCACCCTTTTACAAAGGAAGAGGCTAACAAAATCAAAGCTGTTCAACTTCAATAGTATAAAAATGACATTTATGTTTGGAATTTTAAGATGATGTAAACTAATTAAATGTGATAAAATAGATGAAGTTTATGATTAATATTTTTAATATTTTTTTTGAATAAGAATTGATATGTTTTTTTAACTTTTAAAGATGATTTTTCAGCTGCTGAAAAATGCTGAAAATTAGGGGTCTAGTTCCCACCAAAAAATTATATGTAAATAAACATATTTTCCCCTAATTTCAAAATATGTCATAGATGACATATATATCTAGTGCATAAAAAAATAAAAATTGGTTTGTGACCTATATTTTCTCTTTTATAACAATTCAAATTCCAAATCACTGAAATCGATAGTTTTCATCTTGCAACATATTTTTCATAACAAATCTATCCCAATCAAAAAAAGAAATACATATTCTTGAAAAGGACTCTCTCCTCTAGGGCACCATGTGTTTTTCAAATTTATTTAATATGATTTTCTATTTTTTTCTTTCTCTGAATCAACATCTCCTTGATTGTTAAAATACCTACTTGTAATATTTTTTAATTACAATAAACTATGTCTAATTAAAACACTATAAAATCTATATGAGGATATTCTTGACTTTGATCTCTACAAAAGGGTATTTTTTAATTTTCAAAAAAATTTCATTAAAAATATTAGGAGTTATTGAAACGCCCCTTTTCTGAAATAATTTTATTTTTATGGTAATTGGACCCAAAGTGGTATAAAACATGCATTTAATAGATATTTCTGATTGGAAAAGGTAAAGAACTTATTTAACTTAGCTATAATGAATCTCACTAGACCATATGTTTGACCAAAATTAATTTTTAGTTAGAAATACTAAAATTCAGCTGTGTTGATAAGTTAGCCAAAAAGGTGATACCTGATTGTGCTTTTACCCATGTATGTTACTCTTGTATGTTTTTCATGTTAGGCATTTAAAATATACCAGTTGTAAGGCAATCTACTTGACTATTTTATGAGTTTCTTTCAAGGAAAGAATTAAAAGTGCTTATATTTCATCTTGGAGAGAAAATATATTTGCATATATCTTTGATGATAACGATATCTGGTAAATAGAATAGTTTGTAAGGCAACCTATTTGGATTTTTGGTTGGTATGTAAGGCATACTATTGTATTTCTGTTAAAGGTTGCTTGTTTAGTTGCATTTTGACTCTGTTGCCCTTAGGATCAGGCGCTGGTCTGGTATCTGTTTCTCACATTTGCATCTTTCATTAATGTCAGAGGAGAGGTTGAAAATTTCACATCATATATCAATACCTTTTATTTTGTATCTATTGCACTTTATAGATTGGACTGTGTCTATGGCATTTATTCCTTATTTCCTGATTCTATAAAGAGAGAATCACATTATGTTGTCCCTCCTCAAAAGGAAGAAGGATGAGAATCCTTAAAGCACTGATTATTGCTTCATTTACAGTCACACTTTATCTGATTAAATTTTGCATTAAAATGGTTACAGTCATTCGAAAAGTGTTGTATAGGTTTATGCACTAGGAAAACTAGAAGCTAATCAGTGTCCACTCTAAAGAATGTTTTACAAATAGTTATCATTAAAAGGTAATACCTGCCTGAGTTTGTGGAGCTCAAAAATGAAGGAGGATCTTATCCAATCCTTAGTAATTAGGTCTTTCTCTTATGGGAATCAGTCTCAAGGGACACTGGATCAAGTATCATTTTGTCCTACAAGAAAAATCCCTAACAAATTGGTGACTCTGCTGGGGAGTCAGTAAATTATTGAACAGTTGAGATCATTTATTTTTTTTTCTTTCTCCAAACCCCAAAAGGATTTTTGGGTGGCGACTCTAATCAAATCTTTGAACTAGTGTTTTGAAATTTAGATCACTATTTTACAATGACTCACAGAAGTACTAGATCTTGGAGAAAGGAACATCCAGAAGATAACTTAGAGGGAGAACTCTCAGCCCCATCAAGACAGGGTCATATAAGAAAAGATAGAAATACAAATGACATGTCTTTCACATGGAAGTAGAAAGAGAATACAAGAAGAGAGGAGCCTGTTCAGGTAAATCAAGAAGAGAATGCTTCTGAATATGAGGAGGCAATTGACTTGGGTTTAAACCAATATGAAGATTATTACTCACCTTCTGATAAGGATGGGAGAAGAGCATAGCCCTGTAGGAGAGGAATCCCTGGTAAAAATAGAAGAGCTAGAAGCCAGACTAGAAGTAAACCAGCTTTTATCCCTTCTTCTCCCCATGATTCCCCCTTACAAGATCACCAAATACTGAATGACCACCAAGAGGAAATCCATGCCCAAGAATCCTCATCTGAAACAACCCTTCCTGATTTAGAAGAAATTTTTTAAGAAGTGTTTGAATTGGAAAGGAGGATCCAGGAGAAAATTCAAGTAAGATGAAAAAGAGAAAAGGAAAAAGAGGAAAATATTAGGCATGCTATGATTAGAGCAGAGCAATTGAAAAGATAGTTGTTAGATTTTGAGGCCTTGAATTAGGTTCCTGTGATAGAACAAGTAGAAGATCAACCTATTGTCCAAAAAATTTATGACATAAGAAAACCTAAGGACAAAGGTAAACAAAAGGCTATAGGAATTTCAATAAATGAATCAAATACTATCAAGAAATCCCTAGATCAAGTAGCAAGATTAGATGCTGACTTGGAAAAGGCAAAAAGGGAACAAGAGTTGTTGGCCAAAGAGTTAGAAAAGGTAGAGCTAGAGGAAACTACAACTGAAATAAAAAGAAAGATTTACTTCCTTAAGCAATCCTCTGGACCCACCAATACACTTTCCACTTCTCAAGCACAAGTTATGAATGTGTTGAACACTGCCAGAACTTTGGGTATGCCCAGGGTTTCTACTGTCTCAAATGCCCAAACATCCACATCTTTGGGTGCTGGCCCATCTCAAATAGGGTCCATACATGAAAGACATAAGCAATTGGTTTTTAATGGGATCCCTGGTTACCCAAACCCCATCCCTGATGAAATTAGAAAAAAGCTCCCAAAATTCACTGGAAGCAATGCAGTTACTTGTGAGGAACATTTGAAAAGTTTCACTGATGTGATAGATGATTACAACATTGAGCTTGATGATGTGATCATGAAGCTTTTTGTTCAGTCACTAACAGAGGATGCTAGAGATTGGTTTAGGAATTTACCTCATGCTAGCATATGCTCATGGGAATAGTTCAAACATTTTTTCAAAGAACAATATGGTGATAAGACCAATGAGGGTTTTATGCTTAATGAGTTCAACAATATCAAGAAGAATCCAAATGAGGGTGTTGTTGAGTTCAATGTTAGATTTCAGAAGGCAATGCATAAATTGTTGCAGGTTATTAGATTAGATGACAAGATTTGTTTGGTCACCTATCTAAATGCTTTTGATTCCAAAATGGGATATCTTTTCAGAGATAAGAATCCTAGAAACCTTGTAGAAGCTTACAAACTGGCCATTAATATAGAAAGCAATAAAAGAATATCAGGGAAGTTAGGAAGGAGGGAGGATTATAAGCCTCTAGTCTCAAGTAGAAAGGAGCCAGGGAAACCTGATACAAAACCTAGAGATGATGATAATCTAAAGCAAATCTTGAAAGCAATAAAAGATTTAAAGCCTAATGAAGTAAGAAATAATAGAGTGTAGGGAACTGATAGGCCATCCTTCAACAACTTCAACAATAAATTACCAAGAATGCAAAACTATCCCTATAATACTCAATGGAAGGATGGGAAGCCAGTGCTTCCTGAAAGAAAAGATAGGCCAACTGATAAGACACTGGATCCCCTGCATAGGAATACAGTAAATATGAATGATGATGTTCCATGGTGTATCGCTTGTCAATCACCTCATGATCCTTACTACTGTGCAATAGCCCTAAGTGTGTCTACAAATGATGAGTAGGACAATGAAAATCAAGAATCTTATGATGATCAAGGTTGTGGTATGACTTCTTCATACATATGTGATGAGATAGACTCTAGTGAAGAGGATGAAGACCAATACAATGGAAATTCCCAAGTAAGAAGTCAGAACTATCATCAGCAAGTTTTTTCTGATGTAGAAGACAGTCACTTGGATGGAGTCCAGTGCAACACTTTAAAAAATGATGACACAATAGTGTTGAGAAGACCTTCTGATGAGGAGATTGGAAAAATTACTGCAGATATGGGCACCCAAGCTAAGAATAACTACAATTTGAGAAATAGGGTTTTGGGTGATGTAGGTCAAAGGCCAGCTAGCATATTTATCAAAAGATCTAGTCCAGATGTAAAATAGGCTCATGACAAAATTAAGGTTGCTGATGTTGTTAACAAGACAAGGATCAAGAAAAATGTAACCTTTGTTCCTCCCAATGTGACCTATAAGGTAAAGCAAAAACCTCTTTAGGAGACTATTGCCCCTGCCCAGAAGGAGGTCAGAGTCACAAATAAGGATCAGCAAAGTTCTATGGAACATGAAGACAAAAAGGAGATTACTGTCATTAAGCAGGATGTGGTTGACCCTAAGTATATCCCAGTTGACATGGGGAAACTATTGTCACAAATCACTGTCAAGGTCCCCTTATTGGAGATGATGAGGATAGAAGAACATAAAGAAAAGGCTTTGAATTGGGTCCAAGAAATTCTTCCTTCTGATACCCAAAATTCCGCTAAGGATGGTAAAGTGACTACTGCAACAAATGATTCAATTGAAAACCAATGTAGAGAAATCATCTCTAAGATCCCTCAGATATACTTGGACACTAATGTTGTCAATACTCCAATAGGGACTATTGATCCTTTCTTCTTTCCCTAATTGTAAATGGAAAGTTTCTAAGAAACTGTATGATTGATTCAGGAGCTTCTAATACTGTCATGCCTACAAAAATAATGAAATCTTTGGGCTTGAAAGTAGATACACCTCATGGAAGATGTCAGGCTATGGATTCAAGAGAGGTTCATGTTATTGGTACTATAAGGGCTTTTCCTTACAGGTTAGCTTCTTATCCTGATAAGTTGTTGACAATGAGTGTCCTAGTTGTTGATATCCCACCTCACTATGGGATGTTACTATCTAGAAAATGGAGTGCTTCAATGGGAGGTACTATTCAATGTGATTTGTCCTTTGCAACCTTCAACATTGATGGTGAGAATGTGAAGGTATCCAGAGAAAGTAGAACTCCACATATGATAGAGATAAAAAAGATGGATGAGTTGAATTGTTATGTAGATGTTGACATGGAAACTTTTAGAGTGGGAAAGGCTATTTCACAAGAGAAAGATTCAGATCCATTGACTCAGGAACTAAAGGAACAACAGGATGGATTGTGGTAGATGTATTTTGATGGAGCATGCTCAAAAGAAGGCTAAGGAGCTGGAGTTTTGTTCATATCTCCATCAGGTACCACTTTTAAGTATTCATTCTCATTGACTTTTCAATGCACAAATAATACTGCTAAATATGAAGCACTGTCTTTGGGATTGAACATTTCTATCAAACATGGGATTAAATGTTTAAAAGTTTTTGGTGATTCTAAGTTTTTGGTGGCACAATTTTGATCTAAATATGTTGTTAAAAATGATAGATTAAAGCTGTATAAGCATGCAATTTGGGATCAGATTGAAATCTTTGATGCTTTTAATATTTGTTGGGTAGAAAGATCCAAGAACATAATGGTTGATTTTCTGGCAAATGTTTCTTTAAAGAGGGATGACTCAATTTTATTTGGAGTATCAATAGTTGAAATAAAAATTAGGCCAATTGTGTCAGACAACATTTACAATTGGCAAGTTTTTGAAGATGACCATGACATTCTAAAGTTTATTCAATGTCTTGATATTTATGAGGATCAACTTATTGACTGCAATACTTTGGTTGAGGAAGTTGATGGTAGGGACATGGTCATGGGAAATGAGGTAATCTAGTTGAGTTCAAATAGTATCCCTAAGGGCTTAACTGAGTTAAAATCATTATATAATAGCCAAAGTGATCATATCTTAAATAAGTAATGCTAAAGCAGAAGATCTGGAAGAAATAAATCTGGGTTCACATAATGCACCTAAAATGGTTTATATTGGGAAGGGGTTGGCCCCTCAATTGAGATACAACTTGATAAAATTGCTGAGAAGATATAAGCATGTTTTTGCATGGTCATATGATGACTTGAAAGCTTATAAAGAAGACTTGTTCCAACATGAGATCCCATTAAAAGATGAGGTTAAACCTTTTAGGTAGAAGCAAAGACCCATTAACCCATTGTTAGCTCCAAAGATGCAGTAAGAGTTGGTCAAGTTGAGTGATGTAGGGATAATCCAACCTATAAGGCATTCAACTTGGGTATCTAACCTAGTTCCAGTCAGAAAGAAGAATGGGGACATCAGGTTGTCTGTAGACTTTAGAAATTTGAATGTTGCATCATTAAAGGACAATTATTCACTACCCAACATGGAGGCAATGTTGCATAAGGTCACTGGATGTGAATTATTGTCTATGATGGATGGCTTTTCTGGATATAACCAGGTATTAGTAAAGGAATCCAAGCAGTTCAAAATAGCATTCACTACACCTTGGGGGACTTATGTTTATGTCAGAATGCCATTTGGTCTGATAAATGTCAGGGCAACTTTTCAAAGAGCCATGGATGTTGCCTTTAAGGAATATATTAACCTATTCACGGTTGTATACCAAGATGACCTGACTGCCTATTCAAGGCTAGCTATTGACCATTGCTCACACCTAGAGAAGATTTTTACCAAAGCTCTAGAATATGGTGTGTCTCTAAATCCAAAGAAGTGCAATTTTGCAGTCAAAGAGGGGAAATTGCTAGGACACATTGTATCAAAGGAAGGAATAAGAATTGATTGAGAGAGAGTTGAGGCTATTAAGAGAGTTACTACACCCAAAAATCTCAAGGGTGTGCAATCCTTTTTAGGAAAGATCAACTTTGTCAGAAGATTTATTGCCAATTTTGCTAAAATTGTTAAGCCCATAGTGAAATTGCTCGAGAAGGATGTGAAGTTTCAATGGACTGCTAAAGCTTAGGGTTCATTTGATAAAATCAAAGAAGTAGTCCAACAGGCACCTGTGCTTAGGTCCCCTGATTATACTAAGCCCTTTTCACTTTTCTCTTTTGCATCAATTCACACAATTGCTATTGTACTATTGCAAAAGGATAATGAAGGTTTTGACCATCCAATTGCATTCTTTAGTAAATCCTTACAAGCTGCTAAATTAAACTATGAAATGATGGAAAAATAGGCCTATGCACTAGTTAAAGTAGTGAAATCCTTCAGGCCTTATCTAGTTTGTGCTAAGGTCATGGCATATGTCCCTCATGCTACAGTTAAGGATGTCCTCACTCAGTCTGAAGTTACTGGTAAAAGGTGTAAGTGGATTTCTAGGATTCAAGAGTTCAATTTAGAAATCCATATTACCAAGCTTGTGAGAGGTTAGGGTCTGGCAAAGTTAATGACCGAAGAGAATATGGATTTAGTCCATATTAACAATTAAGGAATTCTAGATACAACAATAACAAGTATTGAGTTGCAACCAGATTATGCTGACATAGTATATTTTATTAAGAATGCCAAATGTCCAAAATATATGATAGATAACCAAAAGAGATCCCTAAAACTGCAAGCTCAAAAATATGCATTGATACAAGGAGACTTGTATTGGAAAAATAGAGATGGAATTTTGCTCTTTTGCCTTGATAAATATCAAGCAGAGAAGGTTTTGAGTGAGATGCATGCTGGTGTTTGTGGAGGCCACTATTCAGCAAAGACTACTGCCCATAAGATCTTGAGGGCTAGTTATTTTTGGCCTACACTATTTAAAGACTCATTTCAATTTGTGAAGAAATGTGAAGCCTATCAAAAATTTTCTTCCAAATTGAAATATTCAGGAGCACTATTGTTGAATCTAATAACTGTTGAGGCACCATTTGCCATGTGGGGATTGGATTTCATAGGAGAGTTTTCTAAAAAATCTAGTGGGGGACACATTTATTTACTTGTTGCAACTGATTACTTCACAAAATGGATAGAGGCCATTCCCACAAAGAATGCAACATGTAAAGTGGTGACTGACTTTTTGCTTGACAATATTTTGACCAAATTTAGTGTTCCCATGACATTGATCATAGATAATGTAATGTGCTTTAGATCAGATGAATTCAAGGAATTTTGTACGAATAATGGAATTATGACATTTTATTCATCTCCTTATCATCCACAAGAAAATGGACAAGCTGAATCTAGCAACAAAAGTATCCTGACAATCTTGAAGAAAACACTTGAAAAAAATAAGAGAGCTTGGCATTCAAAGTTGAAATTGGCCCTATGGGCAGACAGGATCATAGTAAAGAGAGCTACTCGGAAGTCCCCTTTTGAACTTGTATATGGCTTATAGTCAAGATTGCATATAAATAATTTTCTTCCTATTTATAAGTTTATTCAGGATGAAGAATTGGATGTATTAGAACCAATGCAGGACAGGATCATGTAATTGACTAAGCTAGATGAAATGAGAAGGGAAAGTAAAAAAAGAAACATCAGATTGCAACAAAAAATGAAGTACTTGTTTGACAAGAGGGCTACTACCAGAAAATTCAAAATAGATGATTTAGTACTTCAATGGAATGTGAGAGCAGAAGACAAAGGGAAGCATAAAAAATTTTGAGTCCTAATGGCTTGGTCCCTTTATGATTCATGAAGGTTTTGGAAAAGACTCTTACTTGTTGAAAAGTATGGATGATGAAGTTTTTCAGTTGCCAATGCATGGGCAATTCTTAAAGCATTTCTTCAGCTGAATCTTTCTGCATGCATATGTCAATTCTTGTAAATATTATATAGGTGTGTCTCCTTTAGTCTGTGTGTTTCCTTTCTAGCTTTAGGTCTATGCATTTTTTTGTCTGTGTCCTAGAGATCCATGGTTCTTGTTCAAACTTGCATTTTAACATCCTCAGATAGAGCTAATGTTGGTTAGAAATCTTGCTTTTTGTTTTTTGCCCTAAATTTATGGATGATCCTTAAAAAAATTTGCAGTCTTTAGGGTTTGCTAGCTCTAATTGCCTTTGAAAATCATAAAAATCCTAGTTTAGGTCGTCAGCATTCTAATTCTCTATTACTTTATTGGATGACTTAAGTTTTGAAATTAGCATGTGGGCTTCTATTTTCTTCTCTTAGTCACTGAATCTCCTGAAGGTTTAGGAATATTCCTGTTTGTCTAGCGAATGCTCGAAAGCCTTTGTCACCCATTCTCATGAGTCTCTTGGAATATTCCTTGTCTTCTTGCGACTTAGCATTTCAATTTTAGTCTCCAGATCTCACAATGATAATCTTGAGATCTAGCGACTGATGTATTTGATTTATCACTAAGAGACTATAGTCGTGAAATCTTGGAATTGATTTTTCCTATGGTCACGAGATCTCACAATGATTTATTTAAGTGACCTTTCATTCAGCGATCATGAGTTTTCTCTTTGGTCACTAAATCTTGAGATGGAACAATGGTCTTCCTTGGCGGTTGTGTCTAGATCTCATAATAATATGAAGATTTATCTTTTCATTCAGTGATTGTGAGTTATGTTGGTCATGTGATCTCCCAATGTTGGCGGCTATCTCTCTGGTGGTTAGTTATTCTATGATGCAGTTGTCGCTAGATCTCTGAATGCAATGGTTAATTGACAAATGTTTGTTTGATCAAATAAGAACTCTTAATAATTTTTGATCATGTGGATGGCACTGGATTTCCAATCTTAACCCAAAGTGAAGAAATGATCTCGTGATTTGGATTTTCCTTTATCGCGTAATCTCCAAATATACCTGATGTCAAGTGAAGGTTAATATAATGGTTTTGGCCTTGCGGTTATAATTGTATTCAGTAATATAGTGACTGTGTGGTCATGTGATCTCAGGTTCCTGACAATTAAGTGATAAGCTTTCAGCGATTCAGCGACATGATTTTCTCAGGGTCATGGGATCAGGTGGTTAGTTATGAAATCTTCTCACGACTTAATATGGACTGCTACATGAATTGAGGGATGAGATCAATGGTGGTCGCGTGATCTTAAGAAAGAAGTTAAATAGTCAAAGCTTTGAGATATTATGAGATTTATGGTTTGTCACTAGATCTCCAAGTCGGGTGATCACTGAAAGTTTTCAAAGACAAATATATTGCCACAAATATAGTTTTTGACAATAGTCACCAATTCTTAGAATAGATTAAATTAATGTATCACTTTCTTCAGACACTAGATCTCCAAATGGATAGGTCACCAAATCTTAGAATGAAGTTTGAAAAGTCAAAAGCATTCCACAACTATGAGATTTCCTCTTAGTTGCTAGATCTTGGAATACCTTTCTAAAATACCAAATTTGTAAAATGACTATGTGTCTTTTTCTTCAGTTGCTAGATCGTAGAATGTTCAAATTTAAAATTTCTCTGCTACAGCTAGTAAATTGAAGCCTTGTGGATGTCGAAGTAATGGCAGAAGTGACCTCTCGATAGCTAGAGATGTTAGGCATGATGGCGCATTTAATTCTACAGGATGAGATGGCTAGAGGTGACTCATTTGAGAGTTACGAAGCTTATTGGAGAAGTACTGAGTGATTGATTTTCTAAGATTTCCAGACTTATAGTGTGAGCAATGAATTTGTAGAAGAATTTTCAGAGCTAGCAGTCAGGATGAGTCAGGCGACAGCAAGCGGAGCTTCCAGTAGTCGGGGGTCCAAAGAGAAAGTAAAGGAGAGTTTTTCAGATGAGTTTCTCACCCCTCTACCTAGTTCATCTCAGAACAAAAAGTTTATGGATGACATCTTTGTCGATGACTTAGCTTATTGTAGAGATGCTAAGCTTCTTGAGGTCATTGGCATGTGCCTGTTTACATACTTTTATAAAAATTGAGGCAGCTCAGTACCAGTGTCAAACCCTTGGATGTCAGGGTTGGGAAAATTAATTGTTCCTAAGGTGTTTCTTGACCTAGATGCTCTTCTTGCTATGTCAAGATTATATGATCCCCTCTCTAAAACTATCGAAAAGGAGGTGGCAGTTGATTTGAAAAAGATCAATGATGAAAAGAATGAGGCTATATTGCAAGCCATTTTGAATATTTTGAAGCACAGAATAAACATAATTAAAGATAAATTTGACCTAGGTTATAATGCTTATGGAAAATTGCCAGAATTACAAAAGGAGGTCAATAATTATGTATATATTTTGAATGGATTTCATACAGTGTCGTCTATTAGGGCACGACTTTTTGAAAGATTGATTCTTGCTCAATCTTTGGGGAGTGACATACCAGAAGAAGTTATAAGGGTTGGTGAGGAGATTGACAGAGTTAAAGCCATTTTAAAACTTTTTAAGGGTAAGGAAAATTTGATTGAGGCTAGGATAGCCATGCTCGACTCTTATACCAACAAATTCATCCCTTCAATTTTGAGTATTGATGGAACAATAAAGGGCCTTGGTCAATGGAGATCAGATGCTGATCTACTATTGCCTAGGAAAGAGGCATTTTTAGGTGATGATAATAATGTTGATTTAGAAAGCTTCAACAAAGCCCTAGATGATGCTATCAGAGGAGAGGTGGACCTCACCAAGTTTGTGTCAGATGTCAAGGCAATCACGTATGCTAGATGGGAGAGAGAAAAGGCCCAACTTCAACTTGTCAAAGGATTTAATTAGCCAACAAAGGAGCAGGTAACTGCATGGGATGAATTGACAAAGCCCAAAAAAACTAAATCTATTGTATTTGATTTGGACATTTTGGATGAAGATTGAAAAGGACATTTGACACACTTGACACCGGGTCCAAGGAAAACAAGGTTGATAAGCTATCACTCAAAGAATGGTGTAAATTAGCCTGAAATGGGGGTCGCCATGTCTCATTGAAAACAAGGAGCTATCATAAATATTTGTAGTTGAAAATGTCAGATTTTGAGCAGTCAAATATGTGCATCAGTCCGAGAAGATTTTGTCCTTTCACCACCTAAGGGTTGGTTGTACATTTTGTTGTATTTTATGCCTTTTTGAAACTTAGGTTCTTCAACCACCTGAAGCTTGTTGCATTCCCATTAATTAGGGAATTCCAAGGTGGTTGAGAAAAAGCTATATAGATTAAGGGGCACTTTTTTATAGGGGGTTGTTGTTGGTTAGTAGAGATTAGAAAGATAGAAGATATAGAACATGATTGCTTAGAAGAAGATCACCAAGCTTTGTGTCTGTTTCTCTAAGCAATGGAATTGTAAATGTAAGTGGCAAGTTGATTTTAGTACAAATACACTACAACTTCTACCCCATATTGTTGTTGTCTCTTTGCTTATGTATGTTACTCTTGTATGTTTTTCATGTCAGGCATTTAAAATATACCAGTTGTAAGGCAACCTGGTTGACTGTTTTATGAGTTTCTTTCAAGGAAAGAATTAGAAGTGCTTACATTTCATCTTGGAGAGCAAATATATTTGCATAGATCTTTAATGATAAGGATATCTGGTAAATACAATAGTTTGTAAGGCAACCTATTTGGATTTGTGGTTGGTATGTAAGGCATACTATTGTATTTCTATTAAAGGTTGCTTGTTTAGTTGCATTTTGACTCTGTTTCCCTTAGGATCAGGCACTGGTCTGGTATCTATTTCTCACATTTTCATCTTTCATTAATCTTAGAGGAGAGGTTGAAAATTTCACATCATATATCAATACCTTTTATTTTGTATCTATTGCACTTGATAGATTGGACTGTGTCTAAGGCATTTATTCCTTATTTCCTGATTCTATAAAGAGAGAATCAGATTAGGTTGTCCCTCCTCAAAAGGAAGAAGGATGACAATCCTTAAAGCGTTGATTACTGCTTCATTTAAAATCACACTTTTTCTGGTTAAAGTTTGCATTAAAATGGTTACAGTCATTCACAAAATGTTCTATAGGTTTATGCACTAGGAAAACTAGAAGTTAATCAGTGTCCACTCTAAAGAATGTTTTACAAATAGTTATCATTAAAAGGTAATACCTTCCTGAGTCTGTGGAGCTCAAAAATGAAGGAGGATCTTATCCAATCCTCATTAATTAGGTCTTTCTCTTGTCGGAATCAGTCTCAAGGGACACTAGATCAAGTATCATTTTGTCCTAGTAGAAAAATCCCTAATAGAGTTATCTTTAAGGGTACTTGTTATAACTATGGAGAGGAAGGAGACCATTATTTTGAGAGTACATAGAAAAATTTTGGTGACTGATGAACTACTATGGTGAATGAGAACATTGAGAATGAATCTAAATCTAAGAACTTGCTACTTCAATGAACATTGCTTGGTACAAAGGAGCAACCTTGTCAAAGGAGTAATTTGTTCCAGATGTGATGCAAGACTAAAGGAAAACTCTGTGATGTTATTGTTGTAGTACTGATAACCTTGTTGCTGAGGACATTGTTCAGAAACTTGGATGGAATAGCATGGAACATCCACATCCTTATAGGATTGGTTGGTTTCAAGATGATTATGCTTTTGAAGTTAGAGAACAATGCTTCATTGATGTTCAGATTGGCCAGTATAAGGATCTTGTGTTATGTGACATTGTGAAGATGAATAGTTGTGATATATTGCTTGGTAGACTTTGGCAATATGATTGTAGAGCTATGTATGACTATGTGAAGAATGTGTTTACTATTGAGAAGAATGATAGGAATGTTTCACTGATGCCTTTGATGGATACAACACTCGGTAGGAGAAGCTTGAGTATCAGTTCCCAAGTTGAGTTGGTGAATCCAGAGAAAATGAATGACCATTTTGGAGAACAGACCTATGCATTGTCTAGAAAAGACTTGAAGAGATAGAGGAAATTGAAGTGGAAGAATATGCAAAGTGGAAAGATGGAGGACTTGTATGTGAGGAACCAGTTCATGGTTTATGTACTAAACCCTGGAAGATGTTCTTCTCACATATGAACATCTTTTCAAACCTGAGGTGTCTGATGTAGGGGCATTTTGGGTGAGGTGGGGACATTCTTGGTCATCAGTGAAATTGCATGGGTGTTTGTTATTTGGCTAGTTTTTACATGGTTGCAGCCTTGACTGATGGTCTTGGTCATTGAAAGAAGCTTGATCACTAAATGAACTTGGTGGAACTTCTTGTGATTAGTGAAAGTGTTACTCGGCAATGTCTATGGTGCTCGGTCAACACTAGTGCTCAGCGATGCATGGCATGCTCGGTTATTTCACTATCGCTCGATTGTTTCTATGCTTCTCGATAGTTCTAGTTTACCGATTGGAGTTCTGTGTGATTTGTTGGGCCGACTTGGTGCATTTATTTTTGGTAGCTATTTGATTCAAGCCAACATGTTGATTAAATGTGTGTAAGGCATTTATAAGCTGACTTGTATTGCATTTAATATTTGTTTGGGAGAGTTAATGGTTTCATCCAGTCGACTTGTGGCTGATGATTAGTATTTATAGGGATGGTTGGGTAGATGTTTAGGCATCTTTTCAGAAGTTGAGTTTTTGGATAGTGAGATCCATAGAGAAGATGGAGTTGGCGAAGTTGTTGAAAAGATTTTGCATGATCTTGCAAATCAGATTGTTCATCTGATAGTTTTGTTAGTGGAGCTAGTGGTTTGCATACTTGGAGACAAGGAGATTGCTTGGAGGCTTGCGAGCTCAAGTTTAGATCTTCCTTAGGGTTTCCATTAGTTGCTGATTGTTTTCAGAATTGAACTAGCTAGTGGTGTATTAGATCTATGGATCTTGTAGAAATTGTTCTTGATTGTAATTGGCCCTAACCTAGAAGGCCTTATAGTCGGGCATGTTAATGGAAATTTGAGTTAAATCCATTATTGTGTTATGTTTTTCTGCTATGTAATTTTGAAGCTACAAGGCTAGACTGTCCTTAATTGGACCCTCCCTGCCTTGGTCTGCATCAATAAGCATGTATTCGATTCATATGATAGGATAGATAGATAGATTAGTTTGATCAAAATTTGATAGTTTGATTGTTTGATGATTATGATAAGAGGATATTATAGATACTCTGATGTCACCGAAGAGATATCCCATGACTCAGATTGTGAGGTCGACACTGCTAGAGACTGATAAATTATTGATTGGGGTGACTGGTCTACATCACATTAGTTGTACACTTGAGATTAAGGTGAATCTAAGCATGTTGACTGCACTTGGTGAGAGATGGCACTCAAAGATGAGCACCTTCCATCTCCCCACAAGAGAGATGATAGTTACTTTAGAGGATTTTTATCGCATCTTATGGTTGCCCATCACAGGAGAGCTTGTTTAATATGATCGACATGATGAACTGACTGACTATAGAGCAGTTTTTGGTGATGACAATTGTTACACACTAAGTTTGCACCCTTTTTTCAAGCTCTCTTGGTCTTGATAACCTAGTATAACATGAGAATCATCTCTAGGTGTGGGACCTATGCTAACTAAGATGAGACCTCCAGGTTCTAGGTTGGTTCCTCTTGGATAATCACCTTAATTTGCTTCTTGAAATGAAAGTAAAATTCTTGAAGGGAAAAGGGATAGAAGGAATGCTTGAAAGGGAAATGACTTGAAAAGAAAACTACCTACTAGGTGATACACCAAAAATAAGGTATGAATTGTAGTATAAAGAATGAACTCAGCATACAATCTTAAGTCTAGGAGATCAAAACTCACTGAATAGGTTTGCATCAATATTTCATAGAAGGGTCTAAAATAGAGATATGTTATGTAGGGAAAGAGAGAATTTTAGAAGGCAATAGCACTCCTAAGGACTTAGACACAAACTATAACCTGCAAACAAACATTCACCTCTACAATTGGGTATAAGAATGAGACAGATTAGCGACTGAAGGATTTAAATGCACACATGGAAAATGTAAACCTTTAGTGGCTGAAAAAGGTAGTGAAGAATTATAATAGGCCAAAGGGTTTTTTGAGGGCTTTTGGGCTACAATGGCTATATATGAATTTTTACCTAGGTTATTGATGCCAGAGATAGAACAAATGTTGCAGAGACTAGGGGAAAGTTGCTAAACCCATGACATTTTTGGGGGGTGTTCAACAGGGTTTAAAGCATGAGGATCTTGGATTAAATTAACCTATGACCAAAATGAATGGATATGAAATTTTGGGCAACATTTTGGCTATTTCTACTAAATGTCAGCCTGCTAGACATGATTAGTGGCCTTGACATATTCATTGGGCATGGAGCATCACTATTTGAACACATAACTAGACAGAGAGACAAACCTGGAACTATGCCTAAGCACTTCTTGGAAAGAAAGAAAACTAAGATAGAAAAATTGGAAGAAAGAAGGGAAACATATTTACAAGTATTTACAAGGATTGACCTCAAAACAGGGCTTTAAATGGAATCCATTCACTGATATAGGCAGGGCATCTCCTTCAAGAGTTGATAGCTAGAAAGAATTAGGCCCTCTACACTCTATAATAACAAATGGTCCACCCCAAAAGGAATCAAACTTTGTATGTCTGCCAGGCCTTGATCCAAATTCATCCCACTTGAGGACCACATCCCCAACTTTGAAGCTTCTAGCTTTGGCTTTCTTATCAAAACTTCTCTTTATCTGATCCTGATGGAACTCCATATCTTTCATGGATTTGTCTCTAAGTTCTTCCAACTCCATTATCTAAGCATACTTGATTTGTAAGGGATCTCCTTCCTCAAACAGGGCATATTGAGTAGCCAAGTCCAAAGCTGGAAATTCAGTTAAAATGGACAACTTAGCCTCTCTACCATATACTAACATGTAAGGATAATTCCCAATGATCTTCTTTGGAGTGATTTTGTCCAACCATAAGGTAGACTTCAATTTAGTATGCCAGTCCCTTTGATTGTCCTATAGAGTCTTCTTGATTATTCTAATCAGGTTCTTATTAGTTGATTCTACTAGACCATTTCCCTGAGGGTAGTCATTTGAACTAGTATTCAGATAGGTGCCATTTTTGATTGCCCATTCTGAGACTTTAAGGCCTATGAATGCTAAAGCATTATCTGAAATTATGGAATCTGGAGTCCAAATCTATGAATTATATCATCATAAAAACTTAAGACAACACTCTCATTTGCTTCTTTTAAGGCAACTGTCTCTGTCCATCTAGTGAAATAATCAGTAGCAGTAATTATCCACTTGTGTCCTGCACTAGATGGAGGGTTGATCGTACCAATGAAATCTATACCCCATCTCATGAATGGTTGCTCTATTTTGACTGGCTAAAGGGGCATAGCTGCAAGCCTTTCTTTTCCTACAAACATAGCACATTTGATGCATTTTCTTGCATAGTCATGACTATCCTTAAAGATAGATGGCCAATAGTATCCAGCCCTCATGATTTTAAAAGCAGTAGTCCTAGGAGAAAAATGACCTCCAGAAGGTCCATCATAAAATTCAAATAGGACATCAGCTATCTTTTCTGAATCAATACATCTTAAAAGGACACCATTGTGATCCTTTTGGGAAAGAACTTCATCTATCAGCACAAAAAGAATAGATTGTAACCTGTAATATCTTCTTTTTGCTGAATCTAGGCCTATAAGACACTGTCCTGTCTTCAAATAATGAATCCTGTCAGGAAACCAACCTAATGCATTGGCATGTTCTTCTATAGAATACACAACCAGAGATGCATCTATTTGTTCTAATGTCTTTGAACTTTCATCCCCTACCAAATGCTCACAAAGACCTTTTCCTCTAACTAGCTTGGTGGTTTGTATATCAATGTCATATTCCATTACCTTGGTAATCCAACCAGCTCTTTTTTCATTTAGGTCCTTGGAAAGCAAAAATTCTTTGAGACTTGGATGATTAACCTTCAAATGTACATTGCTATGGGTCAATAGATATCTGAACTTTTTAAGGCTCTTCACCATAGCAAGTACATGTTTCTCTACAAAAGAGTATCTTTGTTCATACTCTTCTAAACCTTTGCTAAAGAAAGCAATAGGCCTCTCCAACCCTTCTGAATTCTCTTGAGTCAACATAGTAGATATAGCATCATGTCCTCCATAAGCATAAAGCATAAAATCCTTACTGAAATTTGGGTTTAATAGGGTAGGAGCTTATGTTAGGGCTTCTTTGATAGCTTCAAAATTGGCCTTTCCTTCTTTAGTCCAGTTGAAAACTGAACTCTTCTTTAACATGGCTTTTAAGGGCTTCAATAAATCTGCAATATTGGGCAAGAAATGCCTAACAAAATTAATCTTTCCTATGAAAGATTGGAGACTTTTCTTATGATGTGACAATGGTAGCTCTAGGATAGCTACAATTCTCTCAGGGTCTACTATAATTCCTTTCTTGGATACTATATATCCCAGCAATTTTCCTTCATGAACTACAAACACACATTTCTTGGGATTAAGAGATATCCCAAATTCTCTACATCTTTCAAATATCTTCCTCGAATGTTTGATATGGTCTGCTGCATGTTTAGAATAGATAGTTATGTCATCTAAGTAGACCAGCACAAACTTGTACATGAGGCTTTTAAAGGCCATATCCATTGCCTTCTGAAATGTAGCACCTGCATTTGACAAACCTAAGGGCATCTTTTGATAATCCATGGTTCCCCACTTGGTTGTAAATGTAGTCTTGTATTGATCCTCTTCATTGACTAAGATTTGATTGTATCCTAAATAGCCATCCAATAATGAAAATCTCTCAGATCCAGAGACACATTGTAAGATTTGTTCCATAGAGGGTAATGGATGGCAGTCTTTTAGGGAGGCCCTGTTAAGATCCTTGAAGTCAACACATAACCTCAACTCCCCATTCTTCTTCCTGATAGGAAAAAGGTTGGAAACCCAACTAGTATGCTTAATGGGGTAGATGATACCACTTTCTATCAGTTTGAGCACTTCTCTATGCATAAGTGGCTCAAGCTTGGGATTAATAGGCCTTTTCTTTTGCCTTACCAGTTTGGCATTAGGCTCTAATTCAATAGTGTTTTGAGAAAGGGCTCGATCAAAACCTTTAAGGTCTTCATATTTCCATGAAAATACATCACTGAATTCTTTAAATAACTTAGCGTAAGCTTGCTTTTCCAATTTAGTGTTTATCTTTCCAAATTGCAAGCTCTTACCTGGCTCCAACTCTAATTCAACACAATGTTCTTGTTGAACTTCCAGGATAGCCTTGTTCTTCTTAACTTCATCATCCTTGTTGAAGATAGTCTCTAAGGTGACAAGACCTCTAGGCATCTTATTAGACTTAAGTTGTATCACTTGATCACCATAGTTCTGTGATAACCTCTCTTGATTTTGCCTTGAAATGACATCCTCTTCAAACAAGAACTGTAGAATTTGTTCATCATTGTCAAACACTTGCCAATTAGTATCATTATTAGGAATAGAGGGTCTGAAAATCACTTTAATAAGCTGTTGGGTCTCCTCCTTTGAAATACTATTTGGAATATCATATTGAGATCAAACAACAACTAATCTATCTGCATTTTGATTTAGCTTCCTAGGGATAGCAACAATATTGAAAGCACAAAAATCTTCAATTATATCCCAAACTCTATGTTTATATGCTTTCAAGGTGTCATTTTTAGTTTCACTTATCCCTTTCACTTGGCTGACAACTAACTCACTGTCACCATAAACCTTTAGGGCCTTAAGCCCCCTTTTTCTAGCCCATGCTAGTCCATTCAGAAGGCTTTCATACTCTGCAGTGTTGCTAGTGCAGGAGAAACTCAATCTGAAAGCTGTATAATATCTTTCTCCTCTTGGGGACACTAGCATAGCACCACCACTAGAACCATTTCTACTTCGAGCTCCATCAAAAAACAATTCCCAAACCTAATTATTCCAATCCTCTGAATTAGTGTCCTCTTTGAAAAGGTTTGGCTCTATGGATCCACTCTCTTGTATTAAATAACTTCCCAAACCAAAATCCCAAATAAGATTTTCTTGGGCCTCTGAAGCTCTTTCATCTAGAAGAATATCAAGGATATCCTCTATCTTAGTGTCTATTTCTCCAATGGTTTGGAAGTCATTGTCATCAAATATGGGGCAATTTACATTGATGGTATTAGACACATATGCTTCTATATGGTGTGCTGCCAATGGTTCTAATTTAATGGTGACCTTGGTCCCATACCTTTTGTGAAATAGCATGTGAGACCAGTCATAAAATAGGTAACCTCCTATCTTAGTTGTGAACTCCCTTGATAGACATATGGCAAACAAAGCAGGGAGATCTATGATATATATATCAAGGAGGATGGAAAAATTAGGACTAGCATGTAGGATTAGACTGGTATGCTTGGCCATGCCTATAGTATTGACTGATGATCCATCAAGTTGTGTAACCTTCTTTTGGAAGGGTTCATACTTAAGTCCTAATTGGTCAGCTACTTTCTTGGGCATTATAGTGCTAGTAGCTCCACTATCTACCATACAATTATGCACTAAAGATTTTCTAATGATTAAAGATACATAAAAGGGAGGTGGCTTTGAGTTCCTACCTTGCATGGTATTAGCCTTGGAGTTGCAACTTGGAGCCTCCTTTTTCTGATCAGTGTTGACCAACACTAGCTTTGTAGCTTCTTTTGTAGGCTAAGGAGTAGTCATTTCAGTCATAGCTTTCTTGAAAATCTCAGGTTGCCTTGGAATAGCCAAAGAGTCCCACATAGACATAGTAATGGTCACCTTTTTCATGTTGTCTACAATGCTAAAAGGTGTCACAGTGTGCACTCTCTATTTTTTTTTTGCAATGATGAGCTCTACCTCTTTGACAACCTAGCTTTCTTTGCTTGTAATGATAGGAGCCTTCTTGAATGTGATAGGAGTAGCTTGATGTATTGGCTCTACAGATGTAGTAGCTTTAGTACTAGAGTTTGCTCACTCCATGTCTTGAGCTCTTCTTTTTGACCTTGTGTTGGCAGCAATAGAAGGTTCACCAATGACTCCATTAAAGTCCTACTACTCCCAATTGAAAAGAGCAATCTCATTATCTTGTGGTTTTTGTCGAGGAACTGATCCACTGGAAGAAGCCTTTGTTTGAGCTTGTGAGTCATTTTGAACAATTAGAACTTGGTTTATCCATCCATTTGAACATGTGGCCTAATTATGAGGTTGATTACAAGGGAAACACCATTCATTGTCCATAGCCATATTATTTTGACTAGGGACCATGTCCCTAACTAGATTTGCAGAATTAAGAGGTGTAGGGTTGTATGGTTGGAATGGTCTTTGATTAAAAATTTTTCTTTGCCCTTGATAACCTCCTTGGTATGGTGGCCTACTTTGTTGATAAGACTATCCTTGATTTTGAAATTGTTGATTAGGAATTTGGCCTTGTGGCTGAAAGGGTGGTCTGATTCCTTGCCCTAGTCTCTTTAGATTTGTGACCTCTTTAGTCAAAGTTTGTAGGAAATTTGCCATTTCTTGCTGACTAGTTTGTTGACTATTTTTTATCTCTTGCAGCTCTTGAGAGAAACTTGCCTTTAACTCTTCACCACTAGTACTGGCTTGAGGTGCTAATATGGTGGGAATAGGAGTAAATGGGGGTACTTGTGCAGGTGCAACAGGCTGAAGGCTAGGAAAGATGGGCATGGGTGGCCTTCTAGCTATCATGCCTACCTGAATTAAATAATTTTCAGCTCTGATAGCTATGTCAAAATCTTGCGGTAAAGAGGTACCACCCATAGATTGGATCATGATAGAGATTTGGATATTCAATCTTTTCAAGAAGTATAGGAAAGCATGATCAGCTAATGGCCTCACTGAGACTGGAATTCTATTCCATGTCTTGAGGAATCTATTATTGTAATTTATCATTTGCTCTTGAGGGTCTCTTTTAATGGTCGTCAACTATTCAACCAAAGACAAGTTGTCTGATTTATCCTCAAAATGCTTACTTAATGCATCTCCTAGCTCATCCCATGAAGTAATGGAGCCAACAATTAAAGTTCTAAACCATTCAAGAGCCTTACCTTTTAGAGAGGCTGCTAATAATTTGGTGGCCACATCTTCTTGAGTTATATTATGTATGCTGCAGATAGTGGTCACATCTCTAATGTGCTCAAAGGCAGTAGTTTGTCCTTCACCTGTGAAATTAGGTATACTCTTTAGTGCCACCAATGGCACATCATGGTGTTGAGCAAAAGCTAATGGACTCCCTTGGTTGAAAGGTGAAAAAGGAAACTATCTAGCCATTGTAGGGGCTGAAATTTGAAGATTAACAACTATATGAGTTGTATTGGATGCTAGATTTGAATCTTCTTCTAGATCCCTGGTCAAAGATCTTCCTCTTCTTCTGAGATGAAAGGGAAAAGGTCTCCTTTCTAAGGTATCAGGAGGTGTAGACTATACTATCCTTATAGGAGATGTTCTTGGAGTTGATCTACCTTTGTAGCCTCTTCTTGAGGGAAACTCTAAAAATTTAGTAGGCTTTAGGCTCCTAGTCTCAATCTTTCTCATAAACTTTGAACAAGGTTAGCCTGAATCTGTGAAATCAGTGGATTCGCTAGATATACTTGATAGAATAGATTCTAATAGTCTATATTATGCAATTAGTATATCAGAGATAGCATAACTTGAACATGAACTTCTTTTACAGTCAGAAATGTTATACCCAAGGTGAGGTATCTTTGAATCTGAATCCTTAGACCTACCATAACACCTTGAACATAAATTTGAACCTTAGTCCCACTGAGCATGCTAGAATTGTTATACACTAAGTTTGCACCCTTGTTTCAAGCTCTCTTGGTCTTGATAACCTAGTATAACATGGGAATCATCTCCAGGTGTGGGACCTATGCTAACTAAGATGAGACCTCCAGGTTCTAGGCTGGTTCCTCTTGGATAATCACCTTAATTTGCTTCTTGACATGAAAGTAAAATTCTTGAAGGGAAAAGGGATAGAAGGAATTCTTGAAAGGGAAATGACTTGAAAACAAAACTACCTACTAGGTGATACACCCAAAATATGGTATGAATTGCAGTATAAGGAATGAATTCATCACACAATCTTAAGTCTAGGAGATCACAACTCACTGAATAGGTTTGCATCAATATTTCATAGAAGGGTCTAAAATAGAGAGATGCTATGTAGGGAAAGAGAGAATTTCACAAGGAAATAGCACTCCTAAGGACTTAGACACAAACTATAACCTGCAAACAAACATTCACCTCTGCAATTGGGTATAAGAATGAGATAGATTGGTAGCTAAAAGATTTAAATGCGCACATGGAAAATGTAAACCTTTAGTGGCCGAAAAAGGTAATGAAGAATTATAATGGGCCAAAGGGTTTTTTAGGGCTTTTGGGCTACAATGGATATATATGAATTTTTACCTAGGTTATTGATGCCAGAGATAGAACAAATGTTGCACAGACTAGGGGAAAGTTGTTGAACCCATGAAATTTTTGGGGGGTGTTCAATAGGGTTTAAAGCATGAGGATCTTGGATTAAATTAACCTATGACCAAAATGAATGGATATGAAATTTTTGGCAACAAAGACATTGATGAGACAAAGATCATTTGGGAGGGTATGGTTGACTTCTATGAGCCACTTCCCATTGTTTTGGCTAGAGCTATTGGAGGCTATGCCTTTCTAGACCGAAGATCTCATAGTTTTGTAGTTGGATGGGGTTGAACCCTGTAGAGGATGATGGATCAGGGGACCTATTTTTCTTAGGGGGCATGTCTTCTAGCACATATGTATCATGATTTACATCAAGTTGTGTACCATCGAAGTGCATTATTATCAGCTAGCATGACTCTGCTCCATGTTTGGGCATGGGAGCACATTGCAATTACATGACTAGTAGTGATGAGATTCTGAGGTGCAGAGATGCCTTATATTTTGTTATATACGTCTATTCAGTCTTAGCATAAGCTAGGACATCTAGATTTTTGGCAATATACTTTTGACACTATAAATTTTTTGATCTGGAGACCATACCTGGGATGTGAGCCATGGGAGGATGAGGGCTAGCTTAGATACTATTTCAAGTCCTAATGGTTTATAGGGAGGACTTTCTATATCATAGAGAGGTAGTTGGTTAGCTGGGTCCTACAACAGTTTGGCAGGATCTAGGGGATGCCACAGGGAGTGACTGAGTTTTCTCATACTCACTAGGAGAGAAAATACTAGGGACCTATGGTTTGGTTTGAGATTGTGTGGTAGGAGTTCTTAGACATGATATTTCAAGAATGGTCGATGAGGTAGGGGGTTGTAGACCCAAGGATGACTATAGAGTAAGAGAGGCATCTATGGGATCATCCATTCCCTAGATTGATGGATCACATGGAGAGGCCACCAGATAGAGATGTGGTAGATAGATGCCAAGATAGGAAATGAAGCCATGATCCTAGAGGTGGAGGGAGGGGTATAGGTGATGATGGAGGTGATAGTGGTGATGGAGGTGATGGTAGTGATGGTGGTGATGGTGGACCTATTGGAGGTAGGGGAGATAGATCTAGGTCTCAAATGAGAGGTAGAGGTGTGTGACTATAGGGACTGATTCCACCCCCTACAAGATAGGTACAATGATAGGTACCGGCATAGGGTGCCACAAGTATCCCACTATAGGTTCTAGTAGGTGCCGCTAGATAGATACCAGCAGTTGGCCTGATATAGGTGGATCCTATGGTATAGGTACAGGATGAGGGAGATGTGATACTAGGCTAGGAGAGAGCTGTATAGGGTGGACTTAGATAGGATGATGGATAGGTCAAACATATGCTTGACATTGCAGATGATGTACAAATTCTAGATGTGGGGGCATAGGATGTGTAGGAGGAGCTGGATGTTGCAAGCTAGGATTCATATTTACAGAGGGATGTAGCAGAGGAGGAGGATATAGACATATATGCATTTCTAGTCAGACTAGAAATGACAGAGGTATAAGATGACCATGTCCTAGGACTGGAGAGATAGGAGGAGAGATTAGAGATTGAGATGGTAGAGATCAAACATGAGTGGGATATCGCCATAGATAAACTAGGGGAGGTCGAGACTCTATTAGATGAGCTATAGAGGATAGAGGATTTAGGACCCCATGCAGATAGTTTATGTGTGATGGTATGGGTTGGTATGAAGATCACCTACTGGAAGGATGCATACAAACATGTTGTGCCTAGTGATCAGTGGATTGAGAGTTTTAGAGATAAATCTTATATAGTTAGGACAGTTGTATATTAGAGGCAGGGACTGGTTTGTAGTGGAGGGATATCATCATGTCCGTCCATAGCACCTTTAGGTTCAGGGGATCCAGCAACACCAGGACTCATTACATCACGTAGATAGTGACAAATTGAGTCTAGAGGTAGTGGCTCATAGCCATTTTGTATACATGTGCATCACCATTGTATCAGTATTGTTCATTATGTTTATGATGCAGGGGCATTCTGGGGTAAGGCAGAGGCATTCTTTATCCTTGGTGAAGCTGCATAGGTGTTTGTTATTTTGGCTAGTGTTACTTGGTTGCAGCCTTGACTGACAGTCTCGGTCATTCAAGGAAGCTCGGTCACTGAAGAAACTTGGTGGAACTTCTTGCACTCACTGAAGGTGTTACTTGGTGATGTCTATGGTGCTCAGTTGACACTAGTGCTTGGCAATGCTTGTTATGCTCAATTATTTTACTATCACTCATTTGTTTCTCTATTGCTCGGTAGTTCTGGCTTACTGACTGGAGTTCTGTGGGATTTTTTGGGCTGACTTGATGCATTTATTTTTGGTAGCTAATTGTTTTAGGCTAGCATGTTGATTAAATTTTTGTAAGCCATTTATAAGACAACTTGTATTGCATTTAATATTTGTTTTGGGAGAGTTAATGGTTTCATCCAGCTGACTTGTGGATGATGATTAGTATTTATAGGGATGGTTGGGTAGTGGTTTAGGCATCTTGGTAGAGGAGAAGACAATAGATAGCAGATTTGGGACATTGGCATTGCATGTACTAGTGAAGCTAGAGCTGGTGAAGTTGTGGAAAAGATCTTGAATGATCTTGCAGATCAAATTGTTCATCTAATAGTTTAGTTTACAAAGCTAGTGGTTGCATACTTGGAGATGAGGAGATTTCTTGGAGGCTTGTGAGCTCAAGTTTAGATCTACCTTAGGGTTTCCATTAGTTGCTGATTATTTTTTGAACTGAACTAGCTAGTAGTGTATTGGATCTTTGGATCTTGAATAACTTATTCTTGATTGTAATTGGCCCTAACCCGGAAGGCCTCACAACCAGGCATTTTAATGAAATTTGACTTGAATCCATTTTGTGTTGAGTTTTTCCACTATTTAATTCTGAATTTGCAAGGCTAGACTATCCTTAATTGGATGCTCCCTGCCTTGGTCTACATCAGGTGGTATTAGAGCTAAGTTTGATCTTGTTGAAACAAAAGGTTGACCTAGAAAGGTTGATCTTATGAAGTTGATCTTGTTGGTGGAGAGATCATATGATCTTGGTTGCAGATCTAAGGCACTGAACTTGTAGAATCTTGCCCTAGTTATTTTGTAAGATTGTGGATTGTGATCTGACTTACAAACAGCATGGAGATTGTCACAAGGTGATTGGTGTAGGGTTTGCTATAGTGGGTTTTTCTTAGTCTTTAAGGATTCCTCCAAGAAGATAGGTAGAGTTATCTTTGTGATAGTATGGAATCCTGGATCACAAAGAAGGTGAAATCAGATTTTAGATATGAGATGGAGCTAATGAAGAATGACATGGTCATTGAGATCATGAGAGTTGTTACTGGTGTACCTTGGCATGTTGGTACCAAGGATGGTTATGAAGAAGCTTTTGAAGACTTTGAACCTGATGGATCTAGTGGTGATGACCAGAGGGATAGATCTGGTGAAGACAGAACTACTTGGTTGCCTAGATCTAGTGCTTGGTTAAGTAACGATTACCAAATGGAAGTTTCTACTTTCTATGGTACCTTAAAGCCCAATGACTTGATTGATTGGATTGGTGAAGTTGAATATTTCTTTGAGCTAGATGAAACTGAAGATCCTCTTTAGGTGAGATTAGCATAGACTAAGTTGAAAGGACATGCTACTCTTTGGTGGAAAGAACTACAAAGAGATAGAGAAGATGAAGGTGAATTGAAGATCAATCAGTGGAGGTTGATGGTGATAAAGCTGAAAGCTAAGTTCATACCCGATGACTATTAGCTTGACTTGTTTAATAAGTTGCAAAACCTAAAAGAGAAGGAATTGATTATTGAATATTATACTAAGGAGTTCTACAAACTTACTATTCGGTCTAGACACAAAGAACCTGGTAAGGAAAAGGTAGCTCAGTATGTGAATGGTTAGAGATTCAATATTTAGGATGAGCTTGGTATGCTGAAGATTTATTCTATTGAAGATTCTTATTAGTATGCTATGAAGGTAGAAGATAAGCTAAAAAGGAAACAACATGGTAACTCCCAAGGGAAGGAGAATGTTGATCACTCGGCAAAGGATAACGTGACTGATGCAGAAGATGAATAGAAACCTGTAGAACCGAAGAAGAAGATAGGTAGAGTTATCTTTAAGGGTACTTGTTATAACTGTGGAGAGGAAGGACCCCATTTTTTTGAGTGTACACAGAAGAAGTCTATTGACTGAAAAACTATTGTGGTGAATGAGAGCATTCAGAATGAACCTGAATCTAAGAACTTGTTGCTTCAAAAAACATTGCTTGGTACAAAGGAGGAACCTATCAGAGGAGTAATTTGTTCTAGACTCGATGCAAGACTGAAGGTAAACTCTATGATGTCATTGTTGATAGTGGTAGTACTAATAACATTGTTGCTGAGGACATGGTTCAAAAACATGGATTAAATAGAATGAAACATCCACATCCTTATAGGATTGGTTTGTTGCAAGATGATCATGCTTTGGAAGTTATAGAACAATGCTTCATTGATGTTCATATTGGCCAGTATAAGGATCTTGTGTTATGTGACATTGTGAAGATGAATAGTTGTGATATATTTCTTAGTAGACCTTGGCAATATGATTGCAGAGCTATGTATGACTGTGTGAAGAATGTGTTTATTATTGTGAAGGATGACATAAATTTTTCACTAATGCCTTTGATGGATACAAAACTTGGTAGCAAAAGCCTGAGTATTGGTTCCCAAGTTGAGTTGGTAGATCTAGAGAAAATGAATGATTAGTTTGGAGAACCGACCTGTGCATTGTCTAGAAAAGACTTGAAGAGACAAAGGAAACTAAAATGGAGGAATATGAAAAGTGGACAGATGGAGGACTTGTATGTAAATAACTAGTTTGGGGTTTATGTGTTGAATCCCTGAAGAAGTTCTTCTCACATATGAACATCTTTTCTAACCTTGGGTGTTTGATGCAGGGGGATTCTGGGGTAAGCTAGGGGCATTCTTTGTCCTCGATGAAACTACGTAGGTGTTTGTTATTTTGGCTAGTGTTACTTGGTTGCAGCCTTAACCGATGGTCTCAGTTATTGAGGGAAGCTCAGTTGCTGAAGGAACTCAATGGAACTTCTTGCACTCAGTGAAAGTGTTAGTTGATGATGTCTATGGTGCTTGGTCGACACTAGTGCTCAGTGATGGCTAGCATGCTTGGTTATTTCACTTTCACTTAGTTGTTTCTCTATTGCTCAGTAGTTTTGGCTTACCGAATGGAGTTCTATGGGGATTTTTGGGCTGACTTGATGCATTTATTATTGGTAGCTGATTGTTTTAGGACAACATGTTGATCAAATGTTTGTAAGGCATTTCTAAGCCAAATTTTATTGCACTTAATATTTGTTTTGGGAGATTTAATGGTTTCATTCAGCTGACTTGTGGCTAATCATTAGTATTTATAGGGATGCGTGGGTAGTTTTTTATGTTAATATGATTTAGAACAATAGAGAGGGGGTGTGACTCAGTTGTTCTCAGGTCCAGATGTATAAAAAAAACTTTAATACACTTTAACAAATCAGATCTAACAACCAACAACTTACTCAGTCATTACTGATTGCATAATAGAAACATATAACATTGCAGTCCACTACCCAATTGTTTCTAACTTGTAAAACACAAAAATGTTCAAACCAAAACATTCACACAAGTATTGACACTAGGATTTATAGTGGAAACCCAATTTAGGAAAAACCACTTTGTAACATCCTACTATTATTTTCACTCTTCTGAAGTGAGCTCGGTAGCCAACCCTGTCAAAGGTTACAAACACACTGTCAGGTGTGACCCGGTTAAAGGATTTAAACCACTTTGTTAAAAGTGCACCTTGTTATAAGACTTACGTACACTCCATTAGAATGCAACCTTGTTCAAAGGATTTATACATATGACTGTTAGGTCAACCTTTGTTAAAAGGATTTTGACTGTTACAATGGTTAGAAAGTAGCAGTAGTATTGATTTGAAAAACATACAACTCACTTTGCCAATATCAAATCCAATTCCATACAAATATGATGGTTTATTAACTTTGAACCTTTGCCATCTCCATCACTGATCTGCTCATAACTTTCCTTCAAAAATCACAACACTTCTCCTTGAGCCTTCTCTACTTGTATAGTCAATAATATCTATTGATCTTCCAGCATCCTCTATTCCCCTTTTTTCAACCTCATGCTTACGTTTACTTAATACTTCCTCAGTTAGGTTAATACATCTTTTGCCACTTAATCTCCCTCATAGATCTTAGGGTTAGGTCAGATTCATTGAATATACCCACTTTTTCTTCTTCTTCTTTTCTAGAAACATCTCAAATCTCTTAAATATTTACAATAAAATGTTTTACAGTGCATTCAATGCTTTCATACAATCAATAAATAAAGTCAACACATTTTACATAATCCAAGAATTCAACAATGTTGGCTAGAAATCTGAATTCTCCCTCAAATGTAAAATACTGACGCTCGATCAATACTATGTTCAACTTCTTGGTCTATACTTAGAAAGCTCGGTCAATAATAAAACTATTTCCATGACTAACACTGTCTTCCTTAGCAATTAACTAATGTCCGGTCAACACTAAATTTGCTCGGCATATACTAACTCGGTCGACACTTAACATCACTCATCTTAAACTAAGTTTCTTCTCTTTTTCTCAGTTAAGCCTACTAGTTTAGTCTTCATTCTTACTAAGATAAGAAATACATTATCTCATCATTGTGCAACATAATCAAGTACTCATTGAAGTATCAAGATAACTCAACCTTTCCTTAGGTGCTATTGTTACCAACCTTGCTTTCCCCCATCACAACAATCAAATAGATACAATACTTTCCTAAGTACCAACGGTCTTACCAGTTAAGGTTTGACATCAGTGACAATACAACAATTGCTTCAATTGTAGTTTCCAACAATCTCCCTCTTTGGCATTGATGGCAACACCATATGATATCACATAAATAACACATGGATTACCAACCAATCCATAAACTTATCTGTCTATCAGAAATATTTTTAATATCCTTAGCTTCATTCTGATTTAGAATCTATTAGCCTCACTTCTGTTACCATCTAGAAATCTCCAAATCTCCCTTTTTCCTGATCCTTCATCTCTATTCATCTAAGTTTATCTCCCTCGGGTTAGTTTCTTATACAGTGTCATGTGTTATTATCATCTCTCTTCATCTCCCTCTGACAAAAATACCAAAGCAGCAACTAAAACATACATCCTCCAGATGTAGATATCAGATTTTTATTTTAGTAAAAGTATTTCTCCCTCTATCATCTTTTCTTATGACTGATTCTTTATCTTTTCCATTCTTCTCACAACTCTAGGAAGGTCCTAAAGTTTGACCTTATTCTGCATCAATCTGTCAAATATTATGTTGTAGAATATTTCATGTAGTGTGTTAGCACCTAAAATATTTTTCATGTCTTTGGAAATTTTCTCTGGCCTCTCCAATGGTTTTCCATGTCCCTCGCTTGAAACCCTAGGTTCAAATTCATAATTCTAGCCATTGAAAAGAAATAAACCCTAATTATCCAGGCCCTGTTCTAATTTTTCATTACCTTTTTTGGGCCACTTAAGATCCTTTAATGCATGTGTGCTTTTCTTTCCCTATTTGTTGCTAGTTTTTTGTGTTTTCGGGTAGTCTCATGTTAAATTTTGGCGATTGGGTGACTTCTATGGTTGCGTAATCTCTTATTTTTTGGCAGTTATATCTTAACATTTGCCAACTCTACTAGCAGCTTATTCTTTTTCAGTCGCTGAATCATGTGATAGTTGGCCCATGTCTGATGAATATGATATAGGTGGATATACCGTCAGATAGATACTGAGGTGTTTGATGATTATTGGTTGCAGAGTGATGAGTTGGATATGTTGTTAGGCAGGCCCGGTATCTAAGTCTCAGATTCAAGATCTACGGCAAGTGCATGATCTCATGGAATCTTCTGACTCCATAAGATCATGCAATGGTCATCCAATCTCCCAAGTGTTCAGACTAACCAGTGGTGGGACCACTGATAGATGCTACAAATGGTGGCTTTTCATTGGTCACACTTGACGGTGAGTCAGATGTTTCAGCAAGGCTCGATTTTCATTTTCTTTCATAATCAACAACTGGCGTAAAAGTGCATGGAATATTCTTCTTCTATCAGATCATGTGACAGCTATTGATTTGGTATCAGACCATATGGGAGGATAGTGTGACTATTTGCTAAGTGTTTCTAACTTGCTTTATCCTGATTGACTGACCAGTTGGTGACAGGGATGTTATTAGTGGGGCTAGTGTTTTGGGCCTTTAGGTATGATAAAGGTCGACATGATCTGATGGTCATCGTTACACCGCAAGGATAAGATGCTTGATAGTTAAGTTTGCACTTTAGCGATAGCCATTGATCTTGTTTACTGAAAAGGTTTAAGGTGGGTCATCTATGCCAGGTCATGTCACCGTGCTTATTTTCTATTAGTTGTAGAAGGAAGTGATGTGACAGGATGTCAGCTGGCCCAAGGTTGTGATGTATTCAGTGAACTAGTGACTGAGTAAATTTTTGTGTCTTCTAAATTTGGCTACTCCAACAGTTTGGCATGATAAATTTAGTACGAACATCTTCCCTTTTGTTCGCTTATTCTCATAATAGGATACTGAGGTTCTAAATGTTCTGGAAAATAAGTGAATATAGTGGTTGTCGATTCTCTAGATTACATCATGGTTAAGAAAAACATTTAGTGAATGGGAGATAGCCTTCAGTCGGTAGTTCTCCGCATAGTAACTGGGATCAGTTGTGTGCTTGTTTGCCAATTTTCTATGTGGAGCTTGGGTTAAGATTTTCATTTTGAGAATGAGTGAAGTCTTTGGTTGCCAGTTTGCCAAATGTAAACTAGGATTCCTGTTGGGTTAATCTTGAGATGCCCAGGAAAAGTGAAGGATCTGATGGTCTTGATATAAAGTTGGCCTAGATTTGAATGGTGACTACTGATATGCTTCTTGGCACCATGAATATAGTCATTTTTCCCAAATTTAAATTTTTTTAGGGTTTTCAGTGATAGAAGGACTGGAATTGAATGCTCAAGTAGCTGGATTTGGTGAATTTCATTCTGTCAACTGCTGCAGTATGGTCTGGAGATTTTGATGATTGATTGTAGAATATTTGTACCATGAAGAAATGGGTAAGAGTTTCTTGAGGCATGTTGAAGGTGAATGATCAGATTTTTTGACATTGTGAATTCATGATATTCGGTACATTACTCAGATATTTTTCATTAATGAATATTATCCTAGGATCTGATCTCTTCAGGTTGCTTGGTTTTCCTCCAAGTGTAATAAATTCTTGATTGATCTGGTTGGTTTGGTGGGTGAAAACCCTGACCCTTTCCCTAGTCATCTGAAGCTTGTTGCACCCTGATTTTGGAGATTCCAAGATGACTAGTGGTATATATTGAAAGAATTTTTAATTTGTAGGGTTGTTGGTGATGTTATGTTGATAGTCAATGTAAAAGACTGAACAAGGAGAGCCTGGATTTTGGGTTTGTTTCCTAGCATTGTATTGTTTTGGTAATGTATAGATTCTATAGATTTTAATGAGAATACACTTGAATTCCAATCTCAGATTTATGTTTGTCTTCTTGTTTTGATCTTGGTCTCATATATGTTAATGTCACAAAGTGAGTTAGCATATGGTGGACAAAGAACATTGTGGGATTATCTTTGAGTTCCTAACAAAGTTAGGATTAAAGTCTTTAAGGTGATTTCAGTGAGTTCATGGTTAGGAAGGAATTTGATGATTAGGTTTGAGAGTGAGGGGGATGATAGGCAAAGCACTTATCCTGAATTTAGGAGTATTTGATTTAGGATCTTCAGTTGATATATGTTATTAGGTGACTCTATGCCCTAGGTTAAGGCACTGATCCATTCTCTGGAAGTAGTTCATCATCATCCACCATACATATAAATGATAAAATCTTTAAACTAGTTTGTAAAGGGTATAATGCATAATATTTTGTGATTCCTTTCAAGAAGTGAATCAAGGGTACACCCGCTTGAGCATCTAGGCTCAAAGTGTAGGAGGATGTCTTTGATCCTTGTTAATTAGCCCTTTTCCTTGTAGACTTTAGAGTGGTGATAGAGTCAGTGACATTAAGTTGTCAATTATAGCGTAAACCTACAAGTAGAAAGAAAAGACAACCAACACAGTGCTCCTAGCTTGACTAGGTAGCCTTAGTTAGGGGAAGGACCCCTAATTGACTTCTCAGATATTCATGAGTTTCTTTAGCTAAAGCTTTAGTGAATATATCTACTAATTGTTCTTTTCTATTCACATATTACATTCAGACCTCTTTATTTTTTACCAGTTCTGTTAAGTAATGATACTTGATTGGAATGTTTTTTGTCTTTGTATGCATTACCAGATTCTTAGAAATGTTGATAGCACTTGTGTTATCACAAAAGATAACAACTAGTTCAGTGATTTCTTCTTTCATTCCTGCCAACAATTTCTTTATCCACACCAGATTTGAATAGTTCACTTCAGTAGCAACATACTCGGCTTCAACAGTAGATTGGGAAATGCAATTTTGTTTCTTTCTTTTCCAGGAAACTAATCTCTATCCAAGAAAGAAATCTCCACCACTAGTACTCTTTCTATCATCCACATTTCCTACCCAATCAGCATCTGTATATACTCTTAGTTCAAATATTTCATCCTTCTTGTAATATAGCCCATAGTCAGCAGTTTCTTTCAAGTATCTTATTAATCTTTTAACTGCCATCATGTGTGTTTCCTTAGGATTGGCAAAGAATCTTTCCACAATCCCAATAGATAGTGCTATGTTTGGTCTACTATGTATAGTATATTGTATATTTCCAATCATAGATCTATACAAAGTCTAGTTTACTTTTGAAGCATCATCATTCATAGACAACTTTTTTCCAATAGCCATAGGAGTACTCACTGGTCTAAAATCTTCCATCCCAAAAGTTTTCAATATTTCATTAACATATTTAGACTGTGTAATGAAAATTTCTTTCTCCATCTGATAAACTTGTAAACCAACAAAAAAATTGATCTCACCAGACATGCTCATTTCAAATTTAGTTTGCATTTCATTTGAAAATCTCTTACACAAGGCATCTTGTACACCAAAAATAATATCATCAACAAAAATCTTTTCCAACAAGATTCCTTTATCTTCTTCATCTTTCATGTATAGATTGCTTGTATCATTTGTCCTTGAAAATCCAATCTGTATTAAGTAGTTATGCAATCTCTCATACCATGCTCTGCGAGCTTTCTTTAATCCATAAAGTGCTTTGTTCAGTTTGCAAACCATGTGTCTTATGTTTGGATCAACAAATCCTTTTGGCTGTTCAATGTAAACTTCTTCATCTAATATACCATTTAAAAATGCAGACTTAACATCCATTTGATATACCTTGAAATCTTTATAAGTAGCATATGAAAGCGGATTTCTTACTCCTTCCAATCTAGCTACAGGGGAAAAAGTCTCCCCATAATCTATTCCTTCTTCTTGTGCATAGCCTTTACATACTAGCTTAGTCTTTTTTCTTTTGATTTCACCATGCTCATTCAACTTATTTCAGAACACCCACTTTGTTCCAATGACATTTTTATTTTCAAGTCTCGACACTAGAGTCCAGCTATCATTCTTCTCTATCAGGTCTATCTCTTCATTCATTGCTTCTATCCAATCTTCATTTTCTAATGCCTCCTTTGTTATCTTAGGCTCGAATTCACATAGTAAACATGTTGGATCTCTTGTCTTGATTCTGGTCATAACTCTAGTATCTTTATCTCCAATTATCTATTCAGGCTTGTGATGTCTCCTTACATATTTTTCCAAAATAGGTTCTTCTCCTCTTCCTTCTAATTCTTCAAGTTCCCCAATAAGATTGTCAGATTTAGCTTCTAAATGCTTGACAACCTCTTCCAAATACTTGGCAGCTTCCTCTTCTCTCTCTGCACTATTTTCCTGATGCTAGACATTGCTTACCAAGACTCAACATCAGGTACAAGTTTGTCACTTGCCTCTTCTTCCTCTATGTACACAAAAGATCTATAATCTTCTGGTTCTCTTTTACTATCAGCTTCATTTCTTTCTGCATGCTCATCAATTTTGACATTCACACTTTCCACAACTTTGTTAGTGGTAGAGTTCAAACACTTATAAGATTTACTTTTTGTGGAATAGCCTAGGAATATACCTTCATTTCTCTTAGCATCAAACTTTCCATTCCTATTGTCCTTTAATATGTAGCATTTTCTTCCAAAGATTCTAAAATATTTTACATTAGGTGCATACCCATGCCACAACTCATAAGGTGTTAGATTTGTACCTTTCTTGATCTATACTCAGTTAAGAGTGTAAATAGCTATACTTATAGCTTCTTTCCAGTATTTTTGTGCCACATTCTTTTCAATCAATAATGTCCTTGCACAATCCAAGATAGATCTATTCCTTCTTTCGGCTATACCATTCTATGGAGGAGTCATAGGTGCAGACATCTATCTTTTGATCCCTCTATCATTGAAAAATAGATCTCAGATAGATCTCAGACACTTCAGGTTTCTACCTGTCTCCTTTTCAACCTTAGCCAAATACCACTTAAAGAATTGAAAAGCATCAAATTTTTCTTTTAAAAAAATTACATGCATCATCATGGTATGATCATCAACAAAAAAAATAAAATATCTAGAACCACAATAGCTTTGTACCCCCATAGGTCCACAAAGGTTAGTATGAACCAAATCTAAAGTATTCTCAGAATTAAAGGTTTTTCTCTTGGAACTTGACTTTGTCATCTTTCCTAAGTGACATTCTTTGCACATCACATTCTTAGGTTTCTTCAATCTAGGTAGACCTCTCAATTTCTTCTTTTTACTAATTTCTACCAGATTAATAAAGTTAACATGACACAGCGCTTATGCCATAACCAAATATCATCAAGTTGTGCAACCATACATGTTTCTTTAGATAGGTCAAGATAGAACAAATTACCTCTAGTTTGTTCACCACTTTCGATCAGTTCACCAGTAGCATCAAATATTTTAGCCTTTTTGTGATGAAATTCCACTCGATAACCAGTGCTATTAAGTTGTGCAACACTTAGAAGATTATAGTTAAGACCTTCTACCCAATATGCATTTTCACAAGTAATCTTATCAGTCAGCTTAATCAATCCTTTTCCTCTAATAGGACATGGTGCATCATTACCAAATTTCACACTTCTACCTTTATAATGATCTAAGGTATCAAACTTACTCTTGTCACTAGTCATGTGATGTGAACAACCACTATCAATAATCCATTTATTATTCTTGTTCACATAGGAAATCAATGCAGTTTTCTCATCCTCATCAGACTCATCTTTTATTTCAACATAGACTACTTCAATTTCAAAATCATCACTATCAATGTCAGTCTCTTCTTTAGCAATATAACAAGATTTCTTACCTTTTCCTTTGTAGTCTTTGTACCTTCAATAACTTTTGTCATTTCTTTTATCTTTATGCTTGCTATCTCTTTCTTCATCCTTATCATTCCTGTCAGGACATCTAGCAGCTATATGACCAACTTTATTACATGAAAAACATATAATAGGGAGTTTACCTTTGTACTTTCTATTTCCCCTTCTTAGTCTTCTATCCATAAGAGATTCTAGATCCTCAAGTTCTTTATCAGATGTGTCACTGTCACTTTCACTGATGCATCTTTCTTTTTCCTTTTTTGACTTACTCAGAACCATTTGTGACTTAAAAGTAGATTCAACATTACCAATAGTGAAGTTATCATAGTTACAATGTTCAAAAGTAGTAAGCTTGCCAACCAAACTTTCCAAAGTAAGTACATGGATAGAGTTACATCTAGACTCCTGAATAGCTAAAATTTTAATAGAATATATAGGACATAGAGTTCTCAATACTTTTCCAATTATAGTTTCACTATCAATAGTTCCATTTTCTCCTCCAATAACATTCACAACTTCTTTTATTCTACCACAATATTGTGCAATATTCTCACCTTCTTACATTCTCATTTCATTAAATTTACCTCTAAGGCTCTCAGCTTTAGCTTTTAGTACATTTATGTCATGGCCATAGATCTTTGCAAGAGTGTCCCACATCTCCTTAGTATTGAAAAGTTGTCTATACTGAGATATATGACTAAATATAATGTTGTCATTATGGCAACAAAGTCATAGAGCAGTTTGAGTCAGCGCACTTAGTGTAAAGATCAGAATTTAGTTAAGTGTTGAAGAATGGATAGTATACAAAGTACCAGAGACTCAGAGCATTAGCACACATGTACATATAGATGAATTATGGTGTGCACCCTAGAAGTTAAGATTTTTGGACTATGCTTATGCTTAGTCTAAGAGTGCATAAGTAGATCTACAAAGATGTGGAAGTTAAAATTAGTTGAAGTTGCACAGCCAGTGTGTGCCAACAAAGAACAAAGCATGGAGCCGACAGTGACTATTTTGGTTTGCAATTATAAATTAACATTGTAGAGGCTATGCGCCCATTGTATTTAGGTTTTTGACATATGTACATGTATAATTGTAAGCACACTTAAGCCGATTCAATTGGAAGTGTTGCTTTTAATTAGTTATAGGGCTGACCTAATTGTTTTGTTTGTATGAGTGTATAAATATAAGATGCACCCATTGTATTTGGCACAAAAGCGATAAGAGAGTTGTGATAAGAAGAGTAGAGGTATGTGAAGACAACATATAATGTATTAGAGCTTTGCTAGAGGTCAAAGCATCAGTGCACCAAAGGAACTGATCTGACAAGTAGTGTCACAGTGACAGTTCACTTGCAGATATAGTGTGTATCTGTTATTCAAAAGGTTGTAGCCTTCACCATTTGAGTAGTGAGCTCTAGGACAGTGAGTCCACTCCCCTAATAGGGATCATTATAAAAGACTCCTAATAGGGTCTAACCCTTAACAAGGTCTACTATACTTAAAGCATTATAAAGCTACCCCTAACGAGGTAAAGAATCTTCTAACAAGGATCACAAAACATTAGTGTAGAATATTAGTGGATATCGAGTCCCACCGAGGTTTTTACCTATTTGGGTTTCCTTGTAACCATATTGGTGTCTCATGTTGATTTCATGTTTCATGTTTATGTAAATGTTTAATTCAGTACTTAATCATTTAAGTTCAGCATTAAGACTAAAGTAAAAGTAAAAGTTAAGTGAACACTGATTTAGCCCCCCCTCTCAGTGTTCCCATACCTAACAATTGGTATCAGATTTCTGGTCCTTAGCAAAGAATTTTAACCACTTGAGGAGATCATGGAAAAAATAGAAATGAAACATCTGAAGAAAAATCTTGAAGTATCTCTTGAAGACCTAGACAATTCAGATAGAGAAATTGAAGAACTAAAAGAAAAAGTTAGTGATGCTCAATTAGTTATCAAAAGACTAAGAAAGGATTTGAAAGGATGCTCTAACAGTGATCTTGAAGAAAAATTCAAGAAGTTGAATGAAGAAAATGCATCCTTATTGAGTCAACTTGAAGAATTTGATGTCAAAATGATGAACAATCAAGATGTCTACAATGAACAAGTAAAGGAGAACCTTCAACTCAATGAAGAATTAAGGGAAGCCAATTTGGAAATCTTGGATCTAAAGAATTGCAAAGCAAGATTGGAGTCTGAATTGAAAGAAGCAAAGAACCACATTGACAAATTACACACCAGTTCTTATTTGATAAAATCTCATCTATATGAAAGAAGAGTCAAAGGAGACACTAGCTATATTGGATACAATGAAGCACAAAATTAGATTGATAATATGCGAGTAAGAAAGGAGACACAAAAAGAATCTATTGATACTGAGAAGACTGAAGATCAAGCCAAAGACAATGGTAGTCCTCCTAAGAATGAGTGCAAACCTATGGAACACACCTATTTTGCATGTAACAAGCATGGACACATTGCAAGGAATTATACAGAGGTAAAAGCTTTTAATGGCTACTGTTATACATGCAATAGATTTGGTCACAGAGCAATAAATTGCAAGACTAGTAAGAAAAATAGGATTTAGCATAATCAGAGAAATTAGACCAATGCAAGAAGTTCTCAGAATGTTACATGTCAGATATGTAACTATAATGGTCATACAACAAAATAATGTAAAATGGTGACTCATGTCAATGCACCAAGGAATAATAGACCTCCAGTGATTTGTCACACCTGTAACAAGGTTGGACATATCTCAAAGTTTTGTAGATCAAGATGCAAGGTCAGGAAAGCCCTAAAAAGGTCGAAGAACCAGTTTTGGATCCTGAAGGTGAAGTCAAGTTTGTGAAGGCCTTTGAAGATGTGAGCTTAATTTGGTTAGAAGGAAAGAAGGACAAGGTTGATGAGAATGTATTGGATGCATGCCAAGTGGACACACCCTCTACATCTACATCAATGGCCCTCAGGGTCATAGGGGAAGCTAATTTAGCTCTAGACAGTTGTGTGGCTGGTATTCTCATGCTTAGAGTATGTGCCTTTGGAATTAAGCTATTAGAGTGTATAGAAACCTTCGTGCAAGAGTGCACATGCTAATTGTCAGTGGAACTCGAGTTTGAAATTTTGAAGTGATAGCCTAGTTTATGCGAGTTGCATTAATGGAGAATTTCTCACTTTAAGTACACATAAAGTTGTTTGTTTACTCATTGCATTCTTATTTAGAGTGAGTGGAGAGAAGATTGAGCCTTGGAAGCTATTGTGAAGATTTGGAGACTGGAATATTAGTGTTTGCAGTGCATTTGATTAGTTGCAGAAACTCTAGCTCATTGCACCAATTTGGAAGCCATCAGAACATCTGAAAGATCATTTGGAAAGCATTTATCAAGTAAGTCATGGCCACTCCTATTGTTTATGATGCCATCGAGAAGAAAAAATATGTTTTCAAGAGGCACCTGTTTAAATCAACCCTAGTTGATTTAGAGGGAGTATTCTCCTACACGTCGATGGGTGTCATGCACGTAGAAGACATAAGGGCTTACATCTACTATAAGAAGGAACCTATTGTACTAGATAGGTTAAGGACCCACATGGACACAATGTTGAAACTAGACAAAACATTCATGGATGAATACACCAAATGGAATGATCACCCCATTATTGAATATGCCATGACATATGAGTTCTATGAGACTAAATGGATAAAAATATTGTTAAGCAGAATCCATGATAATTTATTTTGGATTGGAGATGTACCAGTAAGAATCATAGGAGATTTAAAACATGAGATGACAGGCCTTTCTAGGTCTGGTGCCATCCTTCCAGTGGGCAAGGATGTCAGGAAAATGGTGGGACAAACATGTAAATCCAGGAGTGATAGGTGCGGCATGACTATTGAGCTAATTGAGCAAGAAGACATCAAATTAATGTCAATGATACTGGGTTATAGATTTCATCACACCAGCAAGGTGAATAGTGTGTCTATGGGCACTATTCTAGTAGCCATCTGACTTGTGCAAGAAGATGGAGAGTTCAACTTGTGTGAGATCTTGTGTGCACAGTTGATAGACAACATCAAGGCTATCAAGCATGACAAAACCAAGATATTCAGGTTTGGGTCACTAATCATCTATATGTACTTTCATATAGTTGGAAAAGTATTGGACTTGTATCTAGACAAATCCATTCTTACCATGCCTCAGATATCCCTCAAAGCATCCACTGAAAGCACATTGAGAGACTATGTAACATTTGAGTTAAAAACCTTTAGGGAAAAGATGCAAATGAGGTACAGGATTCCTGAGAGTATTGTGGAAAAGTATAAGGATTCAATATGCTTCATGGTATAGACAGACACTACATGTATGGAAGCTGTGGAGCCTAGGACTAAGTAGATTCATCCACTTGGGTATGAGGTAGAAGAACAATTTCTTGAAGCTTATGTGCAGGTTCTGCTATCAGCCCATAAAGATGATAATGAACCTAGATGGGGAACATATGAAGAAAAGACTAGAGAAGTTGATACCAAGTTGAATAGTGTTGCAACAAAAAGAAAGGTTGCAAAGGTCACATCTGAAATCTTGAGAATACATGGTGTATCTCAAGCAGATCTTGATAAAGAAAGGGATGAAATAATTTCCCTAGAATTGAAGAGCACAACAAAAAAACAAGAAGATCCTAAATTGAAGAAGATTAAAATTGAATCAGATGTTAGTCAGAAGGATAAAGAAGAAGACACTCCTTTTGCACCCAAAGAATCCAGTGATCCCATTGGTCCTCTAGAGTATAAGCCTATAGCTAAGAGGAAGAAAGAAGCTAGCACTAGTCATCCATCCTCGCATGCTACAAGGAGTAGGAGAAACATTCAAGCACCTCCTAAGGTATGATTCAAGCCCAACCTTAAAGTTTTGAGCACAAGAATAATTGATGAGGGTGGAATTGATCAAGTAGGAAAGTAATATGATACATACAATGAGATTGACAAATAAAAAATTCATGGTATTATTGTCAAGCACATGATCAAGTTCAAAAAGATAGTCCTTGAGTTGAAAACCTCTATTCTAGATAAAGTATGGGATATCTTAGAATACCTAAAGAGACAAGAAAATGAGGAAGACCAAAGGATCGGAAAAAAAGTATTAGAAGATACTCTGCCTATATGTTCTAAAGAAGAAGAAGCACTGATATTAAACTTAGTAAAGCCACACCAAAGGACTAAGATGAGAACTCTTCACATTATGAACAAAGACTATGAGCTAATTTTGAAGGAAATAGAGAAGGCTTTTGAGAAGGTGTTATTAGAACAACAGATAAAACCACCTACTGTGCCCATCACCCATGCACCCATTAAGAAAGACAAAGTAGTAGAGACCTTCAATGTACCAATGATAGGTCCTCAGGACTCAGCACCCATAGATGAAACTCAAACAAAGGAAGGCCAGTCTACGCACATAATAGAATCACACAAGGACAAAACTATTATCATAGATAATGTGGAAATAGCCATGATAGCTATTGATAAGGACTTGGACAAGTTTGAGGAAGCACTTTTCAGTACTAAGGAAGCTGAAATCCTATGCAGCAATTCACCTCCCACTCAGCAAGAAGAAGTACTCATAGAAAATATATTTGATAAGAAAGAAGAAGAGAAGAAAGAAAAAGAAAGTAAGGATGAAACCTTTGTTGAACTAGTCACAATAAAACAAGAAATGAATAGAACTCCCATCACTCCTTCAGCATTGTTGTCAAGTTTGACACCTGACACAAGTAGTTTGGATTCCTAGAGAGAAGAAGACCTAATCAAGTTCAGTGTCCTAGCTATGGAGAAGGAAAAGGAGAAACAAGTTATGAGGAATCATCTCTTGGTAGAATCGGTGAATATTTTGAACAATTTTCTACTAGAGGACAAGAAAGTGCTAAAGGTACATTCGGTTGATGATGTGAGCTCAGTCATCTATCAGTTCAAAAGAAATTTTTCTAGCTTAGAAGAATCTACAGCCATAATTGCAGAAGAAAAGTACTTATAGAAGAGACTCAATGAACTAATGAGCAACTTTTCACTTGACTTAAGCTCACTTAAGTCTGGTCATGCATCCTTGAAATAATTTTCTGATCAAGGAAGAAAAGTCATTGCAGAATCCATGGATTAGGATAAGCTCACTGAAGGCCATCTTAAGAAGATCAAAGATGTAGAGGCAATGATTGAGAAGGTGAAGAATTTAGTGCTAGACACATTCATTGATGTAAACATGTGTAACAATGTCTATCAAGGTCAGTTAGACATAATTGAGAAGGTAGAGAAAGAAATGGAGAAGATAAGGTCTAGACAAACTCAATTGAGGAATGCTCTTACACCCTCACTAGACATTCTCAATCAGAACATAAAGGAGATTGATGCGACCATGATAACCTATGATCAAGGTCTGAGCATAGAATTGGAGAAGAATGAGAAGCTTCAATATGCATTATGCACCCATCTCCAGATAGTTAACTCTCTGATAACTTTTTGGAACAAGGAAATCCAAAACCTCAAGATTGCATATCTGAATGTTTTCCCTTAGTGAGTATGTGTATATATAGTTTTTTGATGCACCTTTGTCATTAATTTCAAAGGGGGAGTTGTATAGACTATGGAGTGCATATATGTATAGGGAGATATAAGATTATGTATAAAGATGTATAGAAGACAAAAAAAAAAAAAAAGTTTTGTGTAAAGGAATAGTTAGAGACTTGGCCATATTCCTTTGTTTCCATCAATGAAAAAGGGGGAGATTGTTGGAAAGTTGTCTATACTAAGATATATGACTAAATATAATGTTTTCATTATGGCAACAAAGTCATAGAGAAGTTTGGAGTCAACATACTTAGTGTAAAGATCAGAATTCACTTAAGTGTTGAAGACTGGACAGTATACAGAGTACCAAAGATTGAGAGCATCAGTGCATGTGTGTATGGATGAATTATGGTATGCACCCTAGAATTTAAGCTTTTTGGACTATGCTTATCCTTATTCTAAGAGCGCATAAGTAGATCTACAAAGATGTGGAATTTACAATTAGTTGAAGTTGCACAGCCAATGTGTGCTAGTAGAGAACAAAGCATGGAGCCGACAATGACTATTTTGGTTTGTGATTATAAATTAATGTTGTAGAGGCTATTCACCCATTGTATTTAGGTTGCCGACATATGTTCATGTATAATTGTAAGTATGCTTAATCCAATTTAGTTGGAAGTGTTGTTTGTAATTAGTTATAGGGCAGACCTAATTATTTTATTTGTATGAGCGTATAAATATAAGATGCACCCATTGTATTTGGCATGGAAGTGGTAAGAGAGTTGTGATAAGAAGAGAAGAGGTATGTGAAGATAGCATATAATGTATTAGAGCTTTTCTAGAGGTCAAAGCATCAGCACACCAAAGGAACTGATCTAACAACCAGTGTCGCAGTGACAGTTCACCTACAGATATAGTGTGTATCTGTTATTCAGAAGGTTGTAGCCTTCACCATTTGAGTAGTGATCTCTAGGATAGTGAGTCCACTCCCCTAATAGGGATCATTATAAAAGACTCCTAATAGGGTCTGACCCTTAACAAGGTCTACTATACTTAAAGCATTTTAAAGCTATTCCTAACAGGGTAAAGGATCTTCTAACAAGGATCACAAAACACTAGTGCAGAATATTAGTGGGTATCAAGTCCCACCAGGGTTTTTACCTATTTGGGTTTCCCCTTAACCATATTGGTGTCTCATGTTGATTTCATGTTTCATGTTTATGTAAATGTTTAATTCAGTACTTAAGCATTTAAGTTTAGCATTAAGACTAAAGTAAAAGTAACAGTTAAGTGAACACTGATTCACCCCCCCCCCCCCCCCCCCCTCTCAGTGTTCCCATTCCTAACACTTAGCACTTGTGCAATCCTTTATGTCCTCAAATTCTAGATAGCTTAGGGCAGATGCAATTTCCAACATTGCCTAATTATGTTCTTGCCTAGCTCTCATTTACTCGCCAGTCAAGAGTGTAACAGGTGAGACATAGTCATTCTCAACATAGTACTTTGTAGAATCACCATTACCAGCCAGATGCAGCTTCATCAAGCTTTTCCATGTAAGAACATTCTCCTTATTCAGCTTTGGTACCTCCTTCTTATACATCCTAATCATTTGTTTCAAGTACCTTCAAACTTGTTCTCTGTAAGCACCAACAGCTCTGATACCAATTGTTAATATGATTTAGAATAATAGAGAGGGGGGGTGAATTATTTTTTCTCAGGTCTAGATGTATAAAAAAAACTTTAATACACTTTAATAAATCAGATCTAACAACCAATAGCTCACTCGATCATTACTGATTGCATAATAGAAACATATAACATTGCAGTCCACTACCCAACTGTTTCTAACTTGTAAAACATAGAAATGTTCAAACCAAAACATTCACACAAGTATTGACACTGGGATTTATAGTGGAAACCCAATTTGGGAAAAACCACTTTGTAACATGCTACTATTATTTTCACTCTTCTAAAGTGAGCACAGTGAAACTTCAACCCTGTCAAAGATTACAAACACACTGTCAAGTGTGACCCGGTTAAAGGATTTAAACCACTCTGTTAAAAGTGCACCTTGGTATAGGACTTACATACACTCCATTAGAATGCAACCTTGTTCAAAGGATTTATACATATGACTGTTAGGTCAACCTCTATTAAAAGGATTTTGACTATTACAATGGTTAGAAAGTAGCAGTAGTATTGATCTGAAAAACATACAACTCACTTTGTAAATATCAGATCCAATTCTATACACATATGTTGGTTTATTAACTAGGAACCTTTTCCATCTCCATCATAGATCTACTCAGAACTTTCCTTCAAGCAATCACAACACTTCTCCTTTAGCCTTCTCTACTTGTACAATCAATAACATCTACTGATCTTCCAACATCCTGTATCCCCCTTTTTTCAACCTCATGCTTAGGTTTACTTAATACTTCCTCAACTAGGTTAATACATCTTTTTCCTCTTAATCTCCTTCATAGATCTTAGGATTAGGTTAGATTCATTGAATCTACCCACTTTGTGTTCTTCATCTTCTTTTCTAGAAACATCTCAAATCTCTTAAAGATTTACAATAAAATGTTTTACACTTCATTCAACACTTTCATATAGTCAATAAATAAATTCAACACATTTTACATAATCCAAGAATTCAACGATGTCAACTAGAAATCTTAATTCTCCCTCAAATGTTTTAAAATACTGACGCTCAGTCAATACTATGTTCAACTTCTCAGTCTATACTTAGAAAGCTTGGTCAATACTAAAACTATTTCCTTAGCTAACACTATCTTCCTCGGTAATTAATTGATGTTCAATCAACATTGAATGTTCTTGGCATATACGAACTCGATTGACACTTAACATCACTCGTCTTAAACTAAATTTCTTCTCTTTTTCTCGATTAAGTCTACCAGTTTAGTCTTCATTCTTACTAAGATAAGCAATACATTATCTCATCATTGTGCAACATAATCAAGTACTCATTGAAGTATCAAGATAACTCAACCTTTCCTTAGGTGCTATTGTTACCAACCTTGCTTTCCCCCATCACAACAATCAAATAGAAATAGTACTTTCCTAAGTAGCAACAGTCTTACTAGTTAAGGTTTGACATCAATGACAATACAAAAATTGCTTCAATTGAAGTTTCCAATAGTTTAGGCATCTTGGTAGAGGAGCAGACAACATATAGCAGATTTGGGACATCGATGTTTGATGTACTAGTGAAGCTAGAGTTGGTGAAGTTGTGGAAAAGATCTTGCATGATCTTTCAGATCAGATTGTTCATTTGATAGTTTTGTTAGCAGAGCTAGTGGTTGCATACTTGGAGACAAGGAGATTGCTTGGAGGCTTTTGAGCTCAAGGTTAGATCTACCTTAGGGTTTCCATCAGTTGCTGATTATTTTCAGAATTGAACTAGCTAGTGGTGTATTGGATCTGTGGATCTTGAAGAACTTGTTCTTGATTGTAATTGGCCCTAACCCGGAATGCCTTACAGCTGGGCATGTTAATGAAATTTGAGTTAAATCCATTTTGTGTTGAGTTTTTCCGCTGTGTAATTCTGAAGCTGCAGGGCTAGACTGACCTTAATTGGATCCTCCCTTCCTTGGTCTGCATCAGTTTATGATTTGATGGACTCTCTTGGATACATTATCTTTTTATGATATATCATTGGACATTTGGACATTTTAGTTGTTTACATGGACTCTATGTGATAGTTTATATATGCAGTTCTATCATGATTTCTTTGATGATTATATATACATGTGTGTACTGACATATGCAAAATGTGATGTTTGACTTTGATATGCATAGTTCTAATGTTTTATAATGCTTTATAATGAAAATGGTTTACTTTCTTTGGAATGCATGATTATTAATTATCTAGCATGTAATGATGATGTTGATATAAATGCATTTTTAATGATTCCTTATTTAATGCTATGTGGTTATAATGAAATAAATGAATGTACTAGGGATAATATGTATAATGGATAACAAATGAATGGAAATATAAATATTGGATAATGAATGAATAGATGAAAATGTATGTAATAGATGAGCCATGATATTGCATGTAATGAATGAAATTACAGAAACAAGATATCCTATGAACCTACAAATGAATTAGATAAAATAAGATAATGGTTATATATGAATGAACAAACCTATGAAATTATGTTAATAGATAATGGTTACATATGAATGAACAAACTTAATGGTACATGCATAATAAGTTTTTACAAATCAGTAAATGTGATAACAATAATGGAATATGCTTTAAAAATTTGTAAGATGCAAGATGAAATTTGTATTTCTATCATCCAAATGTCCTCAACTTAAATAAAAATGTATCTGACACAAGAAGAATGGACTAATAGAAAAGATGAACTAAGCAAGATATCCTAAAAAACCCTATAAAAGGAGTACTGAGATGCAACATGAGTTTCTCTAAATGTAATGCAAGATAAATATGAATGAATATCTCCACAACTTCAAGAACATCTTAGAATTTCATAATGACTGGAATTTAATTTTCATCATTAAGCTCATTATGTTGCAAGGAAATGAAAGCATCATGGTATAATTAAACCAGGATGACCTGAGCATTTCTTGCATGGATTTTAATATAGAAAACTTGACAAGCATCTAGGTATAATTAAACTAAGATGACCTAAGTTTTATTTGCATAGCAGACAGGGAATATTATCCCCTCCATTAGGGAACAAATATTTGGAGTCAAGGTATGTGTGGTGTATTACCATTAATAGTATTTGTAGAACAACATGATTTGTAATTTGTCAATACTTATTAAACTGATGAAGGAACTTACATACAAACACCCCAATTACTTGTTCCTTTGACTTCATCAGAAAATATCCCACAAATAGAAATCAAAGAAAAATATCATGCCTCATCTTGGCCATTCTAATCAATCACATATGGGAGTTTTAAAATCATGTCAAAGATATCCTTGAATGGCATAGGAAACTTGATAACAGTGAAATCCATATATGAATGCATAATCTCATAAAAAATCATTCTAACATGCCTATCATGAATATAAATTTCTTTGCCAAAAGATAGTGTTAGGTGTATTGATCAGGTCACTTGATATGTAGCCATGTGAAACACATAGATGAGCATTCATGTTTGAAATATTGATCACATATTATGAATCATGATTAGGATATCATTGTGTAAGGATTTTTTCTTGTCTGGTGAAAGTACTCCATTCTGTCCTCTAAGAGTCGTGACTATCATAGATCCACATCCCAAAATAGGTCATGAAGATTCCCCTAGCTAGGTGATGGATTGACTTATTATAAATGAAGAAGGACACAAAAAGACTATGCTGAGGACCAAGACAATTGACCAAGCTATGGTGGAGTTTTATTATGGATAGATACAGTGAATAGGATATATGAACTGCCCATTTTATTATGATATATACATAGCGGAGATGGAAATGGACTAGCCATTTTATTATGGATATATAAAATGAGATGACATAATAGAAGAATCCTAATAGATAGAAGAGCTAACTTGTCACAAATGGCATCTATTTCTAGGTTTTCACCACATGTTTTTATTACAATTTTCTTTTGATATTTTGTTTTTCTTTTGTATTTTTTTATTTTGATTTTTTTTTTTACTTTTGAAATTTTATTTATATACATATACCTTGCATTGGGATTTTAACCATAGAGATTCTTGAGGTGCATGCTATTAAGAGGCTCATCAAAAAGATCTCCCTCAGACATAGACAATTGATAAGCCCCAGAGCCATAGACTGTTGTAGTCACAAAAGGACCTAACCAATTGGGTTCAAACTTTCCCTTCTTCTCATTGTGCTATTGATTCTTGGGATTCTCATGAAGGACTAGATCACCCACCTAAAAGTCTCTGGGTTTCACTTTACTATTGTATTATCAAGACATCCTTTTCTGATAGACTTTCAAATGATCATAGGCTCTCTGACAATGTTCATGTAGAAATTCCAATTCAGTGAGGCATGCAACCCTATACTCTTAATCTGGAATTAAATCTTTTAGGGATACATGAAGAGAAGGTTACTCGACCTCAAGTGGAAGAACAACTTTAGAGACATAGACAAGGGAATACAATGTAGCTCTAGTGGGAGTACGAATAGAAGTATGATAAGCCCATAAGGTAGGATTCAATTGGATATGTCATTCACGGTCAGTGTCATTGGTAGCCTTTTGAAGGATCTTGAAAATGGTCTTATTAGATGCCTCAGCTTGGCCATTACCCTGGGGATAATAAATGGCATAATAGTGGTGGGTGATGTGGAATTTCTCACATAGTTCATCCATGTCTTCATTTTAGAATTGTTTCCCATGATCCATTATAAGATGCATAGGGATACCATATCGGAAAATGATATAATTAAGGATAAAAATGGGTATTTGTTTTCTAGTGGCACTGATCAACAGAATGACTTCAATCCACTTGGTAAAATATTCAGTTGCGGTGATAATGAATTTATGGCCATTGGAAGATGTAAGGTGAATTGCGCCCACAAGGTCGAGTCCCCATTGACTAAATGGTAATGTTGTTGTAAAAGGATGGAGTTGATGTGCTGGTACATGAATAAGATTCCCATGTATCTAACATTTTTTATATTTCCTTGCAAATTGAAAGGAATTTGTCTCCATAGTAGGCCAATAGTAACCCATACACACAAGCTTCTTAGCCAAGGATAGACCGCTTGAATGTGTTCCAAAAATACCTGTTAGGAATAAGGTGTCTCAACCTTGGATAATTCCTATTCTTATTATTTGTTTTGTAAAATTTATTTATTGCAAATAATGTAATTAACTATGAGTGTACATGTCTAGTTGGCATGTTGATGTGTCACTCCACTTGATGTGTTGGCATCTTGAATTGTGTGTAAGGAGATCATGGCTGAAATGGTTATGATGGATTCCTATGACATGTAAGAGCTATGTCTGGAAGATTCAATGATGGGTGAAGACATGCAAGACATGTGGCAACTGATAAAGTTGAGTACTGTACACTCTTCTACAATCATGGGGTTCCTATTTTCTTGGAGAATGGTAAAACCCTAATACGGCTATCTTTGGAAGTTGCCCTAAAAACGGAAGCACATGATATAAGAATTTTTTTAAGGTTGTGAAGAGAGGTGAAGTAAGTGTATTGTTGGAATGTTTTTATGTTGCCACAATTTGTCTTCAAGAGTTTGAAATCTTCTAAAATAACTTGCATTGCAAGTGTATTGTAAACTATAATAGTTTTGATAAATACATTATGCAGGTTTTGCAGTGCTGGGGTTTTTATCGAAAGGTTTTCCCCAGGGTAAATCTTTGTGTCATTATCTATTTTCTATATGCATAGTATATGGCTACAATATCATTGTTAAAGTAGTTAACTAATTTGAAATTGTAAGGATTTAAAAGAATTTGCACAATACTTTCCTTTAGAGATTAATGTAGGAAGTTGTTTCTGGACCTAAGTTTTCTTAGAAGTGGTATCAGAGCCTGATCAAATTTTGATCCTAGTTGTTGGGTAGGGTTTTTTGAGCTAATCTCAAGTTGAGTGGGAGTTTTGTGCAAAGCATTCTGAATCTTATTTGTAGATTGAGATGGAAAGTTCCTCATATAGTAGAATGGAGGTGGAGAAATTTAATGGTACTAATTTTGAGTTGTGGAAACTCAAGATGGAAGACATGCTTGAAGACCATGATCTATGGAAGGCTGATTCACTTGATGTGAAACCTACAATAATATCTCAAGTAGATTGGGAGATCAAGGATCAGAAGGCTAAGGGTCTCATCAGACTCTGTCTAGTAGATGTCATTCTTCTGAATGTTCTTGATGAGACTACTACTAATTCTTTGTGGAAATGGCTTGGGTCTATGTATCAAGACAAATCTTTGGTGAATAAGTTGTTCCTGAGAAATAATTTGTATCCTTTAATAATGGAGGAAGGTGGATCTATAACTAATCATCTCAATGCATTCAATTTATTGATTGCATAGTTGGCATCATCCGTTGCCAAGATCTAGGAGGAGGATCGCTGTATGACCCTGCTTTGTTCCTTGCCAGATTTATGGGACCATCTTGTGATGGCTCTTGAAAGTACTATAGTCACATTCCATATGGATGATGTGGTGTCTTCATTTCTTTCTAAGGAGATGTGAAGAAAGACTTCAGATTCATCTAAGGAAGCCTTGTTATTCATGGGAGATCCAATGACAGAGCAAAGTAGAATGACAATAAGTCAAAGAAGGGTAGATCCAAATCCCATGGGATTTCTAAGACTCCTAGAAAGTCCAAGGTGAAATGTTGGAACTGTGATAAATATAGGCACTTCCAGAGGGATTGCAAAGAACTGAAGAAGAAGAAGAAAGGCACAAATTCAGCTTCTGAAAAATCTCAAGAAGATGGAAATGCTTTTATTGCAGCTTTGGTAGCCCATGCATCTGATGATGTGTGGTTGGTAGACTTGGGTGCTTCTTTTCACATGACCTCTCATCGAAACTAGTTCTCAAAATATGAAGAGTTTGATGGTGGAAAGGTGTACTTGGGTGATGATTCTCACCTAAAGATAGTTGGACGTGAAAGGGTCACTATCAGATTTCCTGATGGATGAGTAAAGGGAATCAACAGATTTATGCACATTCTGGGTTTGGCACAAAACCTATTATCTATAGGTATTTTGAATGATGTAGGTGTGCAAGTTGTCTTTTCAAAAGATGGATGCAAGATGATGAGAGGTTCTATGGTACTCGCTAGAGGTACTAGGAGAGGTACTTTGTTTCAGCTTGATGCATGCATTGCTTAGTGTAATAGTTCTTCTATTTCAAAGAAGAGAGAAACTATCACTTCATCCCCACCATCTGAATGAACTGTAAAGAAGACTATGGCAATGGGTTTCGATGGCAGTGCAGTAAGTGTACCTAAGGGTGCAAACACTTTGGAATGCAAGCTTCTTGCATAAAAGACAATGTTGTGGCATACAAGATTTGGCAACATTGGTGAGAAGGGTCTTAGGACCTTGAAAAATAAAAATCTCATCGAGGCGCTAAATGATTGTAATCTCGAGTTTGATTTCTGTGAACACTATGTTTATGGTATGCAAAATCATGTTAAGTTCTACTCTAGTTCTCACAAGTCTTCTGGACTTTTGGATCTTATTCATTCTGATGTTTTTGGTCCTGTAAAAGTTCCTTCTATCTCCAGTTCTATATATTTTGTAGCTTTTATAGATAATTATAGAAAAAGGACTTGGATATATTTCCTAAAAAGTAAGACACAGGTTTTCCATCGGTTCAAGGAATTTAAGGCTCTTGTGGAGAATTAGTCTGGTAAAAGAATCAAATGTGTGAGAAATGATAATGGTGGTGAGTTTTGTTCCACATAGTTTGAACAATTCTGTAAAGAATGAGGTATCAAGAGGCATAAGACAACTCCTTATACCCCACAGTAAAATGGAGTTGTAGAGAGAATGAACAGGACACTGATGGAGAAGGCTAGGAGTATGCTTAGTGGAGCTAGTTTAGAAAAAATGTTTTGGGCTGAAGCTATGGCCACTCATTGCTATCTGGTTAACAAATCTCCTACATCAGCTCTTGTTGGTAAGACACCCATGGAGGTGTGGTTTGGTAAGAAGCCTTCAATTAGACATCTTCATGTTTTTGGTTGTGAAGCTTATTCACATGTTCCAAAGGAGAAAAGATCTAAGTTGGAAAACAAAGCTATCAAATGTATTTTCATTGGATATAGTGTTGGTGTGAAAGGATACAAGCTTTGGAATCCTGTGACTAGTAAGGTGTTGCATAGTAGAAATGTTATTTTTAGAGAGCTAACACCTTCTCTTATTGTGCTACAACTAGATGAAAAAGAAAAGGAAAAAGATGTTGTTTAGTTTCCTCCTACCCCTGAGAAGACTGAACAAAGAGACCATGTTGGGACTAATGATTAGGAGAGCTCTGATAGTTCGAAAGAAGAGGAAGAACAACCTCAAACTCAGCCCTTGAGGAGATCCATGAGAGAAAGAAAGCAACCAGAAAGGTTTGGTTATTCTATGTTAGATTCCAATTGTGCTTTTTCTTTGATTACTAACATTGATGAGCCTAGATCTGTGAAAGAGGCTTTGGGCATGGAAGATGCAAGTTCTTGGATTGAGGCTATGGATGATGAGATGGCTTCATTGGAGAAAAACAAAACTTGGGACCTTGTACCTTTGGCTAAAGGGAGAAAATCTATTGGCTGTAAATGGGTGTTCAAGAAGAAATTCTATGTAGATCAAAGTGTTGAAAGGTACAAAGTTAGATTGGTTGCAAAGGGGTATTCACAGGTAGAGGGAATAGATTATGGTGAAATATTCTCTCCTATTGCAAAGTTGACATTCATTAGATTTATGTTATCTCTTGCTGCATCATATGATTTAGAGATAGAATAGATGGATGTGAAGACAAATTTCCTTCATGGTGATTTGGAGGAAGAGATTTATATGTCACAGCCTGAGCACTACATTGTTAAAGGTAAAGAATCCCTAGTTTGCAGATTAAAGAAATCTCTATATGCTTTGAAGCAATCTCCTAGGATGTGGTACCTTAAGTTTGATGCCTTTGTGTTGTCAATTAGATTTGTAAGATCAAAATTAGATCATTTTGTTTATTTCAGAGTTGAAAATGATCACCTTCTTATTGTTGCATTATATGTTGATGATATGTTGCTATTTGGGAAGGGTAAGGGTATGATTTCTGATTTTAAATCTCAGTTGTCAGCATAGTTTGAGATGAAAGATCTTGGGGCAAAAAGGTACATCTTGGGTATGGAAATAAGTAGAGACAAGTCTAACAAAAAAATTTGGTTGAGTCAGAGTAAGTATGTGAAGTCTGGGTTGGACAGGTTTAGCATGGAAGATTGTAGACCACTATGTGTTCCTATTTCTATGGGAACAAAGTTATCTATAGATGATTGTCCAAAATATCCTAGTGAGGTGGAGGATGTGAGCATAGTACCTTATGCTAGTGCATTTGGCAGTCTTATGTATGCTATGGTTTGTACTAGACTAGACATTGCCCAAGTAGTGGGAGTCCTAAGTCGGTTTATGGCTAACCTTGGATGGGTACATTGGGATGCAGTTAAGTGAATATTTAGATATTTGAGGGGTACATCAGATTACTCCATATTTTACCATGGTAACTCTTCTAGATCTCCACATTTAGTTTGTATTCATGGGTTTGTGGATTCAGATTGGGTAGGTGATATTAGTAGTAGGAGATCCACCAGTTCTTATGTGTTCACTATGTTTGGTGGTGCTATCAGCTGGATGAGTAAGCGACAACTTGCAGTTGCTTTGTCCACTATAGAAGTTGAGTACGTGGCTGCTACTCATGCTTGTAAGGAAGAAATTTGGCTTAGGATATTGTAGACTGATGTTGGTGTTGATGCATACTAGATTACTATTTGGTGTGACAGTCAGAGTGCTATTTTCCTTGCAAAGAATCCAACTTTTCATGCCAGAACGAAGCACATTGATGTGTAGTTTCACTTTGTGAGAGATATGGTGGAAGATGGAAAGGTAAATTTGGAGAAGGTAGATAATGTGAAAAATGTTGTAGATGCATTAACAAAACCAGTGGGCACTGAGAAGTTCAAATGGTGTTCGGAGTCTATGGGCCTTTTGGCCTATAGTGGTTAGTTCCTGTTATGTTCTTGTTGCTCTTAGAAGGTGTTTGACAAGTGGGAGAATGTTAGGAATAAGGTGTCTCAACCTTGGATAATTCCTATTCTTATTATTTGTTTTGTAAAATGTATTTCTTGCAAATAATGTAATTAAGTGTGAGTGTACATGTCTAGTTGGCATGTTGATGTGTCACTCCACTTGATGTGTTAGCATCTTGAATTGTGTGTAAGGAGATCATGGCTGAAATGGCTATGACAGATTCCTATGACACGTAAGAGCTATTTCTAGAAGATTCAATGATGGGTGAAGACATGGAAGACATATGGAAACTGATAAAGTTGATAATTGTACACTCTTCTACAATCATGGGGTTGCTATTTTCTCAGAGAATGGTAAAACCCTAATACGGCTATCTTTGGAAGTTACCCTAAAAAGGGAAGTGCATGATATAAGCATTTTTTTTAGGGTTGCAAAGAGAGGTGAAGTAAGTGTATTGTTGGAATGTTTTTTATGCTACTGCAATTTGTCTTCAAGAGTTGGAAATCTTCTGAAAGAACTTGCATTGCAAGTGTATTGTAAACTATAATAGTTTTGATAAATACATTGTGCAGGTTTTGGAGTGCTGGGGTTTTTACCGAAAGGTTTTCCCTAGGGTAAATCTTTGTGTCATTCTCTATTTTCTATATGCATGGTATATGGCTACAATATCATTGTTAAAGTAGTTAACTAATTTGAAATTTTAAGGATTTAAAAGAATTTGCACAATACTTTCCTTTAGAGATTAGTGTAGGAAGTTGTTTCCACACCTGAGTTTCATTACAATACCCTCATGTATGTCTTGTAAGGTAGTTTGAGCTTCATCATGTTTAAGACATCGTAAGAGAGTAGTATCAAGACCTTGCTAATATAGGGTGTCAGATATTAGGAGATAGCAAGAGGCTTGGCGTAATAAGGTTCATTTGTGGTTTTTGGATAGGTCAAGTAGAATGGTATTGTTTTTTAGATAAGAATATACTTTTCCATATGTAGGGGAATCTTGTCCAATAATATGACATATGATACATGTATCAGGATCATCGTATGCGGGATAAGTCAAAGATTCCACTAAGAACTCAAAATGGGCTTTTGTATACTCTGCATCAAATAGAGAAGCAATAGTTTTCATAGTATATGCAGCCTTATTATCATGTCTTGGTATTTTCTCAAAGGTAATCATTGAAAAATATTGCTTAAAGTCATCCATCATAGGCTTATATGGTAACAACTTGTCATCTTTGGTTTGATATTCATTATTAACTTGATTGATAATTAACTGGGAGTCTCCATAGACATTCAATTCAATGACTTTCCATTGCAGAGCCATCTTCAACCCAATCATCAAATCTTCATACTCAACCACATTATTTGTACAAGGAAAAAGTAGTTTGTAGGACTTTGGTATTGGGTATCCTTGTGGTGTAACAAATAACACTCCAGCTCTTGAACCATGTTGAGTATATGATCCATCAAAGTATAACTTCCATGTTTGTGTAGATAATGTCAAGATATGTACATCTAGAAATTTTGTATGTATAGGTTGAACATCTATCAGTGGTGCCTCAACTAATTGATCTACAATTACTTGTCCTTTAATAGCCTTCCTATCCACATACTTAATATAAAATTCACTAAGTAGCATAACCCACTTAGCCAATCTTCTTGTTAATGTTGTATTTCTTAAAAGGTGCTTCAAAGGATCAATCTTTGCAATAAGATTCATGGAATGAGACAACATGTAATGTCACAACTTCTATGAAGCAAAGACTACTACTAGGCATGCTCTTTCGATTGGAGAATAGTTGAGTTCATATCCTACAAGAGTACGACTGATATAATATATAGAATTTTCTTTTCCTTCTTGATTTTGTTGGGCCAAAAAAGCACCTAATGAAACTTATGTAGCTTAAATATAGAGCAAGAGTGGCTTGCTTGGAATCTGTGACATGAGGGTAGGAGGATTTGCTAAATATTTCTTGATCTTAGTAAAGTCTTCCTTACACTTAGCATTCCACTTGAATAAGATGTCTTTATGTAAAAAGTGTTGAAAAGGATGACTCCTGTCTACTAGTTGAGAAACAAACCTCTTGATTGATTGGAGACATCCTTGTAAAGATCTTAATTGACTGATATTTGTAGGAGAAGACATCTCCATGATTGCCTTAAATTTTTGTGGATTAACTTCTATACTACCTTTAGCTGAGACAATATAGCCTAACAGTTTTCCTTATGTAACCCCAAATGCACACTTCTTTGGATTAAGTCTAATTTGATACTTTTCATCTGGGTGAATATTTTATCTAACACTCTTAAATGACCATCTCTGTTCTTGGATTTTGCTAAAATATCATCAACATAATCTTCCATTATGGTATGCATCATGTCATGAAATATTATGGTCATAGCACTCTGATAAGTTGCACCAGTAATTTTGAGCCCAAAAGGCATCACGTTCCAACAATATGTTCTCCAAGGACATGTAAAAGCAGTCTTCTCTTGATCTTCTGGCGCGATCTTGATCTAGTTATAGCCATAAAAACCATACATTAAAGACAACATCTCATGGCCAGACATCAAATCAACTATGATGTCAATGATAGGTAATGGTAAGTCAGCTTTGGGACAAGCCTTGTTAAGATCTTGAAAATCCATACAAATTATGATAGACTTGTTTGGCTTGGGTATTGGTACAATATTAAAAATCCACTAAGCATAATCAATGGCAAGAATGAATCCTACATCTAGGAGCTTCTTCAATTCTTCTTTAACCATAAGTGCAATACGAGGATGCATTTTTTTCAAAAAATTTTTCACTGGCTTAATTCTTGGTTCAATAGACAAGTGATGCATAATAAGATTAGGATCCAGTCCTGGCATATCAGCATAAGACTAGGAAAAGTTGACTTGTCTCTCTTTGAAAAACTATGAAAAAGCTTCTTTCTAGGATTCTATTAAGGATGCTGCAACTTTGAGAATATGCAGGGACTCCTCCATTCCAATGTTGAGAGGCAATGTCAATTCAATAAGTATTGAAGGTTTCTCTCAATACATATAATATGGGAGAGTGTCAATACTTCCATCTTCAAGCACCTCAAAGAGGTTTTCACCCTTAGATACATCTTTTCTTTTTACTTTTTATGATCTAACACTGCCACTAAGTGGTTTTCACCATTAGATCTATTGAATATTTTAACATTTTTACAACTAAAAGGATTGGAACCCTCTCCAAAATAAGCCATGTCATTGAGTTCTATTGGAAATCCTGACTTATGATCGCTTGGTGGTAGATGATCTCTAATTCCAAGATAGTCAATAATTGTGTCATCATTATGGAAAACAACAAGTTTTGGATAGTTGGTAGATTCCCAATCTATAAGCTCAGGATGTACAAGAGGTATTGGATCATTTGGGTCATTTTCAAAAGCTGAGATGGTATTTATAGAGAATTTTTCAAGGTTTATGATAGTATTGGCAAGGTCTATTTCCATACTCTCATCTGAATCATCTATCACAAGATAATTGTCACTTTCCTCACAATCGCCAAGAGTAGTATCATGTGAATCTAATCCTAGTGATTTTTTCCTTGAACTCTCCCCCTCATAATAATCATTACTATAGGTATGTACAAAATCCACTCCTATCTCTTCAGTATAGTTAGATAATGAATCCCATTCATAATCATTAGAGTTAGAATCATCATTATGATCTCTAAGTCTATTAATGATTTATGTTGCTATCCTTAATTTGCTTTTTTGGATCCACATACATCCCATTTTTTTGGAACTATAATGCAGGAACTTTAGATGTCTCATGAAAGGGTGTGATGTTCTTTTTACCTTTAGGTTCTTTTGGTCCTTCTCCTTTGTATCATAATCTTGTGGTATCTCTTTGGTAATTTGGATTTTTCAAATTTGGCTTTATAACCCCTTCTCTTTGCAACCCTATACATCCACTACCTAGATATCCTATTTTTTGCAATAAAGTGTATCCTTTACCATATATATCAAGTGATATATATTCATGTTTTACATCTTCTTCATTCTTGTGAAGGTTAAGCAAATGGTTAGCATTACGCTCAACTGCTTCTTTTGATATAGTGTCCCCACTTATAAATGTGTCATAAACAAGTGTAGAAGGGGGTTCTAATTTTCATTTAGTAACCAAAGATTTTCCATATGATCTAGTAGATAAAGGTAACTCTATGATACAAAAAGTTTGACCCAAAGTGTATTCCCCCATACTTTTCTCTATTATGTCTATCTTGATCCCATTAGATTTAGAAGTTGATGCTATATTACTTGGATCAATCAGTGTTGTTGTAGAAGATCCAGCATGATTATAAGGTATCAAAGATTCAGGTGTTGTCTTCATAGTGTTACAATACTAGAAAGGATTCAGATCTCCTTTGATAGTTATTTCTTGACCATTGTGGGGAAATTTCAAACACTGCTGATTAGTTGACGGCACAACTTGCATAGAATGGATCCAAGGTCTCCCCAAAATAATGTTATATGCAAGATCCATATCAAGAACTTGAAAAAGAACATCTTTGAATAAAGGACCTACTCTAATAGGAAGAACAATAGATCCCTTAGATGACCTCTCTTCTTCATCATAAGCTTCTATTGTGATTTTCTTCTTTGGATCCACAACATTTTTAGAAAATCCCAATGCAAGGACTAGTTTCAAAGTGCATATATTCAAACCAGCTCCTCCATCTATTAGAACTCTTTTGATTTTATGATTTTGTACAAGGACTTCTATATGGAGTGGAGCATTATGTGGTTGATTAATGGCTAAATCATCATGGTCAGTAAAAGAAAGGTAATGTGGAGTTGTCAAATATCCCACCATAGCTTGAAACTGGTCTTGATCTAGATTTGTAGGAACATGGGTTTCTAAGGGATATTTCTCAAGGATATCATTATGAGATGGTGATAGATGCAAAAGCTCTAGTATATATATCTTGGTGGGTGTTTTCTTCAATTGGTCCAAAAGATTGTATTGATTAGAAATATTTGGCGTGGACTTTGGGACATAGACAGACTTGTTTTGAGAGGTGATAGGTTTAGATGTGACACCTTGGAGAGTAATCTTGGATTGTGCTCAAGTAGTAACATTAACAGGATGACTCTCAGACTTTTCTTTTATATTAATCAAATTGACATAGCATTGAGAAGGATGATATTCAGAAATGTGGTTTACATACTTGTAAGATGTGGTATTGTAGTTGGCTTGATTATCACCTTTAGCATTAGAGGAACTTCCTTTCTCATGTTTGGAAAGTGAATCTTTAAAATTCATATGTGACTCATTCGAGGTATATCCATCAACACTTATTTCACCACTTAGAAATAATGATTTTCTACAAGGACTTCTATATGGAGTGGAGAATTTTGTGGTTAATTAATGGCTAAATCATCATGCTCAATAAAAGAAAAGTAATGTGGAGTTGTCAAATGTCCCACCATAGCTGGAAACTAGTCTTGATCTAGATTTGTAGGAACATGAGTTTCTAAGAGATCTTTCTCAAGGATATCTTTTTGAGATGGTGATAGACGCAAAAGCTCTAGTATAGATTTCTATGCAGGTGTTTTCTTCAATTGGTCCAAAATATTGTATTGATTAGAAACATTTGGCTTGGACTTTGGGACATAGACAAAAAATTTTTGAGACGTGCCAAGTTTAGATGTGACACCTTGGAGAGTAACCTTGGATTGTGCTCAAGTAGTAACATTAATGGGCTGACTCTCAAACTTTTCTTTTATAGTAATCACATTGACATGGTATTGAGAAGGATGACATTCAGAAATGTGATTTATATACTTGTAAGATGTGGTATTATAGTTGGCTTGATTATCACCATTAGCATTAGAGGAACTTCCTTCCTCATGTTCAGGAAGTGGATCTTTAAAAGTCATATGTGACTCCTTCAAGGTATGTCCATCAATACTTCTTTCACCACTTTCAATCAAATCTTGTATTGCATGTTTAAGTCTTTGGCAGTCATTGGTTTTGTGACCTTTCCCTCTATGAAATTTACAATAATCGTTATCATTCCACCAAGAAGGTTTCACCCTAGGTTAAAAAATATCTAGTTTTAGGAAGTGTAATGAGTTTCTTTGTGATCAACTTCCTTAATGCAAAGTCAAGGGATTCACCCAAAGGAGTAAAAGTTCTTCTATGTGGCATAAAAGGCAATCTCAAATTTGATGAAGTGTTCTTGGTATTCAGATTTTCACATTGATTTATATGAGTAGATTATTCTAATATTTCTATGAGTTGAAGGTAATGCATAGGCTATCTGAGATATTGTCTGGGGCAGGGGCAAAAATGCTGGAATTTTTCTTTGAAACAATGTGACCAACACATTATTTCAAAGAGGGGCAAAATGTATACACTAAAAAATGGCTTTGTTAATTAATTAAACATTTATTATTTAATTAATATTAACTTGATGAATTAATTAAATATTTATTATTTAATTAATATTTATTTCCTCTATTTATTAAATAAATTATTCAGTTTATTTAATAGATTCACTATAGCTTATTCTCCTATCCTAAGTCTTCTAAATAGTCTTATTAAAGTGATTTAATCAATTAATACAATCACTAATTATGACTAAGTCCCCTAGTCCACCTCATCTACCTAGTCACTTGACACATCACCTTGGCTAAAATAATTAATTATTATTAATTATTAATTATTCATTATCCTCACCCACACATGTCCTATTTCTAAGGGCTATGTGGCCTCATAAGACTTGGTCTCATGGCCACATGTCTTCTCCTAAACTAAGTTAAGAGACAATCCCTATTCCTAAGGAGATTTTTAAGCCACCTCAAGGAGTCAAAGGTGACTCATGGGACACCTGTACCAAGATTCCTCATGAGGAAAAGGTCTTTCCCCCTTGGTCTTTGTGAGACACTTGAAATGTGTCTTTACCTTCCACCTTCTACTCTTCCATGTCAATGTAGGAGGAACATCCTCCCTATTCCTCCTCTCACATTCCAACTATATCCCCCTTTCTCTCAACCCCTTCTACTAAGTCAATCCTAGCTCTAGGATCTTCCACCTTTCAATCTCCACCCTTGGATTGTGCCACCTAGGCTTGAGTCCTCCAAAAGTCTATAAAAGGAACCTCATTTTCCCTTTGTGAGTTAATAGATAATAGGTAATCAAGCAATAGGCAATAGTGATTTCAAGCATATAGGCATTCTAATCATCCAAGCATCCATTATCAATAAAATCAAGCATATCCATATCATTTTGTGAGCATTACATTCCACTATCCATTAGTTGTATAATTGAGGCTTTAGGCCATTTTGCATACATTCACTCAAATCTCCACACTTTGGTGACATCTTGGGAAGGAGCTTCATTTGGAAATCTAAGAGCTCATGACCTTCAAGAAATCAAAGCAAGGAGGATAATGGAGACAAGCTACAATGGGTAAGTGAAGGTAAATTTGTTTTAGTTTCTTCATTTGATCATTTTGTATTCTTCATTGTGTAGCATTTAGATTAATTTATTAGCTTAGATTAGTTAATATTTCATTTAGAATAGTTTAAATCTAATTTTCATACACTTTTCATAAGAATATTTATTATACAATTTTATCGACATACTTGGTTCATGGTTTTGTTGAAATAGATGTTCACTACTACATTTGGGGCCAAATTTTGATAGACACTTCCGACAGATAATTTTTTGATAATGAATTTGTTGTTTTTTTTAAATAGGCCCCGATGGTGTCAATATTTTGATGGGTTTTAAATTGACCATAAGAATTTTGACAATTTTGGGGTATACATAAAAAAAAGTGAAGCACCAAATCATTTTTATTTGGATTGCCATAGAAAAGGAGGAGGATAAAATGACTGAAAGCTAAGCGTGAGAGAAGGTATGTGATTTCTTCATCTTTCGAGCCTCTAGCATTATATTCGACTGCAAATTTGAAATGCATTTCATTTTATTTGATCATGAATGCTCTTTGAAAGGACCACATTCTACTGGTGTCGTGCCCTATCTAGTGCTTTATCTCTATTATTTGGTTTTATTGGTGCTTGTGCTCAAGGATATTGATTCACTATTTTGAAATGTTTGGATTCACATTTGTTTATATTACTGGCATGTTTAATGATGCCATTTTATATTTCTGAGATGCTCATATAATTGACCACATTGTACTATTTTCATGCCCTAGCCCATGCTTTAACTCCATTATATGATGTTATTGGTGCTTGTGCTCAAGGATATCCATTTTTTTGAAATGTTGATTGTGGTTATCAAATGGAAAACCCCTGAGCTTCTAGCTAGGTGCCATTTGTATTGATAGCTTAGGGCATCAAATGCATTGTATCATTGATAGTTAAGGCTTTGTTAAAAAGAAATAGGACAAAGAATGATTTTGATTTAGTTTCTCTATTTTGATTCCTAAGTGGCTTACAACCCTAGAGAAGTATATGAAGATTTACGGATGCAATTGCAGGATACATAGTAGCTGATAATTCACAAGAAATCCATGCATCCAATTTGAATAGAAATTAATAAAAAGAAATAGGGTCCTCGAATGGCCCAATCATCCAAAGCCTGACTATCCCCTCAACCAGTGACCCTTCAAAACTGGGTTATCATGCAATCAGTGAGTGATCCTTCATTATCCAGGTCTTCCCTACATCCAAACATATTGGAAATACATAATACAATGATAAAAAGTCTTTCACAATCTCCCTTCCATGAAGGAACACTATCAACATCTAGACCTTGACTGTCCCCTCAACCAGTGACCCTTCAAAACTGGGTTATCATGCAATCAGTGAGTGATCCTTCATTCTCCTAGTGTTCCCTACATCCAAACATATTTGAAATACAAAATATAATGATAAAATGTCTTTCACAATCCCCCTTCCCTCAAGGAACACTATCAACATCCGAACTTTGATTGTCCCCTCAACCAATGACCCTTCAAAATTGGGTTATCATGTAATTACTGAGTGATCCTTCATTCTCCTAGTCTGCCCTACATCCAAACATATTGAAAATACACAATAAAATGATAACAAGTCTTTCACAATCCCCCTTCCCTCAAGGAACACTATGAACATCTAGACCTTGACTGTCCCCCCAACTAGTGACCCTTCAAAACTGAGTTATCATGCAATCAGTCAATGATCCTTCATTCTTCTATTCTTCCCTACATCCAAACATATTGGAAATACACAATACAATGATAACAAGTCTTTTACAATCCCCCTTCCCTCAACTAACACTATCAACATCTGGACCTTGACTATCCCCTCAGCCAGTGACCCTTCAAAACTAGTTTATCATGCAATCAATGAGTGATCCTTCATTCTCTTGGTTTGCCCTACATCCAAACATATTGGAAATACACAATACAATGATAAAAAGTCTTTCACAATCCCCCTTCCCTCAAGGAACACTATCAATAAGTGATCCTTCTTCTTATCAGCCATATCCAATGTTTCCCTGATTAAGACCCCCCTCATCCTTAACATGATCTTCATCACCTATAGTCTCGATTTCATAGATAGGGGACATGTAAATATCTTTAAATACTTCTACCAAAATGTCCTCCCACCCCATATTCTTGATCTTCTTGGCTAAAGCGGATGAATCCACACACAATAACCCAAATGAAGGGTTTTGTATCCTTTAATGAATCTCAGTCATTGGTAATGCATGGATAGTCAAACCAGTAGTCTCCAAAGCATTCAATAAGTGAATATGAATATTTGAAAACTTTCCTCTCAACTTCCCCAACCACTCCTAATCGGTTAGAGGGATATTTCTAGAATCTCCACTATTCCTATCCTTGCCAACAATTCTTAAACATACTTTATCTAATATGATAATAACATGATAAACTAAACCAATGGCATGTTCTTTGTGTGGTACAAGGAATATTTGGCTATAAAATCTTCCTTCATGCAAGCTGAGTGCAAGAGAAGGTATGTGATTTCTTCATCTTTGATTGGTATCTTTGACGGGCAACATCTTTTGAGCCTCTGGCATCATATTTGACTGCAAATTTTAAATGCATTGCATTTTATTTGATCATGAATGCTCACTCAAATGACCACATTCTACTGGTGTCATGCCCTAGCTTGTGCTTTATCTCCATTATTTGATGTTATTGGTGCTTGTGCTCAAGGATATTGATTCACTATTTTGAAATGTTTAGATTCACGTTGTTTGATATTACAATTTATCATATCAGATAAAGTATGTTTAAGAAGTTGTAGTGTCTACACACTCAACTAATCCCTCTAACCGATTAGGAGTGGTTGGGGAAGTTGAGAGGAAAGTTTTCAAACATTCATATTCACTTATTGAATGCTTTGGAGACTACTAGTTTAACTGTCCATGTGTTAATGTTTAGAATAGATCAATAAAGTATTTAAAGATAATCTTACATGTTTGGAGAGGTTTGAGAGGCACTTATCATGACTGTACCCTCACAAACAGTGGCATAGACTAGTTTTACTAAGTTTCCTTTCTCTATTTTGATGTTTCCTTTCTTTTTCGTAGGGGTATAGTCAAAGGGTTCATTGATAAAATGGTCCTTTGAATGGTTGCTATAAATATGAATGATTTGATATAGCATATTTCTCATTTTACTTGAAGTTTGGAATAGCTTGTGCAAGGGTGAAAGTACTTTTGATCATTTTGGTCGTGACTGTTCCTCTACACAGTCAGGAAATGTAACTGTCTAATGATTATATGTAATGTTGAATGGATTAAATGCTTTATTCTTGGTAGAAGTGAATGGAAGGAATAGTGTTGGTGTTAGGTTTCATTTATTATTGAATTCAATGGTTTCCAAGATGTGTTGAGGAGTTTTCTCCTTGTTTAATGTTAACTATTCCTGCACAATCCACTCAAGCAACAGTGAAATGCTATGTGATTGACAATTTCATACAACTAGTCCTTTGGTGTGTATTAAACAAAATAGAATTTTCAGCATATTATTATCATTCTATTTCTTTGTTGTAAACATGCCATTGGTTCATTTTTGTAAAAGAAAATTGAGTTAATTTTTTTTTCTATTTTTTCCATTTGATAACCATAGTCAACATTTCAAAATAGTGAATAACATTAAATAATGGAAATAAAGCATGGGCTAGGGCACAACACCAGTATATTAAAAGAAATAGAATGATAATAATATGCTAAAAATTCTATTCTATTTAATACACGCCAAAGGACCAGTCCCAACAATTCTTAAACATACTTTATTTTGTTTAAGAATTGTTGGGAGTAGTTTTCAAACATTCATATTCACTTATTGAATGATTTGGAGACTAGTGGTTTGACTTATTCACTTATTCAGTTATTAAAATGTAGTTTTGATTTGGTTAATGTTTAGAAGAGATCAATAAAGTATTTAAAGACAATATTACATGTTTGGAGAGGTTTGAGAGGCACTTATCATGATTGTACCCTCACAAACATCAACATAGACTAGTTTTACAAATTTCAGAGGTTTAGGGACTATGATATACCAAATCCTTAAGTGCTTTAAAGGCTTATCTTATCAAAACTCTTCCCAAGACTCCTAAGTGGTATTTTTGGTTTTATAGGATTTCATTTAATTGGATTCAAGGATCTTTAAGGTTCTAAGGTAATCTCATACTCCCATTCTTCAAGATCTTCACAATTTGTCCTAGAGGCCTAATAGCCCTATCTAGTAGCCATGTCCAGTGGTAAAAGGATCTTAACTCTATACTTTCCCAAAGGATGGAACAAATAAATGATATATCTGGGTACCCTTTTTCCATTAACACAACATACAATAAGATCTCTATGGACTATTTTGGACCAAGTATGATTGTCCTCACTATGTGACCCCAAAATGCATCAAAATCAGATGATTTAACAAAGTAACACCTAGTTACTTGTACCCCCAAGAACCCAAACTTACAAAACTATCTCAATATGTTACCAAACCTCTAAATTCAAGATAAATTAGATCCAAACTCCTTAGAACATCAACAGCCCCAAATTGGTGTCTTTAAACCCTTGTTTTGATGGTTTCTTCAATCTCCCTTCTCCAAACACTTCCTAACTTTATTGGTGATTGATTCACCATTATTATACCAATATATTCCTATCAAAATCATAAAAATGCCTTTCCCTTAGGGCAAAACTCTCACTATTGCTCCCTAGCTATCAATTCCCTTAAGGAACACACTGTTCCAACCAGTGTTTGTTAGAATAACTAAGAGGGGGGTGAATCAATTATCTAGTGTCCCAAAAAAAAAATGTATAATTCAAAACAACTTCTCTAAATTCTACTCATTGGTAAGCAATAATAACTCTCACTGTCTATGCTTTTACTGATTACTAGTCTAATACTGTAATAGTTTACCGATCAAATCTAACATGTAAAATGCAAAGTATGATAACAAACAAATATCACAATCAACACATAACACAAGAGATTTAATGTGGAAACCCTATAAAGGGAAAAACCACTTGGGACTGGCAACCCAAAATTGTTCACTCTTTTGAAGTGAGGTCGGTTAAGACCCAACCCTATTAAAGGTTACAAACACACTGTCAGGTGTGACCTTGTTAGAGGATTTTAGACTAGAAGTTATCATCCAACTAGCATTCACTATGGCATTGATAGGATAGCAATGTTCATTCTATGAATGATACATCATAAGACTTTCAGAGTCCACTCGGTTAAGAGATTTCAATATTTCACTTCAGTTTCAATACTATATCAACTTACTGTCCATCGGTAATTGCTCTTTGTAGCTCGGTAACTATTCTGCAGCTCAGTTCTTATGAACTAGTATGATCAAAATGCATGAAAGCTTGTTCACATGATAATCTTGTAGCTTCTTCTTCTAGCCTTTTTCATAATGAAATTTTGTTCTCTTATATAGACGAGTAAATCATTTTCTTCTCCACCATCAAATTTTTCCGCTTAACCACATTCATAGATTTTGCCACTTCAAAATTTCTCGGTACTTGTGTCAATAAAACATTTCAATCTATTCCGTTAGATCTTTTCTAAATTTCATCAACCGTTGATCTATGTAACAAGCATTATATGTTACCTCGATGTTGTACTCTTGCCAACTCATCAATATTATCGGCTAAACTAATCATTAGATTCATTCTCTTTCACTCGATTAACAAAGAAATCCATTGGTGAACACAACTTGGTTAATACTATGGTTGGTATACACTACACTCCATCGGTGTATACTAGAAATGCTTCATTTACCGACAACACTACTTTGTGTCTTTCAGCTCTATACTTCATCATAGATGAATGCAACATAATAAATTTAATATCATCAAGTCATAGACTCATCAACAAGTTACTCAATGTGTTCCTTATCCTCATCTATCATGTACATCTTTTCTCATGTAGATTTCTCTGTTCTTCATCTCTTTCACCTTTCCTCAGATGTGTCGGTATAGTAACTTCCATGATAAGTGTTGTCAAACTAGTTGACATCAATGACAACATAATACTAATTTAATCATATTACATATCTAATCAGAAACTCCTTAGTGATCTTGTAATCACAGATTCTTCAATCAGATTCCAAATCAATTATAGTCCAACAATCTCTCCCTTTGGCATTGATGGCAACTCAAGTAATATGAAATGTACCATAAACATACCAAACATACATTCTACAACTTAGTGAACAAAATGTTGTAATTTGAATAGATAAATATGTCTAATCACTATGTTACTAAACCAACATTAAATAATATAGCTTTACCATTCTACAGTTGTGATCTTTTCAGTTCTCCTGTTCCTGCTTTTGTTCTCTGTAACTAATCTTCAATATTCTGTCTCATTCAGATTGTCTCCCCCTTTGATAGTTCTCATCAGTGCTTATTCCATTTTTCAAGCCTTTCATATTGTTTATCTCTCCCTTTGATAGCAATGCCAAAGAAACAAATAAATAATCAATTATGTCTTCCTCTGTATCTCTAAATACTGATATTCCAATCGGTTCAAGTTCTAAAACTTAATCACAACCTTGAACATGATTCAAAGTGTGAACTATGCTACATCAACATGAATGGTCTTCTGATATAAGTAGGCTAATGCAACAACTAGATCACCTTAGTGACCGATAGACAGGGGACGGACCCCAACTCTAGTCCTCAAGTATTCAAATGTGTCCTTCGGTAGAGGCTTTGTAAAAATATCGGCAAGTTGTTCTTTAGATGTAAAAAATTCTAACTTTACTTGCTTCTCTTGCACTTGTTCTCTTAAGTAATGATACTTAATAGATATATGCTTTGTCTTAGAGTGCATCACAGGATTCTTTAAAATATTAATAGCACTAGTGTTGTCATAATATATAATCACTAGGTCAGTGATTACCTCATTCATTCCTTCCAACATTTGCTTGATATACGCAATGCTTGAATAGTTAGTAGAAGTAGCAACATAATCTACTTCTACTGTAGACTGAGAAATACAAGCCTTCTTTTTACTTGTCGATGTTACAAGTCTATCACCAAAGAAAAATGCTCCTCCGGTGGTGCTTTTTCTGTCATCCACATTTCCAGCCCAATCAGCATCAGTGTAAACTTTAAGTTCAAACTTCCTTTCCTTAGTATACCATAATCCATAATTCTCTATTTTCTTTAAGTATCTTAAGATCCTTTTTGTAGCTATCATGTGTGATTCTCTAGGATTAGTAGAAAATCTTGCAACTATACCCACAACATTGTTGGAAACAATTGTCTGAAGAAAATTGCTACTCAAATTATGTATTATCTTTGATGTCACACAATGTCATAGTCTACAAAAATCAGTACCTACCAAGCTCAGTCGGTCTACCTGGCATTAAAATCAATGTTTACCGAGTTCACTTAGTTATCAAAGAAAAATTAGCATCTACCGAGTCCACTCGGTTATCAAAGAAAATCAGTGTTTACCGAGTTCACTCAGTTGTCAAAGAAAAGTTAGCATTTACCGAGCTCACTCGGTTATCGAAGAAAAAGGATTATCAGTGTTTACCGAGTTCCCTAGGTTGCCAAAAGATTGTAGAAAATTTTATTATGGTCACCGAGCATTGTCGGCCCTTGAAGGATCTTTGCAAATAAAGTTTTCTTAATTCAGCCGACTGTTAAACTAAGTAATGCCGATTTGACAAATCTAAAATCATATAAATAAAAGGTCAAATGTGAAAAATAAAGAAGTATTATAGAAGAAGATATATAGAAGAAAAGACAGGAAAGGTGTGTGTGAAATTGTGAAGGATGACCAGATATCCTTGAGGAGTAGCAGAGATATATTTGATCAGGAAGGATCTCACTTATACAAAATAGAGATCTGTAATCAGCAAGGCAGTTGCATTATTATACAGGTCATTTTCATTGTTACCTTTTTATCATTGTAACAGTGAATTCTAAATCTCTTAACCGAGTTGGTTTAACAACCATATTGTAAATCCTCTAACAAGGTGACAATTCCATTAAATTATTCTCAAGACCTCTTACCAGGCCACTCCTAGCAGGCTGATTAAATCCTCTAACAAGGTCACACCTAACAGTGTTTTTTGTAACCTTTTACCGGGTTGGCTTCTAACCGGGCATCACTTCAGAAAAGTGAAAATCAGTATCTAGATACATTGGTGGTTTTTCCCATATTGGGTTTCCACGTTAAAATTATGTGTCTCTTGTGTTCTTAATAGTTATCTTAATCATATACAAGTGGTGATGAATATCTAAAAGATAATTTTACTAATACTTTCTGCATCTACCAAGTTACTACAATCTATTTACCGAGTGTTAAACAGATAATATTCATTAAGATATCCTAAGGGATCTGGAAAGAAATAATTGTTAAGTGTTTTATGGTTGACTGATTCACCCCCCCCCCTCTCAGTCACTTCATCCATATTCCATCAAACATGTGCTATATCAGGTCTACTGTGAACTATGTACATTAACTTACCAATCTTGGATCTATAAAGTGTCTGATTTACCTTAGTAGTTTCATCCTCCTTTGTCAATTTGCATCTAGTAGCCATCAGTGTTCCTATAGGTTTAGCATCTTCCATGCCAAATGTCTTTAGTACTTCCTTTATATATTTATATTGTGTGATAAATATTCCATCACTCTACTGAATCACTTGTAATCCAAGAAAGAACTTAATCTCTCCAAACATAAATATTTCAAATTCCTTTTGCAATTCATCAACAAATGCCTTGCATACAAGATTTGAGCCTCCAAAGATAATGTCATCAACAAATATTTTAGCAATGATAATAGTATTATCAGTATCACCTTTCACATACAGATTGTTGTTTTCACTTGTCCTAACAAATCCAATACTTAACAAATAAGTATGCAGTCTTTCATACCATGCTCCCGGTGCTTGTTTCAATCCATATAAAGCTTTATGTAATCTACATACCATGTCTTTATTGTCAGGATCAACAAATCCTTTAGGTTGTTCAATGTAGACCTCTTCTTCAAGTATACCATTTAAAAATGTTGACTTCACATCCATTTGATAGACTTTGAATTTCTTATGTGCAGCATATGCAAGTAGCATTCTAACTCCTTCTAATCTAGCAACAGGTGCAAATGTTTCACCATAGTTAATGCCTTCTTCCTATGCATATCCCTTGCATACCAATCTAGCTTTATTTCTTGTGACTTCACCATTTTCATTCAATTTATTCTTATATATCCACTTAGTACCGATAACATTCTTATCTTTTGGTCGGGGTACTAAGGACCAAGTTTTGTTCTTTTCTATTTGCTCTATTTCCTCCTTCATTGCATTAACCCATTCTTCAATCTCTTATGCAACTTTCACAGTTTTAGGTTCAAATTCACAAATTAGACATGTACCTTGTCTTGTTTTGCTTCTAGTTTGCATTCGAGCATGTTTGTCTCCAATGATTTGTGTCTCAGGATGATGTCTTCTGACAAAACTAGCCAAAACTTGATTTCTCCTTTCTTGTTCATCCTGTTCAGGGTCATTCTCTTGCTTGATAGATTCTTCATGTTCATCAGTTTGTGGTGCCTACTGTACTACATTATTTCCCTACTGACCAGTTGTCACTACTTGCGGTGTCAGTAGATACTCTGGATGTTCAATGTAAGTGAATCTACCATAGTCTTCTGGTTCCTTTGTACTTTCCTCTATGTACTTGTCATCAAACTCATCATCACGAACATTAGTACTTTCAACAATCTTATTTGTAACCTTATTCAAACATTTGTATGTTTTACTTGTAGTGGAATAACCCAGAAATATTATTTCATCTCCTTCAAAATCAAATTTTCCATTTCTCTCATCTTTCAAAATAAAGCATTTACTCCCAAAAATTATGAAATAACTTATAGTAGGTTTGTGTCCAAACCATAGTTCATAGGGTGTTCGATTGGAGTCCTTCTTCAATTGTACTTGGTTAAGAACATACACAACTGTACTGACAGCTTCCCTCCAATATGTATGAGCAACATTCTTCTATATCATCAAAGTTCTAGCACAGTCAATTATAGACCTATTCCTCCTTTTAGCAATGCCATTTTGTTGAGGTGTCCTCGGTGTAGATACCTTCCTTTTGATTCCATGCTCATTACAAAAATTAGTAAATTCATCAGAGATAAATTCACCTCCTCTATCAGATCTTAAACATTTTATTTCCTTTCCAATTTCTTTCTCTACCTTAACTTTATACCACTTAAACATTTTGAAAGCTTTAGATTTCTCTTTCAGGAACATGATAGTCATCAGTCTAGTATAATCATCAACAAAAAGAATAAAATATCTATCACCAAAACAACTCTGAGTGCTCATAGGACCACATAGGTTGGTATGAACCAACTCAAGTATCTTCTTTGTTGAATAGTCTTTTCTTTTAAAACTGGACTTAGTCATCTTACCTCTTTGACATTCATGGCACATGGCATGATCAGGTTTTGTCAAGTTAGGCAATCCTCTAACTCTTTTCTTTCTACTAATCTTGATCATGTTGTCAAAGTTCACATGGCATAACCTTTTGTGCTACAACCAAACATCTTCATCCTTTATTAACAAACAAGAAGACTGATCCATATCAAGATAGAATAGATTGCCTCTGGATTGTGTACCAGTTCTGACAACTCTTCCTCTATCATCATAGATCTTCACCTTTTTACTCTCAAAAGCCAATCGGTGGCCTGAATTGTTCAGCTGAGCCACACTTAACAAGTTATAGTTCAATCCATCTACCTAGTATGCATTTTCACATTGTAGTCTATCATTGATCATCAGTGAGCCTTTATCTCTTACCATACATGGTGCATCATTTCCCATTCTCACAGATCCTCCATTATATTCAACAAGATGATCAAACTTTTCTACATCACCAGTCATATGATGTGTTCAGCCACTATCTATGATCCATGTATCATTTCTGCTTACTTTAGAGATCAGTACTTTCTCTTCATGTTTCTCTTCCTCTTCTGAGTCATCTTTCATAGCAACAAATACAACTTCTATATCATCATCAGAATCAGATTCAATTTCAATATCTTCGGCTATGTAACATACCTTTTTTCCTTTTTCATCTCGGTTATCTCTGTTGTAATGTCGGTAGCCTCTGTTGACTCTTCTCCCATAGCTTCCTTCAGATCAGTCTTTGGATCTATCTTCATATTTCTTCTGAGGACATCTAGCAGTGATGTGACCATCTTCTTTACAATTAAAGCATGCTAAAGTATCTTACCTCTATATCATCCTCTTCCTTTGGAAAATCTTCTGGCCATAAGTGCTTCAAGCTCATCAAGTTCATCATCAGTATCACCGTCACTATCACAATTCTTACTATTCTTGCGAGATTTTCCAATCTTCAAAGAAGACATGAAAGTGGATTCAACAGAAGGAACAACACTATTATCAAAGTTGTTTAATTCAAAATTTGTAAGTTTACCAATCAGAGTGTCAAGAGTAAGGTTAGATGTAGCTCTTGTTTCATGAATTATAGAAATCTTGATTGCATAAACTGGTAGCAAAGTTCTAAGAATTTTTCTTATCACTATTTCATCATCAATCACTCCATCAGATGCTCTAATAGCATGTACCACCTCTTTGAGTCTATTTGTATATTGGACAATGTTCTCACCTTCTTTCATTCTCATATCATCAAATTTGCCTCTTAGGCTTTCAACTCGGGCTCTTTTGACATTCAGATCTCCACTGTATATTTGTGTTAATTTATCCCACATTCCTTTGGCAGTCATGCAAGTCTTGATATCTTCAAATTCAATGTTGGTACAGGTAGTAGCAAGTTCCATCATAGTAACATTGTGTTCATGATTGTCCTTCAATTGATCAATAGTTAAGGGACCAGTGGGCGGTTGTATGTAGCCATTTTCCATCAAATCTAGTGTTGAGTTCCCAATTCTAGATATGTGCAACTTCATTCTACTTTTCCATACTGCGAAGTTCTCTTTGTTTAGTTTCGGTACTTCCCTCTTATACATCTTGAGACCTTTATGCTTAAGTCCTTAAAACTCTATTCCAAGCAACCAAAGCTCTGATACCAGTTGTTAGAATAACTTAGAGGGGGGTGAATCAGTTATCCAGTGTCCCACAACAAAATGTATAATTCAAAACAACTTCTCTAAATTCTACTTGTCGGTAAGCAATAATAACTCTCACTATCTGTGCTTTTACCGATTACCAGTCTAATACTGTAATAGTTTACCAATCAAATCTAACATGTAAAATGCAAAGTATGATAACAAACAAATATCACAATCAACACATAACACAAGAGATTTAACGTGGAAACCCTGTAAAGGAAAAAACCACCTGGGACCGGCAACCCAAAATTGTTCACTCTTCTAAAGTGAGGTTGGTTAAGACCCAACCTTGTTAAAGGTTACAAACACACTGTAAGGTGTGACCTTGTTAGAGGATTTTAGACTAGAAGTTATCATCCAACCAGCATTCACTATGTTGTTGACAGGATAACAATGTTCATTTTATGAATGATACATCATAAGACATTCAGAGTCCACTCGGTTAAGAGATTTAAATTGTATATAATGGTTAAATGTGTAACAGTAAATGATCTGACTTAATACAACTTCAATTGTAGATTACAGATCAATATTCAGTCCATATAAATCCTTCTGACCAATATTTCACTTCAATTTCAATACTATACCAACTTGTTGTCTGTCGGTAATTGCTCTTTGTAGCTCGGTATCTATTTTGCAGCTTGGTTCTTATTAACTAGTATGATTGGAATGCATGAAAGCTTGTTCACACAATAATCCTACAACTTCTTCTTCTTCTAGCCTTTTTCATAATGAAATTTTGTTCTCTTATATAGATGAGTAAATTTTTTTCTTTCTCCACCATTAGATTTTTCCGCTTAACCACATTCATATATTTTTCTGCTTCAAACTTTCTTGGTACTTGTGTCAATAAAATGTTTCAATCTACTCCATTAGATCTTTTCTAAATTTCATCAGCCATTGATCTTTGTAACAAACATTATTTGTTACCTTGATGTTGTACTCTTGCCAGCTCATCAATCTTATCGGCTAAATGAATCATTAGATTCATTTTGTTCCACTCCGTTAACAAAGAAATGCATCGGTGAACATAGCTTGGTTAATACTACGGTCAGTATACACTACACTCCATCGGTGTATACTAGAATGCTTCTTTTATCGCTAACACTGCTTTGTGTCTTTCAGCTCTATACTTCATCATAGATGAATGCAACATAATAAAGTCAATATCATCAAGTCATAGACTCATCAACAAGTTACTCAATGTGTTCCTTATCCTCATCTATCATGTACATCTTTCCTCATGTAGATTTCTCTATTCTTCATCTCTTTCACCTTTCCTCAGATGTGGCAGTATAGTAACTTACATGATAAGTGTTGTCAAACTAGTTGACATCAATGACAACATAATACTGATTTAATCATATTACATATCTAATCAGCATCTCCTCAGTGATCTTGTAATCACAAATTCTTTAATCAGATTCCAAATCAGTTGTAGTCCAACAGTGTTATCATTACTTTCTCAAATCTCTGCAAGTCAAGAACATTATAGTTCTATAATACATTTTGAGTATCCTCTTTCCATGGTCCCTAGGCCTTTGGGTCCATGGAAAGGAAATAGATTACAAAATACTCTTCAAAACAAAGGAAAAACTTAGCAAATTCAATCTAACTCACTGTAGATGAAGGAATAGTCATGGTGATAGTTCCTCTAAGACTTCCAAAAAATTTATTGAACTCCCCTAAAGTCCTACTGGATCCCCAAATTTCTTAATCCAGTCAACTTATATCAAGATCATGAGAAACTTCAAAGGATTAAAAACATTACTTGGAACACTCACTAGTTTTACCAGTCAAAACATAAGGAACAAAATTTTAAAGTGCTCACAATACATTCAAAAATGAAATGAATGCTTGGAGATTTCTTACTATTCCATCCTTGAATTTAGAAACCAAAACAATAAGTAAAGAAGCCTTTCAACAATGCATAACACAATGGACTTATAGATTTAAACCTTATTCTTTTACTACTAAGTCTCTATTTGTTGGGCATACTGATTATAAGTACTTGACATATATCACAAATTTTGCTAATTAAGGTTGGTGGGATGATTACACCTATCCTGAAAAAAGACTGTCAAATCATTATGCTTTCAAATCAATTACCTATCGGTGTATCCCTTGCGAGGGAGAGAAACCAAACACATAGAGAACATGCACATAAACATGACAGCTGAAAAACTTAAATGGAATACGCCAAGAAGTACCAAATGATGAATGCTCAATTGTTGTAATGGCAAAGCATTAGACCCATCCATTTCTAGAATTTTATTTTCTAGTCTAAATGATTTTTCTATAGTTGTAATAATTTTTCTAGAACTTGATTTTCTGGTCCTAATGATTTTTCTATAGTCCTAATGATTTTTTTTTCGTCTTAATGATTTTTCTTTCGTCCTAATGTTTGTTTCTCTTGATGAATTAGACCTTATATTTGAATTTTTGTTCACTATTTTATTTCAGCTTGACATTTCATTCATTTTTCATATACATAGAGACTACACATATTGATAAAAAATGAGCTATTTGATTTAGGTTAAGTATTCATGATTGTAAATGGTCAATATTCCTGATGGTACTCCTTGGTGTATTCCATTTTTAAATATTCATGTTTCTATGACTATGATAAATATCCCTTTGTGTTGAGAAAATTAGAGTTGAAAAAATGGTTGTTCAATGTCTGTATGCTTGGTCAAATATGCATGTTTTTCACCTATGCATATACCTTGTATTATCAACTCTTATATGCATAGGATGAACATTCAGATTTTCCTAAGCAGTACTGTGAACTTTCCTCCAACACATGTTCTATTGTGAAAATCATCACAAGTCCATTTTTTGCAAGAAATATCATAGTACACATCTCTAGATGTTTGAAGGAAACAAGAGAATTTCATCTTTAATCTTTAAGAAATTGATCAAGAACATAGTTTTTAATGAAATGTCAATTTGATTTGCAAATTTTGTGTTCTTTACAAATTTGAAAGGCTCTAATACTTACTAGGGTGGATGTGGATGTGCAACCTTATGCTTTTACTACTAAGTCTTTGTTGTTGGGCATACTGATTATAAGTACTTGACATATATCACAAATGTTGCTAATTAAGGTTGGCAGGATGATTAGGCCTATCCTGAAAAAAGACTATCAAATCATTATGCTTTCAAATCAATTACCTATCGGCGTATCCCTTGTGAGGGAGAGAAGCCAAGCACATAAAGAACATGCACATAAACACAACAACTAAAAAACTTAAATGGAATACGCCAAGAAGTACCAAATGATGAATGCTCAATTGTTGTAATGGAAAAGTATCAGAACCGTCCATTTCTAGAACTTGATTTTCTAGTCTAAATGATTTTTGTATAGTCGTAATGATTTTTCTAGAACTTGATTTTCTAGTCTTAATGATTTTTCTATAGTCCTAATGATTTTTCTATAGTCTTAAAGATTTTTATTTTGTCTTAATGTTCGTTTCTCTTGATAAATTAGGCCTTGAATCTGAATTTTTGTTCACTATTTTATTTCACCTTGATATTTCATTCATTTTTCATATACAGAGAGACTACACATGCTGATAAAAAAATGAGCTATTTGATTATTTACTGTTCATGATTGTAAATGGTCAATATTTTTGATGGTACTCCTTGGTTTATTCCATTTGAAAATAATCATATTTCTATGACTATGATAAATGTCCCTCTATGGGCCTATATTGAACTGTGGGCTTAGCTTCATGTTTTCTTTCATTCTTGCATTTGAAATGTTAAATATGGGCTACATACAGAGGTATTATCTGTATCATTGTTGGTGATTATTTAATTACAATATTTTCTTTCCTTTGTTTTCTTGTTGTTTCTTTTCCATTTCTACAATATGGACATGTACTTTGCTTTGAGCAGTGTGCTTTATGTTGTGGGCTACAAGGTAGATCCATAAGGCCTCTTTGATAGTCTGAAGCTATTTAGCCTATTAATACCCTTGGTATTTTGGACCACCCCTTGGAGGACATGAACACCATAGAGATGCTCAATATTATTACCTTGGCTCATTTGAAGGCGGTTGTTTTGTTTTTCCTTGATGTTTTGGGGTCCCGTGGTTATAGTATTACACAATAGGCAACTCTATTTTATAGCATAAAACCTATGTTTTCCAATAAGCCTCTTATTGTAGTTTGTAATAAGATTTATTTGCAACCATTAGAGACTAATCTACATGAAGCTTGAAGAAGTAGTATATTTTGGCAAATGAAGAGTGGAAAGAAGATGATATTCCTCAGATCATGGATGGACACAATGTTGCAGACTTTATTGATCTAGATATCTTGCAGAGGCTTGAAGAACTGGAGAGGGAAGAAGGGCTTAGCATGGTAGGTGAGGGTGATGAGGATGATGAGATGGGGGAAGTGGAGTTGAATTCTAATGAAAAGGAAACTCTAGCTGTAATTAGGAAGAAGAAGAAGATGCTTATTGTCGAACACAAATTGAAGAAGAGTACTGTAAAGAGCACACCTATCATACCAAGGAAGTTTGACAAGAACAAGGAATATCACTTAAATAGAATGGGAAGACATCTTTCTAGCCTGGGCTTGGATCCTTCAACAATTAGCTTGATAATAAATGAAGTAGATGAGAGCTAAGCAATTATCTCCCAACAAAAATCTTGTAAATGAACTATGTGTACCCCCAATTCCTATGCCCTTTGCACATACCCAAAGGATATATTTGAAACAACAAGGGTAAGGCTTAAAGAAGTTAATTTTTCATCACTAGATAGATCTTTAAGCCTTACCCTTGTGTTTCAAATTTATCCTTTGGGTACGCACAGACTAGGCCACAGGAATTGGGGTAAGCATAGTTCATTTATGGGATTTTTCTTGGGAAGCTAATTTCTCATCTATCATCTACTTCATTGTTATGAAGCTAATTGTCATAGGATCCAGGCCCAGGATAGAAATATTTCTTCCCAAACACATAAAAAAAATGCACATAAACATGTACGACAGCTGAGAAACATAAATGTAGATATCACAACAGCTAAGAAACATAAATGCAGGCATCGTGGTCACAATTTTTTGGAGACAACATAATTGAGTTGTATACCCAGATGAAGCAAAGAAACTAATACTCCTCTGGTTCCAAAGAAGTAGTGGTTGCTTTGCATTGTCTGGGTATACCACTCAATTATGTTGTCTCCAAAAACTTGTGACCATGATGCGTACATTTATGTTTCTTAGTTGTTGTGTCCCAGAACCCCTTATGACCCTTTATGACCTCTAAGAATACACATCTTATAGGTCTTAAAATGTCATAAAGGGTCATAAGAGGCTCCTAGGAGGGGCCAAATGAGCTTCCACCTTCACATGGTTGGCCCTGTTAAGTAGAGAATGTTAAACTATTTTCGAAACAAAGACAAGCTCAATAATTTAAGGTCTTAGTCCACAGAGATGGTGAAAAATGATGGGAATCAATGATGGAGAGTTTTTAGATACTGAGAAGATGTATATGTAGTGGAGGCCAAAAGGGATTTTTGTGGAGATTTTCTAGATGTGGAGATTTTCTAGAGAGGGTTTCCAGATTGAGTACCAGTGTAGAGATGATGATTCACTTCTATGTCTATAAAACCTTCACAAATATCCCTTTTTTGGCCTCCACTCATACCTCTTCTCAGAATCTAGAAACTTTGGATATTGTTTCTCATCCATGCACGAAATGTTCTAGTGATCGTATAAAATTAATTTTGCAAGAATAGGATCAATTATGAGAAGGTATACAACAAGATAATTTTATTGTATCTTTCATTTCTTTTATCTATTCATATTTTATGCCTTCTCTTATATTGGATACTGTGTAGTGTACATAAAGGCAAGGCGATGATTATTCTCAATGATTGATAGGTATAAGTCTTACAACCCTTACCCAGTAGCTAGGACTAAAGATAGCCAAGCTCAAGAGACCATCATAGTTGGTCTCCATCTTTGGTCCATATACTGACAAAACATTTTACATTTCGTTAGCTCATCAAATGTGGTGATTTGAAAGAATTTAATGAATGATATTTTCATGTATAACGTATATTATTTTAATTTGACAGTGAACAAATTTATCAACTTCGCACACTTATATACATTGAGAATAGCTATAAAAAAGCATCCCCTCCCATGGTATGAGTAATGTAGGTCATGGGAGCAGATGCTTCTTTATGGCTGTAGTCATAGTATAAAAGTGCACGGAGTCATTAAATTTGTGCAACATCAACTTAAATAATATATGTTATCATGAAAATATCATCCATTAAATTCTTTCAAATCCCCTAATTTGATGAGCTAATAAAAATGTAAAATGTTTTGTCAGTATATGGACCAAAGATGAAGAGCAACTATGATGGTCTCTTGAGCTTCGTTATCTTTACTATGCTAATCCGTTGATTTTTCGACAGGTAGTAAACCATTTCTAACAGAAGCGCTATACGTTCAATGGAGTTTTGTGTTGGTAGTTTATTTTATATCATCAAATCTCTGATAGGTTATAAATTCTCTCTGATAGGAGGGCTATACATTCGACAGGTTTACCTGTCGGATATCTGTCACCTTTCTGATTGACAAAATGTGGGAAGAACCCTTTTTCGACAAATCAGTCCAATTCTAAAATTCCTATTTGTGTGGTAGGTTCTGACAAGAAGTGATGTCAGAATACTGATGGTTATCACTCCCATCACCATTTCCAATGCAAAACTATCGACAAACACATATGTCAAAATTGCGACCGATAGGCATTGCAAATCTGACAAATGGCTGTCAAAATTTGGCCTCAAATGTACTAGTGGTTGGATACAACTAAGAGGGGAAGGGGGTGAATCAATTGTATGTCATTAATATAAAACTTTATCTTTTCAAAATAGTAAATGCAAATCTGAAACCTCAAAAGTAACAAGGATCAAAACACCAATAATTATTTTTGAGGAAACCCTATTAAGGGAAAAAACCCTGGTGGGGATGAAATCCAAAAATAATGCACTAGTAATAAATTCTCTCAATTAAAATATCTTTCCCTCTTGGGATAAGCTAAATACAACTATTACAAAGTCCTTGTTAAATAAAAAACTCATTTCTTTGAGTCAACAACCCTGTTAGGAGTTGACAGGATGAGCCTTTCTTGTCTTAGAGCAACTGGCCCAATGTGTAGGTTAAATCCACCTTATAAATGTTAAACCCACCTTCTAGAACCATTGTCCAAAGCAAAGTATATAAATATAATGATTACAGATAATGAACTAACTAACAACAACTCCTTTACTAAAATAGTTTGAATGAAGTGCAATAATCATACTTCCTACCCTACATCAGCAATCCCCACACCCACACATTCACACACACATGAACATACCCACACTCTTATTATCACTTGATTTACTCTATACAAGATACAAGTGATTTATTAGGTTGGCATCAATTAGGACTTTCCTAATAAAAGTGATTTACATAAAATCTTATCGAGATACACACAAGATCTTGGAAAAGAAAAGAAAAAACATCAATCAGCCAACATACTCCATAACCTATAACTTATCTTCACACAAGGTAGAACATGCCACATCCCATCAGTTGGCACCAAATAAGACTTCAAAAGGTCACATGCTATAATTGATGTCACCAAGAATGAAACAATCAAGGATCAAGGGAAATTATTCCTTATTGAGTCTTTTGTTATATTCTGAACTCACATATCTTGAATCCATCTCATATCCAAGAAAACACAAAAATTCAGAGATAAATTCTACCACAAAGCTCTATTTTTTGTTCCTACTACCAGTCTATTCCAAAAATGTTGTAGCTTATTCCTCTAATTAAATTAATGCATGCGATCTTAGATATACGATCTAAATTCCTTCTTAAAAACAAATCCAAGCTCACATAGTTAGATGTGTCATACATAGCCCATACAACCATGATGATTTTTCATGGTCCTGTCTTAACCAATATGACTCAAACATTAGATATAGCTATGCCAATCTTATGAAACTTGTGTTCACATCAATGAAAACACATGTTAGGAACAATTCCAATAATCTCCCCCTTTGGCACTGATGGAAACATATGAGAAAAACCATCAATCCAATAATCATTTCAATATGCTCTACATAGCTTCCTCTGAACCAGTGAGGGTTTTTCTTATATTTCTCCCCCTTTGAGATCAATGACAAAGGATTAATTTTCCTTCTAAAAATTCCACCACAACAAGGTGTACCTTTTTCAATCTTCATGAATAAAAATAGGTGCCAAATCACCTAGATAAGTGTTTTTATGTCCTGCAATCACTCCTTGTGAGGAATGCATCCAAGTATCAAGTCCATAGAAGAATATAGATTTGATAGCTACTGGAATCATGCATCCTTGAATCATCTAGTTCTTGTAATAAGGGGTTTTCACCCCAAGCATATCTTTCAGATACTTAAAGATATCTTTTGACAAAGGTTTAGTGAATATATCTACTAATTTCTCCTTTGTACTGACATACTTAACTCTTACTTCTTTTTCTACAACTTTTTCTCTTGATTAATGATATTTGATTGAGATATGTTTTTTTTTTGAGTTCATAATAGGATTATTGGACATATTGATTTGTTCTAGTATTGTCACAATGAATCAAAACTAGTTCTTCAAAGCTTATTCCAATATCCTTCAGCATTGGTTTCATCCAAATAACCTATGAAAAATTTAAAGTGATTACCACATATTCTAATTCAGCAACAGATTGCGCTACACAATCCTTTTTCTTGCTATCATCAATACATCCTTCCCAATATTCATCAGTGTATGCATTGAGGATAAATTCATCTGACTTATAATACCACGACTGAAATCCCAATGTACCTTTCAAATACCTAAATATCCCTTTTACTGCAATATATTGAGTCTCTTTTGGATCTTCTTGAAACCTTGCAACAATTTCAATTGTATTTGCAATATCTAGTCTAGTATGTGTTAAATATTGTAATCCTCCAATCATGGATCTATATTTTGTTTAATAGACACTTTGAGTTTCATCATATTCATCAAGCTTGCATCTAGTAATCATACGTGTTCCTACATGCTTGCAATATTCCATTCCAAACCTTTTCAGTAATTCCATGAGATACTTGGTTTGAGAAATGAAAATTCTATGTTTAGTTTGTGTAATTTTCAAAACCAAGAAGGAACTTCATTTCACCAATCATAGACATTTCAAATTCATCTTTAATTTATTCATCAAATTTATTTCTCATTTCATCATTTCCCTAAAGATAATATCATCTAAAAATAATTCTATGATCAAGATTCCATGCTTGCTAATTATCAAATATAAATTACTATCTGCATGACCTTTTCTGAAATCAATACATAATAAATATTTATCAAGTTGTTCATACCTAGCTCTAGGAGCTTGCTTCAGTCCATACATTCTTCAACTTGTAGACCATGTCCTTGTCATTTGTCAAGGGAAAACCATCAGGCTTCTCAATGTAGACCTCTTCTTCTAGATCACCATTCAACAATTCATATTTCACATCCATTTAATACACTTTCAAGTCCTTGTAGGCAGAAAAGGCAATAAATATTCTTACTGCCTCCAACCTAGTCACAAGTGCAAAAGTTTCTTCAAAGTCTATTCCTTCTTGCTACGAGTAGCCTTTACAAACCAATCTTTCTTTGTTCCTTATAATTGTTCCATCTTCATTCATTTTATTTATGAATACCCATTTAGTTTGAATAACATTCTTTCCTTCAGGTCTAGAAACTAGTTCCCAAGTTTTGTTCCTCATTATCTGATCTATCACTTCTTTCATTGCATTAACCCATGATTCATCTATGAAAGCCTCATCATTAGTTCTAAATTCCACTTATGAAATTAGACATAATTATTTTCTATCCTTAGACTTGGTTAACATGCCTCTATTCCTATCACCAATAATATGATCTTTGGGATGATTTCATGGTACATATCTTAGAGTTTTAGGAGCATAAGATTTTTCACTTTTATATATTTGCATGTTATTGTCAAATTCAACCAACTCTTCATCTTCAATAGTATTTTTTGAGTTTTGATCATTTATTATTTCTTTAGCTTGAAACTTCTCATCAATTCTTACATTAAAACTCTCAACCATGTTTCTCAATCTCATGTTGAAACATCTGTAAGCTTTAATTTTGGTAGAATGTCCAAGAAAGATGCCTTCATCACTTCTTGAATAAAACTTACCTACCTCATCATCTCTTTTGATAAAATATCTGCCACCAGAGATTTTGAAATATCTCACAGTAGGAGCATAGCCAAACCAAAGTTCATAAGGTGTTTTACTATTACCTTACCTGATTTGAACTCTATTCAAAGTGTAAATTGCAGTACTGACTTCTTCCCCCCAATGCACATGAGATACATTTCCTTCAATCATCATTATTCTAGTAGTATCCAAGATAGTTTTCTTCCTTCTTTCTATATTCCCATTCTATTGTAGAGTCCTAGGAGCATAATTATTCCTACATATCCCATGTTCTTTGCAGTATGAATTAAATGTGGCAGATGTAAACTCTCCTCCTTTTTCTAAACTAAAACATCTTATCTTCAAACCTAATTTAATTTCTACTTTTTCCTTGAAGATAGTGAACTTTTCAAATGCATTAGATTTTTCTTTAATAAATTCAACCCACATCAGTCTAGAATGATCATCAACAAATGGTATGAAATACCTTTCACCATAAGATGATCTAATAATTGTGGGACCATAGAGATATATATGCACTAGATCTAGCTTCCATTTTGTAGTGTGTGACTTTCTCTGGAAACTCCCCTTTGTTTTCTTTCCCATTACACATTCTATGCACATGGTGTTAGAGGGCTTCAAAAGATTTGGTAAGTCCCTAATTGCATTGATGTTACTTTCTTTCACAGTGTTATCAAAATTCACATGATAAAATATTCTATACCATAGCTAACTTTCATCAATGTAAACAACAAAACATTTTACATCAGTGTTATTCAATTGAAATACATTACCTCTTGTCTTTGTTCCTGATGCAATCAGGTTTCCCTTTTATCCTCAGATAGTGCATGATCCATTATTGAACTTTAACTGATAACCTTTATGGAGGTCATAAGATATCCAATACTCAACATGCTATTCTTAATTCTATCAACAAGAAATACATTATTAGTGTTGGTTTTTCCATCTAGAGAAATAGATCCTACTCCAATACTTAATTTAGGAGTATTATCACAAAATATGATAACCCCACCATCATGTAGCTTAAGTTGAAAAAACCTATCTTTATCACTTGTCATGTGATGTGAGCATCCACTATCAATGATCCATTCAGATTTCTTTTCAACATGTGATACTAAGGCTTTTCCTTCATGAATAGGCTCATTATCCTTTATATCTATAAACCCAATCTCATCTATTATTGAATCATCATCAAACACCTTTACTAGAATAAGAGTATTCCTCATCATAGAAATCTAGTTTAGTGAACTTAAGTTTATATTTAGAGACCCTTTTAGGAAATCTGCATCCAAAGTGATCAAATTTATTGCAACAAAAACATTTTCAAGGTAATTTTCCTTCAAATTTACCCTTACCTCTTTTCTCCTTTCTTGCGATCAAAGAAAAAAGGTTTTTCATCTTCTTGTTTCCTCATCAATTTCTATTAGATCATATACATATTATATAAGATCAACATATTTTTTAATCCTATTGGTGCTCGTAAGGCTTGATGAAGTCTTTTTGTCATAATGAATAGCTAGCTTGAATGCAGTTTCTATTCTAGGTACTGAATCCTATAATTCTACCACCTCAAAGGTAGTTAACTTAGCTATCAAAATCTCTCTATTAAATCCCTGAATCAATGGAGTGATCTCCTTAATCTCCTACACTTTGGTCTTGTAAACATATGTCAAATATCTCATAATATTTTTAATGACCTATTCTTTAGTATAAGTGCTTCCTAAAAAATTTATCCCTTTAACAACTTCTGAAACCCTCTAGACATAAGCTCTGACATTTTCATCTTCTCGCATTTTTAGATTTTCCATCTTTGTCTTCTAGTTTTATAATTTTTCCTTCTTGACATACTTGTCTCCTTCATAAAGTGATTCCATTCTTTCCCAAATTTCATGAGCTGAATCAAGGTCCTTAACTTCTATAAATTCTACTTTAGATAGTGCGCTTATCAATGCTTCCCTTACAACCATATAGAAAGATAAAATCTTCTTTTCATCATCAGTAGCATTAGGAAAATCATTTTATGCAACAATATTTTCCTTGTTCTTGGTAATCATTGAATAATCAATTCCTAGGCATAACAAATGTGTCCTCATCTTGTTCTTCTAGCTAGCAAAGTTTGTAGCATCAAATTTAGGACTGTCCTTGCTATGATATGTCATCTTTTAGATAACCTCAAGCAGTCAAGATTTCTCTCTAAGGACTAATAGATCTGATAATAATTGTTGGATACAAATGAGAAGAGGAGGAAAATAAGTTGTATGTCATTAAGGGTATGTGTAGGATCATGGTATGCCAAAAAGTGGTGATGTGAAAAAATAAACTTTTCACTCATCCAACAGTGCACAAATCCATTTGTTGACTTTTTAGTAGGTCTGGGTGTCAATACACCTGACCAAGCCAAAAGCCAAAGCATAGGCCTAATCAGATATCCAATATTATCATATATTTGATAATATCAGATATCTTATTTTTGTCAGTTATTATATATTTCCATAGCCCAACCGCATTCAACATTTTCACTGTGAAAATGTTGAGCGCAGCTAGGGCTTTCAGATATCTGGTTTTATCTCATATTTGATTTTTCTCTTATCTTAAGGTAAGTTCAATCTACAAATTTTATTAATTTTATTTTTTTTATTTTGTTTTAATAGAAATTTATAGTTTTTTATATAAAAATTAACCCGTTTAAATGATTTTTTATATTTATTTTTTCAATTCATTGTAATATTTTTATTTTTTTCTAATTGTAATTGTTACCCTAATTTTCATATGCATGCAAATTTGGCTAAAATCTATTCCAAGGTCTTTGTTTTACCCTTGCCAAGCATCCCTAAAAATTTCATGGTTTTATGTTTGGCTTCCTGGCCTCTACAATTTGTTTTATCCCCTGGTCTGTAGTTGAAAAATTCAAAAAATATAGACAATGTAGGCATAAAACCCTGAAAACCCTACCCTAGTTTCTATTTCATTGTTACTTTATCGACCACTTAAGTTCTTAATTCTCTATGTGCGCTTTTCATTCATTGGCTGGTCACTAGTTCTCCAAGTTAGTCAGTGGTTACCTTTTCCTTCCGATGATTCAATGAATGCCTTGTTCGCATAATACCCCAGTGTTTCATGGTTAAGTCCTCAATGGTTAGCGATTCAGTGGACGGTCTATTCTTCCTTTATTCATGTAGTTGCTTTCATGTTTGGTGGTCTTAGCTTGTGGGGTCCCAGTTCAGTAAAATTGATGATCATCGTAAGTTTGCGAAGGGTCTGTCAGAGGCTTGCGATCTTGCGACAACTATCGATCTTCCCTTTTTCTCAGTGCTTCATACCTTGTGTGGGTCCATTGCCACATTGTCCTATGTGGAGGCTTCTTATTGGCTGATGAAGTGATGACTGGAACTTGTTAGTGGGACCATGTTAGATGTCTGCAGGGATGTTAGTAGGACAAAGATAAATGGTTGGCATATCCTCTCATAGCCTTTTCTGACACATGCAATCTTACGCCCGTCATTCGATCTACCAGGGTGTTTAGGTTCTATCAGGTGGGTCCATGCCAGGTCAGGGTGACATGTCAGTTTGTGATTAGCCATGATATAAAGACTTGTTAGGTGGGTCCAGTGCTATGTATTGCTGATGTGCTCACATTTGGTTGGTTGCTATGTGATGACAGGGATTCATCGGTAGATCTGATGTGTCAGTAAGGTCCCAGTGGAAAGGAGATCTATAGTCGGTGTATGATCTCATAGAATCTTCTAACCCTATGAGATCATATGCCCACCGTCTGATGTGAATCAAGGTTGTAGTGGGTCCATTGTCAGAAGTGTCGAGGTGTATGCCTAAAAAGTGATCAGAATGAATAGAAGTTTGACAAGTGGCAAGTCTAGGCCTAGGGTTAAAATAAGTTCTTTGTGACTTAAGAAAAGAAAGTCAAGTGGGTCCAAGAAGGTGTGCTGATGTGCTAAAATTTCATTGGCTACAGCATGCCGATGAGCATTTTTTACTTTTCAAGGAGATTCACAGCTGTTGTAAAGATGATCTGGGCCATTCATTTGCCGAGAAATAGTAGACATCAACGGCCACATTTTAGAATGACCTGCTAGCCATTAAAATTCAAATTCAAATGTCTCTGCAGAGGGTTTTCTAGTAGCATTTGATCCAATGAGCCAAATGCAGTGGTGGGGTAGCTAAGAATTTATGTTTGTAGGACATTTGCAGTTGAGAAGGATGATGAGGAAGTCTGGGCGGCCATCATGGGTTATTTCTTGTCCCTAAAAAGTACCATTCTGAGCATTCATGGTGAGACTTTGTGCAGGAAAGTTGATGATCAAGGTTGCTTGTCTACAAGTTGATTTGAGTATAGGCATGGGCATGCAAACAAAATATCTGATTGGCCATGATGTTGCAAAGATGCATTTATGATTAGACTTGTTTGAGTTAGGGTTGATTATTTTATATACAAATCTATGTAACCCTAGTTAGGTTTTGCTCTCACTTGTTTAGAGGAGATGTATATAGTTCCTTTTTGGAGCCTTAGTGCTCAGAGTTAGACAATTTTAAAAGAAATTCATCTTTCTTAAGGGTCATCTGTGGCATTTTCTCTACCCTCTAGCTTCTACAGTTGTATTTCTTTCATTGGTAATTCAAACATTGCAGAGGTATTTTGTGACAATTCTTCATGTGCCTATGCTTCCTTATTTGGATCGTCTCTTAATGAATTGAAGCCTATGCATGTTTTCAATGACAACTTAGGGTTCCTGACCCCTCTTAATTTCTATAATTGTGTGTGTTATTGTGTTTGATCTGATTTAGATGTTTTTATGGGTATACTTTAGCCCCCTAACAATCTTATCTCAATCCTACACTGAGTTGTAGAAGTGAATGTCTACTTGCAGGTCATAGGTTGTGTCTTATGTTCGGGCCCTCCTATGAAACACTTATGCAAACCTATTTAATAAGTTGTGACCTACTAGACGTAATCTTTTCATTGATTCTATCCCTCTATGCTACAATTCATACCCCTAATTTTGGTGTATCACCTAGTAGGTAGTTTTCTTTCAAGTCTTTTCTCTTTCAAGCATTCCTTCTATCCATTTCCCCTCAAGTTTTACTTTCATGTCTAGAAGAAAATTAAGGTGATTATCCAAGAGGAACCAGCCTAGAACCTAGAGGTCTCATCTCAGTTAGCATAGGTCCCACAACCTGGAGATGATTCCCATGTTATACTAAGTTATCAAGACCAAGAGAACTTGAAACAAGGGTGCAAACTTAGTGTATAACAATTCTGGCATGTCCGGTGGGACAAGATTAGATTCATGTTTAAGGTATGTTATCTTTGATATGCTGATAGCATGCTACATACCTAGAAGAGGTCATTTTGTTGCATATTTGGTGACTCCAGAAAAGTCTACTAGTTTCAAAGATCAAGTGCTGGTATGTTTCAAATCTTTCATATTCAAATTCTAGCTAATTACATGAGTAGACATGTCAAGTTATTATGGACAGTCAGGTTACCCACCATCCTATTATAAGATTAATGCTTAATGGAATAGTTATCAACCTTACCAAAGCCACCTATGGCCCCCTTTTATCCCAAGCTTCCATACAATACAAGGTCGTCATTATATCCAGCATGCCCCAAATGATTTTTCCCTTGTGCAAGATTATGAGAGGGCCCTCTGACAAGATGGATCATGGTCACAAAGGGCACAACAAAAAATGCAAATCTAGTTGCCCCATCCCAATTACCACTCGCCCACCCCTTCTCAACCTAATTGGTAGTAGATTCAGAGCTCAGACTCAATGAAAGAGCAAGACAAGACAAAGAACCTATTGCTTGATTTAATTAAGCAAGTGTCTGAGATCAGAGAGCAGCAGGAAATGGAAGATCAAAGTTATGAACAAGGGTTCATTTCCAACCAAATGATAGAGGCTCTTGTTGATGAGCAACAAATGAGATAGTTTCAAGAAGAGATCAATCACCAAGCTGATCTTGAGATAGCAAGGTTGAGATCAAAAATTGCTCAACAAGAGGCTCCTAGACCTAAAATTCCAAGCTAGAGGACCCATTTGCCTCAAGAGCCTACACATGAAGAGCATACAAAGCCTTCATTTCCAAGCTTCAAGATAGGTATGCCTTCTATGTCTCCCTCTGAGCCCTCTCAACTTCACATCCCATGTTTTAAGGCAAAAAATTCTTCTCAAGGGCCTTTACTTGAGATTCAGTCTACCACTCTGCAAGAGCAACCTATTCAAGAAAATTTTTTATCCCAAGAGGTCCCTCTGGTCTCTCAGGATGATGAAGTGTTGTGGATACCCCAATGGACCTTACTTCCTGGCTATCAAATTCCAAGTCTTTTCAAAGATACTAGTCTAGTGTCTGAGCAAGGACCTATGACAAATGAGCTTTCATGTGATGAGGAGGAGAAGATATTTGAGGTATCAGTGCAGAGTGATGACTATGGTGAAGTGGGACAATAGGGTGAGGAGGTGGAGTTTGATGCTCAGCCTAAGCTCTTGGTTGATTTGTTGAATGAGCTTCTCCTCTTTGTTGATGATGAAGAAAAGACCATGCCATTACCCATGGGTGAAGGTCAATCAGAACAAAAGGTCTGCCATCAACAGGAGATTGATTCAAAGGGGGATGCTATGCTTTTATTTGATAAGTTTCCTAGTTTTGTTGAGTAGGATGGTAAATTTATGGAAGAGCTTTTCCAAGAGAAGAACATAGACAAAAGCCCTGAAGAGTATGATTTTTCCAATATCATAGAGGCCTTTTGTGATAAATTGAATGATGAACCTCTATTCCTTGGAGAGGAGATTCAAGGTTATGTGCTTGATGAAGGAGACCTAGTTTTGGGTTGCTCTCCTTCTGAGATGCTGCTGCATGAACAAGGGTTGGAGCCAACTCTAGATCTTTAGGACATTGACAACTTTGATCAGCTCTTGGCTTGTTTAAAAGTTGAGGAGGATGGCTGTCCCCTGCCCATAGATGATGAGTTGACATGGCTATCCATGATGGAGGATAACCATGAAGATAAAGATGAAACCATCAAAGAAGGTTCTGCCTTTAGACTTTCAAGAGGCTGCCCCATCAGATACTTGGCATAGAAGGAGTTTACTGAGACCCCTCCATATGATCAATTAGAGGAAGGTAAACTTGATCCTATTTTTGCAGAGGCAGTTAATAATTATTTGACAAATTTTTGTGTGCCTCTTATCTTTGTAGTTATCCTCATATGTCCAATGCAAAATATCCTAATAAGGAAAGGTAGCTATTTTTCACAACCAGTGAATGCTTTTGTTTGACTAGGTTTCTATGACTGGTTCCTTTAGGATAGGTTAGGTTTTCCTACTTTCTGTCCCTGTTTTCTAGCTTAGTTTCCTACTTTCTAAGAAGTGCCTATGCACAAGGTTGTCTTTCTAGTTTTTAGTTTTCATCTCTTTGTCAAGTTTTGTGTTCCTGAAAATGACCCCATGCCCAATGGATTGCTTTAAGGTCACTGATCAATGTCTAGTAGGCTGACATCCAACAGAAATTGCCAAAATGTTACCCTAATTTTCATATGCATGCAAATTTGGCTAAAATCTATTCCAAGGTCTCTATTTTACCCTTTCCAAGCGTCCCTAAAAATTTCATGGTTTTATGTCTGCTTTCCTAGCCTCTACAATTTGTTTTATCCCCTGGTCTGTAGTTCAAAAATTCAAAAAATATAGCTGTTGTAGGCATAAAACCCTACAAACCCTAGGTTAGTTTCTATTTCATTGTTACTTTATCGGCCACTTAAGCTCTTAATTCTCCATGTGTGATTTTCATTCATTGGCTAGTCGCTAGTTCTCCAAGTCAGTCAGCGGTTACCTTTTCCTTCTGGCGATTCAGTGAATGCCTTGTTCGCATAATACCCCAGTCTTTCACGGTTAAGTCCTTAATGATTAGCAATTTAGCGAGTGGTCTATTCTTCCTTTAGTCATGTAGTCACTTAAATGTTTGGCGGTCTTAGCTTGTGGGGTCCCAGTTCAGCAAGATCGACGGTTGTCATAAGTTCATGAAGGGTCTATCAGAGGCTTGTGATCTTCCGACAACTGTTGGTCTTCACTTTTGCTTAGTGCTTCATACCTTACGTGGGTCCATTGCCACATTGTCCTATGTGGAGGCTTCTTATTGGCTAGTGAAGTGATGACTAGAACTTCTTAGTGGGACCATGTCAGATGTCTGCAGGGATGTCACTAGGATGAAGATCAATGGTTAGCGTATCCTTGCATAGCCCTTTTATGACACATGCGATCTTACGCCCACTGTTCGATCTATCAGGGTGTTCAGGTTCTGTCAGGTGGGTCCATACTAGGTTAGGGCGACATGCCAGTTTGTGATTGGCTATGATATAAAGACTTGTCAAGTGGGTCCAGTACTAAGTATTGTTGATGTGCTCGCATTTGGTTGGTTTTTGTGTGATGAAGGGGATTCATTAGTAGATCTGATGTGTCAGTGGGGTCCTAGTGGAAAGGAGATCTACGGTTGGTGTATGATCTCATAGAATCTTCTGATCCTATGAGATCATACACCCACCGTCTGATGTGAATCAAGGTTGCAGTGGGTCCATTGTCAGAAGTGCCAAGGCATATGCCTACAAAGTGGTTAGAATGAATATAAGTTTAACAACTGGCAAGTCTGGGCCTAGGGTTAAAATAAGTTCTTCATGACTTAAGAAAAGAAAGTCAAGTGGGTCCAAGTAGGTGTGCCGACGTGCTAAAATTTCATTGGCTATAGCATGTCAATGAGGATTTTTGAATTTTCAAGGAGGTTCATGGCTATTGTAAAGATGATCTAGGTGGTTCATTTGCTGGGAAATAGTAGACATTGACCACCATGTTTTTAAATGACCTGCTAGCTGTTAAAATTCAAATTCAAATGTCTCTGCAAAGGGTTTTCTGCCAATGTTTGATCCAGTGAGCCAAATGCAGCAGTGGGGTAGCTAATAATTTATGTTTGCAAGACATTTTTAGTTGAGAAGGATGATGAGGAAGTCTGGGCAGCCATCATGGGTCATTTCTTTTCCCTAAAAAGTACCATTCTGAGCATTCATGGTGAGACTTTGTGTAGGAAAGTTGATGATCAAGGTTGCTTGTCTGCAGGTTGATTTCAGTATAGGCTTGGGCATGCAAACCAAATATCTAATCGGCCATGATGTTGCAGAGATGCATTTATGATCAGACTTGTTCGAGTTAGGGTTGGTTATTTTATATACAAATCTATGTAACCCTAGTTAGGTTTTGCTCCCGCTTGTTTAGAGGAGATGTATATAGGTTTTTTTGGAGCCTTAGTGCTCAGAGTTAGACAATTGTAAAAGAAATTCATCTTTCTTAAGGTTCATCTATGGCATTTTCTCTACCCTCTAGCTTCTATAGTTGTATTTCTTTCATTTCTAATTCAAACATTGCAGAGGTATTTTGTAACAATTCTTCATGTCCCTATGCTTCCTTGTTTGGATCATCTCTTAATGAATTGAAGTCTATGCATTTTTTCAATGACAACTTAGGGTTCCTAATCCCTTTTACTTTCTTTAATTGTGTGTGTTATTGTGTTTGATCTGATTTAGATATTTTTGTGGGTATACTTCAGCCCCCTAATAGTCTTATCTCAATCCTACACTGAGTTGCAAAAGTGAATGTCTGCTTGCAAGTCATAGGTTGTGTCTTATGTTCGGGCCCTCCTATGAAACACTTATGCAAGCCTATTTAGTAGGTTGTGACCTAATAGACCTAAGCCTTTCATTGATTCTATCCCTCTATGCTGCAATTCATACCCCTTATTTCGGTGTATCACCTAGTAGGTAGTTTGCTTTCAAGTCTTTTCCCTTTCAAGCATTCCTTCTATCCCTTTCCCCTCAAGTTTTACTTTCATGTCTAAAAGAAAATTAAGATGATTATCCAAGAGCAACCAGCCTAGAACCTGGAGGTCTCATCTCAGTTAGCATAGGTCCCACAACCTAGAGATGATTCCCATGTTATACTAAGTTATCAAGACCAAGAGAGCTTGAAACAAGGGTGAAAACTTAGTGTATAATAGTAATTAGACATAGAATCATAAAAACCTCCCAATGATCCCACAAACAATCCACAACCACCTCCTAACAATCCCCCACTTGCAGAAGATGAACCTGTCTCAAACCCTCACACTTTAGAGGATCTAATAGGAGACAATCTAAATCAACTTAGAGGATTTCAAACCACCTATGCCAATATCCCCACATTGTGCCCCATGTTTACGAAATTGAACTCAATTATTGAAAACATGGAGAAACGTATAGAGAAACATAATGTTGCACTTCTTTGGCACAATTCCATGCATGCCCAGTTTGACAATGGGCTTGACTATGACCATGCCATGAACCTAAACATAAAAAAAAATGACATATGTAATCTTTTTGTGGATCCTAAAACTAGTCTAAAATTGGACCCTAGAAAGCCCAAGTTGTCAATTAAATGGTGCACAAATAGTGTAATATGTGACAACTTTTGGGACTGCTGGTGGATGGTTTTTGATAGACCACCTCACAACAATATGGATGTCCCATTTTATTTTATTAAAAAATTATATGCTGAAATTGTGCTCGATCACAAGGTCAATTATTGGAGTATGAGATCAATCCAGGGTGTAGGTTTAGGTGCTCCTCAGAATGGGCCATGGGAACACTGGGTGAAATTTCACACATATGTCCCCCTTCCCAAGATTTCACCAACTCCCACAGTGCAGCATCCTGACATTATTGTTGAGGCCATCTCATAGACTATTCGATCCATTCACACCTTGAGTCATCTACTAGTTACGCAGAGCATGACATTATTGCCTCCTCATCTTGATGCTTCTATCCCTTCCACATCCTTCACGAGCTCACATGTTTGTGTTGCCCACACTTGCATTACGTGCAATAATTTGTGCTTAGGTCCCTTGAATGATAGTGATGCATATAATTACATCTTCAAGGTGGACGATACTACATAGCACACTATAGGCACTAAAGCACCTCATGAAGATGTGTATCAGGGGCATACAGAGCCATGGACTCCCACTGTTACGATAAGGGTAAAAAGTTCACTTTTTACATTGTATATAATTTTTATCATTCATATTTTTAGTAGAATTTTCTTATAATAATTTCCCACTTATGTTTTTTTATGTGTTACATTTATGTTCAGTTGATGATAGAGGAGGAGATGGCATAGGTGGAGGGGTCCATGCTTTCAGCCATATCATTTGGTCTTGACACTTCCATGGTACATATGTTTTAATATACTCATTGGTTTCCTTAAATTATTATAATAGTATATATGTACATGTTTTTTCTAATTTTTATGATCATCTTATTACATACTAATGCAGGTGTCACTAGTTTCCATTGGGGGACAATGTAATAGGGTGTAGGCATCAGACATTGACAAGGGGAAGGTAATTAAGTAATTTAGTTTGTTTATGCATACATGTATACTTGTCATTTGTGCCTACTCATTTTTAATTTACATGGTTTATTTGTTAGAGATTGGTATCTGATAATTTCATGAGACCTTTTCCATGATAGAGTCACAGGCATATCAATTCGCAGTGATAGCCCCATGGTATGTATATTTCTAAAGTTATTTGTGTGTATTTTACTATCAAGTATTTATAATATGATCAAGTTATGATAGTATGAAGTATCTATTTGACTTTTGTAGGTCACTCCTAGTTTGAGGGAGGTAGAATGCCAAGGGTTTGTATCACTGATGACTCAGCCCACATTTCCTGAAGAAAGTTCAACACAGGTAAGTTTTAATGTTAATTTAATTATTTTGTAAACATATATTTTCTACCAAGGATTTAACATTAAATAGTATAACTCGTAGATCAATCTCATGTTCGGAAACATATACAGGTCAGAGTCGACATTGGTGGCATTGTTCCTTCTCTACCAAGGACATATATTAGGTCTCCTATCCATGGGAGGAGATAGAGAGGTGGTATATGAGAGTTCAATTTTAGTTTAAATTTTATTTATTATTGTTGACTATGATTTTGAATTTTTTTAAAAATTTTTTTACAAACCATATAAATTAAGTAATCTAACTTGGGGTTTCACTTTTGTGTTTGAATATAGGATCCATCAGAGCTAGAGAGTACTTCAAAGAGGCTGCATTTTGATGATCCATCAGTAGAATAGGATGTCCTAGAAATATTTGTAGTTGAACTTCTTATTTTGAGATGTCATATGACACATTTTGAGATGGTGTATGCCACATTGTATCTAGATATGTTGACATGTAAATATGTACAAAATTATTGCTCATTTTGATATATATGAAACTTGATATTCAATCCAATTTGTTAATTGTGTGTTCATTTATTCATTTCTAGTATGTAAATATGCTTGTGTGTATGTAATCATGTGTATGATTTATGCCTTAAGTATATTCGAGTACATTCTTCATAACCTAAATTCATGTGTATGGGCTATGTACATGACTTAAGTGAATTCATGTGGTATGCTTTATAATCTATGTGCTACATGTATGCTTCAAGATTAAGAAAATTTATGTGTATGCTTTATGTGCTTCATGTGTTCACATGTGTAATTAATCATTTAAGTGAATTCAAAATTTATGTGCTACATTGTATTCATGTGTATCTGATGCTCTCAACAAAGAAAATATGATGCAGAGCCCTCTACTAACCCCTCATGCAACCCAACTTAGCTTGAAGATTCTACAAGCATCTTGGAATCTACTCAAGGAGTTAGTCTCAACTCAAGGAATCTTTGTTTATTGATTGTAAAATATTACATTTTTTCTTCCTTATACTCCCAACTCGATATCCTCCATTCACTCATGTAGATCCCCTACAAAAAAGACTCAAAACTCCTTCAAAACCTAACTACAACCTCTATCTAAGTGTCTAACTACTTAGTAATAGTCCCAAACTAGCCGTCATAACCAAAGTATGATTTAAACATGTTGTTAAGTTGACGACTAATGTTTTCAACTTGACAACTTGAATCTAATACCCCTTTTTATAAATTTTAAAAAGGTTTAAAAAAATCTTTGTAATCCAAACTAACCTATAACCCCATATGAGCTTATAGGCTTATTTTGCCAATACAAGAAAATTCCTTATTTTAGCACTTGAAGTGCTTTTACATCCTTTGATTGACTCTATTGGTCATTTGATATCCATTATAGACCTTATAGGTCCTTAGATCAATCCAACTGACCTAGGATTAACTTAATCACCCCTAGTGACCCATAGGTACTACCATTTAATGGCTTACAATGCATGATCCTTTTCAAATGATTATCAATCAATACAAAATATAAAAATGCTTGCCTCTTGATACACCAATCAAAGGATCCATTTAAAGGCTTACTATGCCTCTTGACACACTAGAACACTTGCAAACATACACAATGGTGCTTAGTGGACCTTCAAAACAAATTGGTCTAGCATGTTCGTGAATGTTCTACTAAATGTGTGTTTTAGATGAGGTTGTACAAATAGAGCTAATGGCATAGTTCATTTGATGCCAGGACGAACGGTTTGGAAGAAACCCAATGGTGCAACTTTCAACTGATCCTCAATGTAGGTTTTGGCATCAAGCGAGACTAGCATGCCAAATTCAAAAAAAATCAAATCTCCTAGAACAAAGAGAGGTTACTGTAGGCCTCATAAATTTATTCTTGTAGCATCTCACAGTTTGACGATACCTCTCATGGGGTCTAAGATATGAGCCTTGAAAGATCACCGCCTAATCGTGCTTAGTGCACCTTGGGGACACTTTGGTATGGCATGGTCACAAATGTTCTACTAACTCAGTGGTCAAAACAAAGTTTTCACTAGCATTCAATCACCCAATTGGAGCTAATGGTATAGTCCATTTGATGCTAGGATAGTTTGGAAGAAACCCAGTGGTGAAACTTTCAACTGACCCTCACTGCAAGTTTTAGCATCAAGCGAGATTGGCGTGCCAAATTAAAACAAATTAAAATCTCCCAGAATGGAGAGAGGTTATTGTAGGCCTTAGAAACATGGTCTTGTAGCATCTCATAGTTTACCAATACCTCTCATAGGGTCTGAGATATGAGCCTTGAAAGATCATTGTCCAATCGTTCTTAGTACACCTTAGGGACAGTTCAGTTTGGCATGGTCGCGAACATTCTACTGACTTAGTGGTCAAAAAGGGGTTGTCACTAGAATTTACCCACCCAACCGAAGCTAATAGTGCAGTCCATTCAATGCCAAGATGAATGCTTTGGAAGAAACTCAATGGTGCAACTTTCAACTGACCCTCACTGCATGTTTTGGCATCAAGTGAGACTGGCGTGCCAAATTCAAAAAACTTCAAATCTTCTAGGATGGAGAGGGGTTATTGTAGGCCTCAAAAATGTAGTCTTGTAGTATCTCATGGTTTGCCAATACCTCTCATGGGGTCCAAGATATGAGCCTCGAAAGATCGCTGCCCAATTGTGCTTAGTGCACCCTGGGGACATGTCGGTCTAACACAGTCATGAACATTATACTAACTCAATGGTCAAAATGGGGTTGTCACTAGAGTTTACCCACCCAATCAGAGCTAATGGAATAGTCCATTCAGTGTAAGGACAAACAGTTTGGAAGAAACTCAGTGGTGCAAATTTCAATTGACCCTCGCTGCAAGTTTTGGTATCAAGCGAGATTGGCATGCCAAATTCAAACAAATTGGAATCTCCCATAATGGAGAGAGGTTATTGTAGGCCTTAGAAAAATGGCCATGTAGAATCTCATGGTTTTTCAATACCTCTCATGGGGTCTGAGATATGAGCCTTGAAAGATCGATGCCCATTCGTGCTTAGTGCACCTTGGGGAAACTTCGGTCTGGCATGGCCATGAACATTCTACTAACTCAGTGGTTGAAATGGGGTTGTCACTAGAATTTACCTACCCAACTAGAACTAATGGCACAGTCCATTCAGTGCCAGGATGAATGGTTTGGAAGAAACCTAGTGGTGCAACTTTCAACTGACCCTCACTGTAAGTTTTGGCATCAAGCGAGATTGGCGTGCCAAATTTAAAAAAATCAAATCTCCCAGAATGGAGAGAGATTATTTTAGGCCTCAAAAATTTGGTCTTGTATCATCTCACAATTTTTTGATACCTCTCATGGGGTCCTAGATACAAGCCTCGAAAGATCTCTTCCCAATCATGCTTAGTGCACCTTGGGGACACTTTAATCTGGTATGGTCAGGAACGGTCTACTGACTCAGTGGTCAAAATGGGGTTGTCACTAGCATTTACCCTCCCAATTAGAGCTAATGGAATAGTCCATTTGGTGCTAGGACAAACATTTTGGAAGAAACCTAGTGGTGCAACTTTCAACTGACCCTCACTGCAAGTTTTGGCATCAAGCAAGACTGGCGTGCCAAATTCAAACAAATTAGAATCTCTCAGAATGGAGAGAAGTTATTGTAGGCCTAAAAAATGTGGTCTTGTAGCATCTCATGGTTTGTTCATACCTATCATGAGGTTTAAGATATGAGTCTTAAAAGATCACTTCCCAATCATGCTTAGTGCACCTTGGGGACACTTTGGTTCATCACAGTCCTAAAGATTCTAGTGACTCAGTGGTCAAAATGGGGTTGTCACTAATGTTTAACCACCTAACCAAAGCTAATGGAACAATACATTCAGTGCTAGGAGGAAATCCTTCAACACTGTCCCTTCACCCCAGGGAATCACCATTTTAATTTTGACACATTCAACCAATTTTGACTCAATGAATCCAACTGTTACATCATTTGACTATAAAAATATACATGGAATTAAGACAATACAATTTTAAAGATATAAAATTAAGAAGATACAAATTATATAAGGATACAACATTCATAGTGTTGGGTATATTTTAGGTTTTCTAAGGTCTTTCTTTTGGTCTTGTTTCAATGTCTTGGCCTATGAAAATGTATGGTTTAGGGTTTAGGTTTCCCTAAAAATGTTGTAATAATTTTGCAAGAGAAAACCTTGCCTTTGACATTCTTGTTTTGAAATGGTTATTTCCTTGGTTGGTTTTGAGTGTGCCCTAATCTTTATGTTTCCGCATTACCTTTTTGACCACTTAAGTCATATGTGTGCATGTGATTATTTCCCTCTAAGGTGTTCGCTGAATCTCTTAACATTATTTCATGTTTCTTTTTCATTCAACGAACTAGAGAATGTTGTCTACCCTTGTCATTTTTCATGTTTGTTGCTAAGTCTCAAGTCTGGCCAATAGTTAAGTTCTCATCTAGCGATCCAGCAACTGTGTGGTCTCCTATTCACTTGATATCTGGTGGTTTCTTGTTAACCTTCAATGACTTGGCACAACAGTTATCTCTGGTTCTCTAAATTGGGTGGTTATGTTCAAATTTCCTCAGTGAACTAGCGAATGCCACTGATTGTCTCTTCATACAGCAGTTATGTTTTAATCTCACAAAGACTGGGTCCTACTCAAAATCATTTGGCGATCTAGCAACTGAGTCATGATTTCATACTCTCTAAGTTTGGTGGCTTTGACAATGAAATTTGGTGGATGGTTTTAGTTTTTATTTGTCACTTAATCTCAAGAAAAGGTGGTAGTGCCCTAAGTTATTTAGTGGTTAAGCGAATGAAATGTTCGCGGGATCTCAGAGTTCATTAGTGAGGTTCTAAATGATTCAGTGACTTGACGAACAAAGGAAAAGATAGTGTGTTTTCAATGGTTGTTGATTCTCGTAATAAAAAGGTGATGGTCAACATCTTTGGGAAATTCAATGATAGTTGCTGATTATGTTGAAGATCAAAGGTCAGTGCGTAATCTCAAAATGTAACCTATGGTGTAAAAAGTGTTCAGTGAACTAGAGGTAGATGTCATTTGCTCATTCTCGAAGCTTGACTATGGTTAAGCATTTCTTCCTAAGAATGCGAGATAGCCTTGTTCATTGATTCTCCAGATAAGTGTTGAGTTAAAGACATAGGTCTGAGAACTGGTGAAGTCTTTAGTCACTTAATCTCTAAGTTGGGTAGGGCTTAGTGTGAGTTTTTTTTAAAAAAAAGGTTTCCCTTGGACCGTTGATCATATCTGGGATCAACGGTGGTCGCAAAATCTCAAACTAAAGCCGCAAGTTATGAAATCCTTTTGAGATTAAGCCAATAGTCTTGTCGCATGATCTCCTGACTTAACCTCAGGTTAGCATTTCTTTCTGAGATCATGCGATCCTTTGTTCACATGGTCACTGAATTATGTCTGGTTGAGTTTTCAAGCCAGTCAATGTTATGAGCCATTGCGACATGGAACAAGTACCGTGCCAAGCTGGAAAAAAGTAGAAAGTTGTCCAATCAAGTTTTAATGAGGGTTTACACCATTAATTAAGGGTTTTAATTCAAAAAAGCCATGATCATTTCTCTTGCACCCTGTTTTTGATTTTTTAAATCATCCTGTCAGCATCCACGCCATGACTAGCTCTGATTTGAAGGTTGGCAATATGCAAAATTGAATGCAGAAGTGACTTAGGCTGGATTTTCTATGATTTGGCTGTAAGGCTCACCCTATTTCCATGTTTTCCTTGACACTTTGATGTCAGAGGATTAAGGGGTTTTGTAGTGTCTGATGATTGGTAAATCCCTAACGAAATTATACCTCGGGATAGACCTATATATTATACCTTCATGTCAGTACCTATCAACTAAGTGTCACTATGATATAGGTGATATCTCTAGGTTATCAATTGTGTAAGTGAATCTTGGATGCAGTATGTTACCCTACGGATCATAGATCCAGCTAGACTATTAAGGTTCCATTGAGTACTTTTGTCAAAAGGATTTGATTCGTAAAGTTGAGATGTAAATGCCAAATTAGTTATGTGTTAAGTCTTAAGTTTATCTTGGATTTAATTAATAGTTGATGTGATGATTCTAGTAACTCCTACAAGGAGGATGAGTAATGTTTTGATGATGTATTATATGATTATACCATAGTGATGTTTTGGTGATATTATTAGAACCCTAAACAAGGATTTGTTAGATCCTAGACTAATAGGATTATTCTGCATTTTGTTTTCCTAGATTAGGAGATTTAATCTTACTTGTGATAAGAATTTTATAGGACCTGACTGTTATGGTTACCCCTTACCAATGTTGAACCATCGATTTATCTTAAATATTATACTAAGGAAAATTGAGATACTTGGACTCATTCGATTTACGGTTATGTTATGATGGACATGTTAGACTATACATTTTATTGACTCTGTATGTGGATCCATGATTAGTGGATTTGGATTTGATCATGTTAGAATTTATTATTATCTTCATGTTTTGAGAACCTAAAGATTATCTTATGATGATGATAGATTATGGATGATCTTGATTTCAATCGAACTATGAATTGAATTTATTTGATGTGATTATTGAATCCTATATGATTACGTAGAGACAATTGAATTATGACATTTCATTCTATGTGATTGAATGTTCAATTGAATTGTGTAAGATCATTATTTGTTGTGTGATTTCATGTATGCAATTGAGTTATGATAATGTGTGGATATTACATCTTATATGTTTATATCTGATGGTTTTCTTCCTTGAATTACTGATGCTTCATTAAGGTTTTTGCAGGTGGAAGGACCATGGAAATATTCGAGGAAACATCATAGGGACATTTGTGAAAATTCAGTTAAGCCAAGGTTGCTTCTAGAAAGAAGCTAAAAACCTCGTTGTAATCATGTTTTATTTTGTAAATGTATGATGCATGGATGTAAATTGATTTATTGTAATTGCATTGGTTATTCATGTTAGGGATGCTCAAGTGGATATGCCACATGGTATGTGAAGTGTTTTATTTTATGTCACTTGACACATGTGTATGTGCTTAGGGCCATGACATGTCCACTTGTGTTTGATGTCATCAATCTTAGGTGGTACCAACTTTAGGATTTTCCTTGTAAAACCTTGATTAGAAAGTTTTGAGAAGACCTATCATGTTTGAACCCGAAATTAGATTTCTAGTGTAGTTTAGGGAGGTTAAATGAGCCCTTAGAATGTTATTAGGGACTCTTTTAGCCACCCTAATAGTTGTACCATGGTATGGAAGTTTAAATTTAGTCAAAATTAGGCCCATAACTCATTTATGGACCTTGAAAGGTACCCCTCAAAGAGAAATCCGAAAATGAAAGGATGGCAAGGAGGTCAAACCCATACCTCTTTCACATTCTTGGTCTCCACCTCATTTATGAGGGGAGACAAGGAGAGATGGAAGAAATCCTTGAGCCCTACCCCATTAATGAGGGTTTGGTGTAGAATCCCTTTTAGTAGGGGTTTTGGGGAAGGTAATGGGTTGACACCCACTCTCTAGTTTTGGAGACTTGGCTAGTTTTGGAGAACCTTGGATAGTGGATTGCTCTTCTACAACTATCTTCCTTAAGCATTGGACTCTAGGTTGGTGAAAATTTCATTCTTACTTTTCTTGTTTTGTTATCATGTTGAGAGGAAAAATGCTCTCTTGTAAGCTAGTTCTTGTATGCAAGACTTGTTTTTTCTTATCCATTGTATGTGTGAGCATAGTGTTGTTGTGTTAATGGAGGTTTTGATGTTATTGTTGTTGTAGTATCATGTTCTTGTGTTGAGTAAATTTTGTTTCTTGTAGAAGTAAAAGAATCATGAGCTCAATGTTGAGCATGATTCATGTTTTTGATAATGTGTAGATTTTATTGATGTTCTTGTAGATTTGTTCTCTTTTATGTGTTGTAGTGATTTCATTGAGGGAGTTCTCAAGGCCAAACTCACCCTTGGGAGGGAAGAGTAGCTTTGAGGGTGAAGGGAATTTGTTGGGACAATCTTGAGTGCAAAGTCTCTCCTTGGAAAGGAGAGGGATGCAACATGGATGTATGGGCTCCATGTAGCCATCTCTAGTTTCATTTTGTAAATTGGGGGTCATAAGGTGTATGAGAAGAATGTGTTTGTGAAAGAGTGGATTTTTTTATGAGTAAGCCAAGTGATGGCATGTTCTCATCAAAGAGATGAGCTTCTCCTCTTGATTTGGTTCCACCTTCACCCTACTTGAGTCTTGTTGTGACTCTTTGTAAAAAGCCTTGGAAGGGAAATTTCTTGTGTTTGTCATTCATGTTGTAGTGTTGTGGATTGCTTGATTGTTTCTTCTATCTTTGTGTTGTTTCCCCAAGCTCGGGGGTGGCCTCATGAGAGGCCTAGGATGGGAGGTGAGCTCCCATGGTCATTCCCTTGCCTTGTATATATTTGCAGATTTGTGGAAGCTCAAAGAGGAGCTATCATGGAGGCTTTCATCTTTTGGGTGGTTGTGAGAAGACAACCCGTTTATTCCTTTGTGAAATCTCTCTTTGTATTTAGACTTCTATTGTTGTAAAAGAGATTGTAATGCTTTTTACTTGGAGCTATTGTGAAGATGAAAAAGATGAGAGACTATTATTTATTTGATCTCCCATTGTGTGGCATTAGCAATTTGCAATGCTTTATTGTAACTATGAAGGTGCAATCTTATTTGATGTTTGTGTAAATGTTTGTAGTGAAATTTCATATTGTTTATGATGATTCCTTGCATATATTATAAATAATCTCTCTCTCTCTCTCTCTCTCTCTCACGATAATTGGAAAATACACTCTTTGCAAATGAGTTATCAACATTGATAGAATAAATATTGTAACAAATTCATTATGATTCCATATTTGGGGTGATATAAGAATATCGCAGTATCATATAAGATGATTTAATTGTCATGATCGTTGAAAATAATCTCTATATATGATTCATATCACTCTTTTAGTCCTATAAATTGTAATGAAACAACTATGAAGAAATGAACAAATTAGTTTTTATGTTGATATCTCAATTGGTTTGCAATCAAACTATATTTAATCCTTATTGATACACTATCAATTTTAAGTCTATAGACTTACTTATGCAATAAGGAAATTAGTAAAATGATAAAGCTATTTTATTCATGGTTGTGAAGGAAATAGATAATATTCTCATACTTAGGAAAATTCATTTTCAAAGAGAAGTTAGTTTTCAACTCTCTGGAAATTGTATGGGAAAAGAATTCCCATACAATCTCTTACCACAGTCATATTTAAATTATAAATCCTACCACCTCAACATGCAATAAACAAATAAATTAACATTGAAATATATCCCCCATACCTTATTTAATACTTCCCCCTAAACTAGGCGCATGTGGAGGGAGGTCTTGACTTGCATAAAGTTTCAAACCTTGTGATTGGTCAAGTGTGTACTTGGGCTAACACATCATCAAAGCCCCCTTCACTTTATGTCTTCATAAAACTCTTGCAGGACTTGCCCATGCTTTGAAATTAAACTCAAAATTGTTGAAGTTACTCCTTTATGACATGGGAAAGGAGTGGGACCCACTTCCCACTACCCTTCCATGTATTCCCTCTTCCCCATGCAAGTAGGCGCAGGACTTTGGAAGAGCATTTAAAATTTGTTGAAATTATCTCCCCTCCTCCATTTGATGCGTACCCCAATGTCCTAGATGTTGGGTGATGTGTGTGGGAAGATGTGATGGGTTATAGGTTGTGTAGAGTAGGGTGGTTGATGGGATAGCTAGGCTAGTTTGTAGGCAGCCTAGGAAGATTAAATTAATGAGTAGGTTTAGTGCATAAGTAGTGTAGATTAGATAGTTTAATGAATGAGTTATAAGTATAAGTTAGTTTAGGATGTTTCTTAATTAAGTTATTTTTGTATTAAGGACTTGTTAGAAATTTTAATAAGATATTGTTAGGGTATGTTTTTAATTATTTATTTAGTTGTATTTTGTTTCTCAATGTTCCTATTATAAAGTATATGTACATATATTAATTAATGTTATTATAGTTTATTAATTAATTAATAATTATATTAATTAATTAATATATTATAATTATTAATTAATTATATATATTTATGTTATTTAATCTATATAATCATTACTTACATATCATTGTTTAACTTTTTAAAATCATTAATTAGATAATAATTATATTAATTAATTGTTAATTTGTAAGTATTAATTGATTTAACATTTATCCATTTGTAACGGATATTGGGTGAAGATGATTATTTAATTTTTGCAACCAAAATTCTCTCAAAACTGAGAATCTAATCATCATAATCAAATTGGCCTTGATATAAATAAAATTTGAAAATGGTTAACCTATTTATAGAATTAACGTTATTAAATAAACATCCTATTTCTCTTAGATAACCTATAAACTTTATAGATCGATGATCTACGATATTGATCGAGAAGGTGGTCAATGATCTTCTTTGATTATATTGATATCATCTAGCATCCTATGGATATTAAAACAACATTGTTGATGTTGATCACCTGAATCTTTTGTGACCTCGTCGTTGACTCCTCTTACCTGCATCTTAAGCATGGAACTTTTAATCTTTTAAAAAAAATTTGTTGGTTGTGTTTTGACCTGAACTTTTGGGCATTACATTGGCAATCGCATGCATGAGATTTTGAGTATATAGATAGGACTGCATTGCTTTTTGTGCTCAAATTTGTTCTGAAGATAGTTGAGATTGTTGGTGTCATAGCAGAGATTGAGTAGTGTGAAAGTTGCAAAGCTGAGAATTTCCTGTTCTATCAAGATGAGTCATCTTGCGATGAGTGCAGCATCATCCAGTGGGGCTGTAAAAGAACAGAGTGGAGAAGATAAAGGAAAACTAAATTACTTAGAGGAGTTTGCCAAGCTGCTTCCTGGTTCAAATCAAAACAAGAAGGCCATCGACATGGCATTTGAGGATCTCATGGAAAAATGTAGCGACCCTATTACTCCTGCAGGTTCTGGTTTTACCTTGTTCTCGTATTTTTACAATAAAAGGAGTAAAGTTATACCTGTTTGCAATGCTTGGATGTTGGGAATGGCAAAGTTAATTGTGTCTGATGTGTTTTTAGATGTTGATTTAATCATTGAGCTGGCTAGGTTGTATGACCCCATTTCTAGATATATTAGGTGTGAAGACCAGTCTGTGTTTATCTCTTTAGATAGGGGGTCTTTCATGAGAACCTTCAATTTCTATTCCTGCTCCTCCACTGAAATTGACTTAAAGAAGGAAAGGGAAAAATATGCTAGTAAGTAGGGTCAGTAAAGAGCCAAATAGTCAAGCATATGCCCAAGCATGATAAATACATAGCCCCTCTCCCACTAGGTATGAATGCCCCTTATTCTTTTGCACCCCTCAATCGTTATATGAAACTCTTTTGTCATGGGTTATGTAGGGTTCTAGGAATAGATGGGGATGATGAGAAATTGTTTGTTGATCTTTTAATGATAATCCTAGACATTTAGAACTCTCACACCAACATTGATTATGATTATATCTAGTATATAATTGACCAGATGCATGAAGGGTTTGTGTCTGTTAAGGAGAAGAAAAGGCCTATTAGGTTTCTGCATTACTCCCTTCTTATGCATTTGATTTTGTACCACCATGTTAATGATTTTGATGCAAGGGTATTGAAGATTAAGACCCATTTTAAGGACAATCCCAACCCAGTGTAGTATTGGTTGAGGGTTTGGAATATCACATCTAGTGAGTGTGACTTCTCCATTTTTTAGAATTACTTTGTCCATCCAATACTTGAAATTTTTGGCACAAATGTTGTGAGGTTGCCAACTAGGGTGTTGAGGGTTTTAAGACCATTGCAATATGAGGAAAATTGGCTAGGAAACCACAATTGGGGAGATTTATACCTAGGGGACAATTCCATAGTTATCAGAGTATATGGGTGCCCTTAGCCCCCACACCTGCTTCCAAGATATGTACCTCCTAGGGTAGCCATGATGGAGTTTATTTGTCAATTAATGTGGACTAACAAAGAGCACCTAGGGCCTCATAGGAAGGGTACTTTCACACCTATGCATTTCAGGATTGATAGGTTTTTGATTGGAAAAAGGGCACTGGATCATGTCAGTGGTTGGCTCAATCATTTCAGGATGACTGCGGGTACATGCTAGTATGTTGATTTTGAGGGTTTCATCAGAATGGCTAGGATGACTTTGATTCCTAGCATTGGAAAAAATAGAGAGCATGAGGCCCTTGATTAGGAGGATGTAAAAAGAAATGTGTTGGACTTTGGTGAACAAAAGAGAAGATGGAGTAAGTATTTTGATTTACTAGACTTGGAGACTCAATTGAAGAAAGCTGGAAAAAAATTTTGTGGTTTTTTCCCTGAACTCTCATACTTGTAAAGAATGGAAAAAATGATAGAAATGCATGGTCCCATGTCTAGCCAATTGGAAGGCCTAATTGAGGAGAATTTGGAGGTGTCAAGGAACTATTCCACCTCTGAAAATGAAGAATTCACAGATGAATCAGAGGAAGGTAGTAGTCCACCTCCAGTAGCTGAAGGACCAATTATTGACCTAACCCAAGATCCAATAGAGGTGGAGGCTATCTCAGAGCCACCATTGAAAAAATATAAAATTTAGGTTGATGAAACTTCTGAGAAGAAGAAACAAAAGAAGGTATTGGACAGATCTTCAGTCCTTGTGCCTAGTAAGAGGGCCTATCACCATCAATTGAGAAAGGCTATCAGGGAAGGAAAGAAGATGGTGACACAAGAAACAGGGGACTTGACCTTATTGTTGGGATAGGATGAAAGAGAATTATACCAAGAAGAATTTCTCAGTGATGACCAGTTTATCTAAAGTAAAGAATTTAGAGATTTCCTTATCTAGAGGAAACATGAGGAAGTGAAGAGGTCCTTTCCTGAAGGTATCAAACCAAGTGAAGAGACTCTTAGGGCTCTTACATCATATGATCCCAGTCTTGAAAGGATCACTATGGAGGAAGCAAGAGAAATGGTTCAAAAAAGTGGCATGCTTCTGATTCCTGGATGGGATTTGACTTCTGCCTTTATCATTGACCAAATTAGACAGCAACCAAAGGGAAGCTTGTGATATGAAGTGCATATTGATGAAATGATCAGAGGGAGTGGTTATGACCCTAAATCACAAGCTATTGCACTTTGGTCTTTCGCACCAAGAACTCAGAAACCTTCTCTAGTAAGCATTGAAGACAAAATGGAAGCTAACAAGATTGTCTAGACCATCCAAAATACCACTGACCTAGAGGTGTCAAAGGCAGTAACCCATTTGGCTCACCTCAATGAAGATAAAACTATCCAGTTGTCAGAGAGGTATGATAAATTGTTTGAGAACTCAATGAAGGTTGCAAAGGATAGGGGTTCAAAACTTATGTTGATCAACAATATGGAAGGTGAATTGGAGGATTTAAGGGAAAAACTTAAAGAAGCAGTTAAAAAAGTGCCTCCCCTACCTTTGGAAATTGAAGCACCTCCACAACCTGAGGTTGAGATCCCTGACCATCCAGTGGAAGATTTGGAGAAACTAAGACTAGAAGCGGCCCTAAAAACTATGACTAGTGTTGTGCAACATAGGTAGAATAAGATAAAATAAAAGATGGAATTAGTCCATCAGTCAGTCATCATGTTACACAAGACAAATGATAAAGTAAACAAGTCATTGGCTGCTTTGGAGCCACTTCACAACATTTGGTCTGGGAGGAGTTTTTTATTTGATAAACTTGATGGTTTGCAAGAACATGGGCCTGATATCCTTGAGGTAGTAACTGAGGTTTATGGAAATATTGGGTTGGTTATTTCTATTTCAAAGCTTTTCAAGGGGAAGCTCAATCAAGTGAGGGCCAAGTTGGCTATTTTTGATAATGATTATAGTAACTTTTTACCTTCTATTTTTGCAAGTGATGGAAGTGTAGTCAGTTTGGATGAGTGGAAGACATCAATGGATCAGTTGGTGATTAGGCAAGAGGCTTTCCTCAGTGGTGATAATGTTTTAGACTTGGATGGGTGCAATGGAATAATTGATAGTTTGTTCAAAGTTGAAAGTGATTGCACATGATTTGTTGCAGAGGTTAAAGCTACAACTGATTCCAAATGAGACCTACATATCAAATCATTATAGGAGCTGTAGAGCTATAATTGGCCATCTAATGATGATGTGGTAGCTTGGGGAAAAATGGTGAAGAAAAAGAATAAGCTAGCTGTCCAGGAGCTAGAGGTAGAGGAAGAAGAATATAATACACATGGCACCTGATCCAGAATTCAAGGGAGAGCATGTTTTAAACATAGGATGATGTAAGTTAGCATGTAATGGAAATCATCATTCATGCTACAAATCAAAGTAACTACTCTGAAATATCTCTAGATGAAGGTGCCACCTGTGAAGATGTTAGTAGTTGTTAACTACTTTCTGTTGCTGTAATCACTGCCTTTTGATTTTGTACTTTTTGTCTTTAGTGCAAGTCATTTTCCTAGCCATCTGAAGCTTTTTGCATCCTTTCAAGGATTCCAAGATGGCTATAGGTATATATAGCAAGTTTTTTCTCTTTTGTAAAGGTGGTTAAAGTATTTTGTTAAGAAGACTAATTATAGATCCTGACTTTCTCTTATGCTTTTGCTAAAATTGTAATGGATACAGCTGAAAATTAATACAAATATACTAAAATTTCATTGTCATTGCTGGTTTTTGTTGTGTATGGATGCTTTGAATTTCTTATGCATTAATTAGCAAGTCTAGTTTAATGCATTGTTCACAAGGTGAATATAAGGGTTGAACTCAAGTTTCTCTCAAGGAGAGAGTAAAACCTTCAGGGAGGTCTCTAGGATTTGAAAGTCAATACATGAATCTGATGGAAGGGTTGGGAATTGGGAGAATGAATTGTTAGGAAATTTATTTGAATTTTAGTATCTTTATGTTAATAGGATTCTGTAGATGTTCAATTTTGACTCTAACCCAATGGATAGGGCACTGGTTTAGTTTGATTTGCATATGTTCACCATCATTTGATCAAGAAACTATGTCCATTTACTTTTATTTGTATGTTGTGACCTACATTGACTATGTCAAGTATGTAGATCAATTCTATTATGCTTTGTAGAAGCATTTGAAAGGTAAACCCACTTGAGTTTTACACTCAAAGTGAAGAAGGCTCAAAGCATTAATACCTTAGCATTTAAATTTTTTTAGATGCAGCTATTGGGAATGCATGAGTCATGAGTCCAATTTTTTTTTGAATATTTAAACCATCTGTAGGTTTAAGTGCTAAGAAAATGGGTGACTCTACTAGGGACACTTGAATAAGAATGTACAATAAATTTGTGCAATATTTTCTATTATGTTTTTGCAGGCCAACATAATAATTTGATTCTCACTTTTTAGTCAATGGTGACTCTGATAATCTATGTTTACCAGTCGCTGGTATTTGTAAATTTTGATATATCTTGTTGTGACATACCATGAGTCGGCTGAGGCTCAGTAGATCTTATTTCAAGGACCACCCAGAGAATAATATGGGTGATGAGCTTCATACACCTAGTAGAAAGAAGTGGTCTAGGAGAAATCACATTCCTACTAACTCCCCAGGACCTCCAAGAGATAGAGTCCCTACACCATTCCCCCATGAAGCTTCCCCCTCTTCTGATGACCTTGAACATGTTAAGAAAATCATGCCTAGTGCACACTTTATCCAAGAAGAAGAGATCATAGAAGTAGGTTATTTCCCTACGAGAGAAACCCTAGAGCAATCAGGAGAAACTTCTACTACTGAAACTGCCTCATATGATTCAGAAAAATTAAGAGAGGAAGTGATTGCTTTAAGAAAAAAGGAGTGTGAACAACTAGAAGAGATTGCTAATAGAGTGAAGGTAAGGGGACAAAAAATTTATGAATTTCTTTTGGAAAGGCAAGAACTTATCAAAAAAACCAAGAAAAATGAGATTCAGGCTAAGGATCTAAGCAAGGATGTTCAAGGTTTAGATAGAGAATTGTTCGGTGACATGGAGGTTCCCAGAAATTAGGTTAAAGGTTTTAAGCCTAACCATGATGAGTTTGAGGGAATAGGACATGTTCTTCGGCAATTGCACCCATCTGAAATCCTAAGGAATGAGGACATTAAAAATGCCACAAAAGAAATCCCTGATAAGGGAAAACAAAAGGTGGTGGGTGTGAATATTAATGAGCCTAAGAAAATTTTTGTTATTCCTAGTGTACCTTCCCAAACAAGCATAGATTTGGAAAAGGCTAGAAAGGCTAAAGAAGATTTGGCTCTCTAGCTTGAGAAATTAGAATTGGAGGCTGCTACAAATGAGATGAAGAGAAAGATTGACTTATTGCATGTCAATATAAACACATCTTCTAGTAGCTCTGTCCCTGTCATTTTAGGATTGATCCCACCCAATCAACCTTGCAATTTACTTCCAAATCCTCAAGCCTCTCATCCTAGAAAAAATGTACCAGGACCAATTTTGAATACTAATCAAGTTCCCCTCATAGCTGGTGGTACAATGGGAAATGTATCTTGTCAAAATGTTGGGGCAACCCCTTTGGCTCAACCAAATTTCCAAAGGAGACTAGTTCATCTGAATAGGTATAGGCATTTATTCTTTGATGGCATCCCTGGTCAGCCTAATGCTATCCCTAATGAGATTATGAAGAAAATCCCATTATTCACTGGAAACAATGTGATTACCTGTGAAGAACATCTAAAATTTTTCACAGATAAAATTAATGATTATGAGATTGAGTATGAAGATGTCATAATGAAGCTCTTTGTTCAGTCATTGATTGAAGATGCCAGGGATTGGTATATGGGTCTACCTGAGAACAGTATTGCATCTTGGGATGAGTTTGTTAGATGTTTCAAGGAGTAGTATGCAGAACATGTGAACTCAAGTTACATGCTCAATGAGTTTAACAATATCAAAAAAAATTACAATGAGAGCATGTCAGAGTTTAATAGCAGATTCCAAAAGGCTATGTACAAATTGTTTCAAGTATTGAGGTTAGACGATGTTGTTTGCATGGCCACTTATTTTAATTCTATGGATGGTAAAATGTCTTATCTCCTAAGAGATAAGAATCATCGTACCCTAAGGGATGCCTTTAAATTATCCATAAATATTGAAAGAAATCAGAAGGCATCTAGTCAGATGTATAAAAGAGATGAGGGTAGATTGTGGAAGGAAACCAGGCCGCAACCTACAAGACCATCCAGAGATGATGATAAAATGGACAAAGGAGTTGGTATTACCAAAGACTTCCCAAAATTTTTTGAAAAGGGTGGTAGAAATTTTCAAGATACAAGACCACCTTATCAAAGGTAGGATAGACTCCCCAATTTGCAAGATATTCCCTATAAGACAAATTGGAAAGATGGGATGCCTATCCCTGATAATAATGAACCTCAAAAGGGGAGAGATACACCAGATCCTTTGAAGAAAAACATAGCACACAGTGTGGAAAATACCCCTTGGTGTATGGCTTGTAATATGCCTCATTCATCCTTCCAATATGCTGTGGCTCAAGCCTTGGGAGAAGAGGCTAGTGATTCATATGCAGGAGATTACGAAGAATCTGAAAAGCCTACTATTAACATGTTTACTACTAAAGTAATGGGGGTTCTCTTATCTTCAGAAGATGAAGAGATCTATTATGATGTTGATCATAAAAGGAGGTTCCTCTCAGACTATGAACAACAAGTATTTACTCACTTTGATTATGATGAGTCTGACAATGAGATTTGTAAAGCTCATATGGTAGAATCAGGGTCAGATGAAAAGAAATGGAGAAAACCTAGTGACGAGGAAATTAGAACTTTAACTGTGGTTGCTATAACTCAAGCCAAATCCTCATACAATTTGAGAAATAGAATGGTGGATACTGATCAAGGAGTCCCAAGGTTAGTATTTGTTAAGGATAACCTTCAGATTAAGGACTCCCCAAAGCCTAATATTGTAAATAATAAGAAGGAAGAGATTGTGAATGAAAAGTAAAGGAATGAGGAAATTATTGTTAACAAGGGTAAAAGGAAAGTTGGTAGGCCAAAAGATTATCTTGATATTTCTATTGATCCTCCTACTTTCAATATGAGACATGCCCTATCCCAAATGAACGTTTCCATCCCTTTACTTGAAATGCTAAAAATTGAAGAGCACAAGACAGCAACCATGCCTCTCATAAGTGATCAAGGGGTATCTCCTATTAGGTAGGGAAAGGGGACTTTAGTAGAAGAGCCTATTTCAATTGATAACATTTCTAATGTATGTGTTGGAAGTATTATGACACAAGAGCCTTCTTCTATTGACCCTTTCTATGTTACATTAATTGTGAACAATTTTTTACTTAAAAATTGTATGATTGACTCTGGTGCTGCTACAACTCTAATGCCCTATTATGTAATGAAAGAATTAATATTACAAGTTGACACATCTAAGGGAAGATGCTATGTTATGGATAAAAGGGCAGTACCTATTGTAGGAACTCTAATTGGAATTGAAGTAAATATTACTGCTTTCTCGGAGGCCACTTACAAAATGGATGTGGTTGTTGTTGATACAAAACCTCATTATGGCATGCTACTGTCAAGGCAATGGGCCATAGCAATAGGTGGGAAGTTGCAATTGGATTTTTCATATGCTACTATCCTAGTCAATGGGACTGAGGTGAAGTTGTATAGGGAGCCCCATTCTTCAGTCATGATTGAAATGGTTGCACCAAAGGAGTTGAACTACTTTGTGGACATTGACATGAATAATTTTATGATTGAAGAAATAGTACCTCTGATGAAAAACATAGATCCAATTGTTGATGAGTTAATACTACAACAAAATGGACTTTGGAAAATTTTCTTTGATGGTGGGTGCTCCAAGGAAGGATCAGGAGCTGGTATTTTTTTCATTTCCCCATCAGGTATTACTTTTAAATACTCCTTCTTGTTGACCTTTCAATGCACTAATAATACAGCTGAATATAAGGCTTTGATATTGGGATTAGATGTTTCTATAAAGCATGGTATCAAATGTTTGAAGGTCCATGGTGATTCCCAATTAGTTGTGGCTCAAGTAATATCTAAATATTCTGCCAAGGATGAGAGATTGAAATTTTATAAACATGTTATCTGGGATAGACTAGAATTCTTTGAGGCTTTCAATCTCATTTGGGTAGTGTAATCACCTAAAAATGGACAAAGACAATTTAATAATAATTCAAAGAAAATCAAGTGAAATCAAGGAAAATCAAGGAAATAATTGAATCAATTGAATCACAATGCATAATTAGCCAATCAAAATTAAAATCAAGTCCTAATTCAAGATCAATCAAAATTGAGAGCATTTTAATCAAGTGCAATCAAATCAAAATACAATTAATTCAATTAATTGTATAGTCTTGGATTAAATTAAATTCAACCCATTCAAGGGGTACATGGCTAAAATAAATCAATTAAATCAATTACTCTCAACAAACCAAAAGTAGAGGAAAATCAATCAACCAATAAGATTTGAGGAAAGACATTCACATGGATCAAGCCAAATTGAATCTCAATCACTCAAAGTGGGAGAAAATCTTGACCATCCATCTTGTCTACTTGTCCCAAGGTTTGAGGACACAAACTTTTCTTTGTCTTCAAAGGGTGGAACCAAAGACTTAACCCCAATTCAACCATGATCAAACACAACTACACCCCCTCACATTGGGAAAATCTATAAAAGGAAGGCTAAAATCCTTCATAATTCATCAACCACCTATCTGAGAATTGCATCAAACCTCTTGCAATTTGAGTGTAGAAAGCATTTGAGAGCATTTTTAGCATTTCATCTTGATAATTTTTAGCTTTATCATTGTTTTACATTCATCATTCTCATTCTAGAACTGTCGTTAGTGAGAGCTTGTTGAGAGCTTACTACATTAACATTCTAGTTAGAGAGCCATAGGATGCTCAATTAGTCATTGATTTGTTAAATAGTTGCTTAATTGTGGTTGTATTTAGTTATTATTTTACTTATTATTGATGATTAACACTAATTCTATGAAGGTACATTTATTTTTATACAAAATGGCACCCACCATGGGGCAGTAAGCCTCATTTCATCAAATTTAGCATTTGGATAATTTTTGTATGCTTTTATTTGCTATTCTCCATGTTTAATTTGTAGGAATCAGGTTAAATGTCACTTAAAAAATATTCAATCACGCCTGCAAGCATTTGGATTAGGCTTGTGAGCACTGTATCGACACCTATTTGTTGATTGCTCATGCCTAGTTGATACTTCTACTTCTATCTTAAATTTTCTCCTGTGGCCTAGAAGAAAAGAATTCATGCATCTGAGATAAAGTTTCATTGCCTTTATTTCATCAATTCACGCCTACCAGCTAACAAGTGTCACAGATTGACAATTCATTATTGCCTTTCAGAAAGGTTTGATCTGCAATTGATCTAGTCAATCATGCTTATGATCTTTTAGCTTATGCTTTACATTAATTCATTATTGCTTTGAGTTAATTCATTGTCATTTTGATAAATATTGTTTATGCTTTTAAATAATTTTCTTACGCCTGTTTAATTTTTTGGGTCACCTGGTACACTGTTAAGTGTCGCCTGATAACAATAAAGTTACGCCTACGAGAAATTCGCTATCACATATTTGCTGGACAATGTCGCTTAAATTTTTATTTCATAATTTGTTTTCAGGTTGATAAATTCATTTATCTAATTCTCTATTTTGTGTTTTGATAGTAAATGAATAGGCATCCAAAAGTACAGAAGCCAGAAGCTAGATTTAATCAAGAGGAGAAGGCACTAGCTAAGAAAATCAAAAGGGAAAACAAAGCATACATCAAAGCTTTCCTTGAGTTAACACAAGATGAAGACAATTAGGTATATCAAAAATACCTTGCTATAATTGAAGCTTATAAACATAAATTTGTCTCTTTGAATTGGATATTTAGCCCTTAATTCAAATGTTTATTTGAAAGTTTGCAATTAGAGTGCTCAAAATTCATTTTATAAATCTTTGTGTTGTCAATTTCAATTTTGGTTTCCCCTCACTTTGATTGTTAGTGTTGACTAACTTGTTGGAGGATAAGCACATTAGAAGGAGCTATTTCCAAGGTGAGTGAAAAATGACAAAATTCTCTCAAAAATGCCCCTAGCTTTATCTTAGCTACAAGAAAAAGGTATTCTCCTAATCAAGCTTGCATTTGATTAAATTGTGGCATCTCATTTGGATATAAGCTAGAAATAAAATAAGAAATGAATTTCACACTTCAATTCTAAGAATCTCCTTGTCAAGATATTGGGAAAGAACAAACATGTTTTTAAGTGTGTGGAACAAAGAAAGACAATAGGGATATGCTCTTCACTCTTTGAGTGAACCAAACTCCCAAACTTGTCAGACTAAGTTCATTTCTTGTTTTTCATATACATGCTAGAGCAATAGTGGGCTTGCCTCCCAAGTTTTCCTTAATGAGGCTAGTGAGAGGGACAGCCCAAAGTGTGATACACTCACTTTTTCCATGGGAATCCAACCCACTCTAAAATGAAATGCATGTATCCTTAATGGGGTCATGACAAATAGATTTTAATTTTTCAACCTTCCTCTAGTAGTCCTTATGGATTGCACAAAATCATGCTTTGGTGTGTGTGGGAAGCCTCCTTGGAGGATGAGAGATTGAAGTCTATTTGAACAGAATATATACTAAAACCTTGATAAAGTAGCAAAAACCACCTTGTAGAGCCATGTTTATGAACCAAATTTTGTGCTAAGGTAGGTTCTTGAAGTGTTTTCTTGTGAAAAACCCATGACAACATTCTACAAATCAAACATTTGGTGTTTAAGTTGGTAAAAGAGACAAGTGAATGTGTGGTTGTTGTGTTTGCAAATACATAAACAAGTGAGAAATATCCATTGAAAAGCATCTTATATTTTTAAATCTCCTCAATAATAAAAACAACTCTCATATCAAGGATAAATTCCAAAATAAACCCTTATTGGATGCCAGTTTCCACGCAGTCACAAACATATAGGGGATCATTACCAGGTGATAGTACTATCTTTGCAAACCCAAGGCAAGAAGTGGAGTACCAGAGTGAGTTCAAAGATCCTAATCAAGAAGAAATTTTCATGAATCTATTTGAACCAAGACTTGAAAAGATGGGTGATATGAATTCAGCCCATCACAACATCAACCATGCCAATTATAACCCTAGGGAGACACTTGAGGAAAGGGTTGAAAAAGCTGCCCAAGATAATGATTTCCTAGAGGTAATGGAAAAATTAATAGACAAAGATAGGGAGACCTTCTTCCTAAGCTTAGCACAAAAGGGGGTAAAGCTGCCCTACAATTTTGACATTGACCAACTTAGGAAGGACCAACACCAAGATGATCCTATGAATGTCATGACTAGGTAGATTAAGGCCTTTCAAGAACAAATAGATACCATGAAGAAGGCAGTTGAACCTAAGGCATTTTCCATAGAAGCTTTGTGTCCTTTTCCTTTCGAAAAAAGCTTAGCAATGGTAGCTTTTCCCTTTAATACTATCTTTCCCAAATATGATAAATACATGGGTAAAATAGACTCCCAAGATCATTCAATGGAATTTTGCACCCTAAGCATAAAGTTCATGCACAATGACACTTATCTAATGAGACTCTTTCCTAGAAGATTAGGAGGTCCAGCAATGGAGTGGTTTTCAAAACTAACTCCCAGAATAAATTCCTTTGAGGAGTTAGCCTCCAAATTCATAACCCATTACTCTTACAACATTGAGCATGAGATCACTATGCTCAAGTTATGCGATACCAAACAAAAAGATGGGGAGTCCTTTTCAAGATTCCTCCAAAGGTGGAGGACCATTTTTGCAAGGTACCCATGAAGTATCCCAGAGAAAGAGAAGATGGAGATCTTCACCAATAACTTGACCGCTGAAATGAACTATCGATTACAACTTCAATGTCCTCCAACATTTGAAAAACTTATTGAAAATGGAATTAAGATTGAATATTTCTTGGTCAAAAGAGGTGAGATTAAATTATTTAAAGAAACCAAATCCAACAACAACAATAATAGCAGCAATAACAATAATTATGTTCCTAAATATTTTAATCAAGGGTCCAGCAATCACAATAATAAATCAAAATCATGGAACAAAAGTAACAATAAAAATCTTGTAAATGATGGGTTTGTGGAGTCACACAACTTGAAGTCTACCCCTTTTATTCTACCCTATGGAGAGAATTCTTCAAACAATGTCAACCAAGCAAATAAAGCTCCATATAATCCCAATAATTATAGCAGCAACAATTCTAACACTTCCAACAATAAGACTTGGGATAAGTCAAAATCAAACTCCAGCTATAATAAAAAGAAATTCACTCGCTTGGGTGAACCTTTGGAGAAGGTGCTAAGAACCTTTTTGGCTAATCAAGTTATCACGCTACCTGACATATCAAATTATGAACCAGAAGTCAAACCTCATTGGTGGAATGCATCTCATCATTGTGAATACCATCGCAAAAGAGGTCATCCAACCAATGAGTGCATGAAATTGAAGCACTTAGTCCAAGATTTGATTAACAATGACATCATCCAAATTGAAGGACCTCGAAACAATGGGGATCACATGGCCTATAAGAACCCCTTTCTGAATCATGAAAAGGGGGAGTCATCCAATACAAATCATAACCATAAAAAGGGTAATGATAAGGTGAATTTTGCCCATACTTATGACAACACAATAAATACTATAAGTGAAGAAGATCAAAGCATAAATGTTGTTATAATAAAAGGCAAATCAAGAGAAGCATCAACAAATGTAGTCACTAGGGGGCAAGCATTGAAAATTGTCATACCTAATAATGCTCCAAAAGTGGTTATATCAAACCAAGCTTCCACATCATCATCAAAACAATACAACTTGGTTGACCAATTGCAAAGAACTCCCGCTCAAATTTCTATTCTTGAGATGCTCAAATTATCACCAATCCATAAGGATATCTTGGAAAAATCCTTGTTGGAAACAAATGTGCCTCTAAATTTGGAGGTACACAAGTTCCAAAACATGGTGGGACATTTAATTGCACCTCATTGCCTATCATTCTCTGAACAAGATGATATGTCTCTTAATCATCCCCAAAATCTGCCCTTACACGTAGAAGTTTTGATCCACAAGCATAGGGTGAAAAGAATCCTTATAGATGGAGATGCTAGCCTGACTATTTGTACCCTTAGCTTGGTAAAAGCATTAGGATTTTTGGAGGAGGCTATTGACCCAAAAAAAAAGATAACCATAACAGCCTACGATGATGAAGAAAGAGTGTCAAGAGGAGTCATAGTTTTTCCAATAAGAGTTGGTCCTATGAAAAAAGAGACCATATGCCAAGTATTGGACCTAAAATTGACTTATAACATTTTTTTGGAAGGCCATGGATCCACGAAATGCAGGTTGTTCCTTCAACCTACCATCAATGCGTAAAATTCCCATATCAAGGGCAAGAAATAATGGTAAGTGGAGACCTCAATCCCTTCCAATATTGTAATAATGTCAAACCTATAAATGAATCATTGGTTCCACACAATGCTAAAGGGTCTATACCCAATCAATGGAACAAGGCCAAAGTTCTAAAGACATCCCTTTGCTAAAAGGAAAAGAGAAGATGGAAGAAGAAATTATTGTTAAAGAAACTCCGTAACTCATTAACCAATCTACATCGACTAAAGGAAAAGAGAAGGTTAATGAGAATAATATTAGTGAAGAAGAAAAAGAAGAATCTACCAAAGCTATTTCAAGATATCTTAAAGAAGCCCATTATCAAAAGATGGATAAAAGGATGAAAAACTTTGATAAGCAATGCAAAATCAAACAACGAGTAGGTGAATACTCCTTATCCATGATGGACCTCCCCTTATCACCAAAGTCCTTTGGAAAACCTCCAAGTTTACCTCATAAATATAATGAAAAATTTGTAAGGGCAAGTACATCATCTGCCATGAGTGAAGAGGATAATGAAATTCTGAATTGGTTATACAAGGATGAAGAATCAAGTGCTCACGTCAAGCACATTCAAAATATAACCATCCCTACTCATCAATATGGTAAAGGTTTTGCTATCATGCAAAAGATGGGGTACAAAGGTCAAGGACCTTTAGGTACAAGAAATGAAGGGCTAATTGAACCCCTAGAATCCACATGGTGAGATTCCAAGCATAAAATAGGTTTAGGATATCTTGAAGAAGGATACACACAAAAACACTATCCCAAAGTATATTATCAAATACTATAATTAGAATCTCATAGTGATGAGGATTCTAATGAATGGGAATGGGAGACCTTATCAGATGATTTATGCCAAGAAAAGGGTATTGACATCATTCATACCTATGCTTCTACTAAAAATAAAGGACTAATGGTGGAATCAACTCCAAATAAAGCATCTAGTTCTAGTCAAGAAGGTCCAAATGATGTACCAAGCATAGAAATCAAGATAAATCAATGGGTAGGTGAACCACACATTCCTTCATGGAGACCTACTATGGAAGAATTGAATGCTAGGTTTACTCCCCATGAGTTTTTGTTATACACTAAGTTTGCACCCTTGTCTCAAGCTCTCATAGTCTTGATAACCTAGTATAACATGGGAATCATCTTTAGGTGTGGGACCTATGCTAACTGAGATGAAACCTCCAAATTCTAGGCTGGTTACTCTTGGATAATCACCTTAATTTTCTTCTTGACATGAAAAGTAAAGACTCTTGGAGGGAAAGGGATGCAAGGAGTACTTGAAAGGGAAATAACTTGAAAGCAAACTACCTACTAGGTGATACACTGAAAATAGTGTATAAATTGCAGCATAGAGGGATAGAATCAATGAAAGGCTTAGGTCTAGTAGGTCACAACTCACTAAATAGACTTGCATAAGTGTTTCATAGGAGGGCCTGAACATAAGGCACAACCTATGACCTACAAGCAGACATTCACTTCTGCAACTCGGTGTAGGATTGAGACAAGACTATTAGGGGGCTGAAGTATACCGAAAAAAACATCTAAATCATATCAAACACAATAACAAACACAATTACAGAAAGTAAGAGGGATTAGGAACCCTAAGTTGTCATTGAAAAACATGCATAGCCTTCAATTCCTTAAGAGATGATCCAAATGATGAAAGGATAGGGATAGAGAAAATGTCACAAATACCTTGGAGTTGTTTAGATCATCAATGGGAGACTACAAGAGTAGAAGACCAAAGGGTAGAAGAAATACCACGGATATGCTTCTGAGAAAGGATTCTTTCTTTTTACAATTTCAACCTCTAAGCACTAAGGCTCCAAAAAGAGAACTATATACAACTCAACTGCACGTAGGTAGGAGTCAAAACTAACCTAACTAGGGTTACATAGGTATAGCAATACAACATCAAACCCTAGGTACACTGATAACTAATCAAAATATCTAAGAACATCAGTGATCAAATCATATCTTTTCTTTGCATGTTGATCTTGTACTAAGCCTTCCTATAGACACAACAACCTTGACTTATCCACCCACTTGCAACTCCACTAAGCCATGAAGGCTCACAATCTGATCATATTTCCCTGGGTAACAGTACCTTTCAAAAGGTGGTGCCAACTCTTTCTAGCACCTCTTGTCTTGAAAACATGGCAAATGACCCTATAGACACTGGCCAATAGTCACTTCTATCATCTTCACAACCACAACCATCCTAAGAATTTAATCCCTAAGCTACCTGACATCATGCATGGCCAAAAGAGCAGAAAAATAGCAAAAAACCTTCGCAGGAAATTTGAATTTAAATATTAACGGCTAGTAGGTCTGAAATTAAAACACAACCGTTGATGAGAAACCCCTCCCGATAGATGAACAGTCATGATATGCTGAGAAAACAACTCCAAAACCCTTCTGACAAGTCAAAGCCACTGTGGAATTTAGTAGCCAATCAGTAGTGAGAAAATCAACACCTCTGACAAACATGGACCCATGACCCAAAGAACACCATCAAATGGCTGTCACATGACCTTATAACTCTGACAAATCCATTCAGATCATTAGACAGTTGTAGATCCTCCTTTCCACTGGGACCCCACTGACAAGTCCCCATCATCACACAGCAACCAATCACATGTGAGCACATCAGCGCCAGGTAGCACGCCAGACCCACGACCCACTGAGATTATCATCGAATGGTTGTCACATGATCCCATAGGGTCAAAATATTCTATGAGCTCATATGACCACCGTAGATCTTCTCCTTTCTGACAGACCTACAAACCCTTTGACACAATCCCACTGACATATCCTAGTTGTTGCTTAGCCAACCAATGAAGAATAAGCACATCAGAAAATAAGGACCCACCTAACAGAGCCCAGAGATAAAGTAAGATCAATGGCTATCACATGATCACATGTGTTAGAAAAATTCCTTCAGACCATGTGCCAGCCATTAGATCATCGTTGACTGAAAACCCATCAGGCCCGTGCTGACATGGCACCACATCACCAACCCTAACCAATGATAAGTGCACAGCTCAGACTATGTGGTTGAACACACTGACAACCAAACTCACTATAGGTAGGAAGATCTATGATCATCACATAATCTCATGCCTCTGACAAATCTTATGAGAACTCACGCCCATCGTTAGATCAAGATGGTGTCAGAGATCCTGGTCCCAGAAATAAAAGGCATCAGGACTTAGGAAAAATTAAAGCGCTAGGTGCTTAGACTTAGGGAAATATTAAAGCACATGGACTTTGGGGATTTTAAGTGGTCAAAAAAGGTAATGAAGGATTATAATAGGCCAAAGGGTTTTTAGGGTTTCTTTCTCCAATGGCTACCTTTATGAAATTTTTAAGGGTTTTTTGCACCTAGCCAGAGACCTAGAAACCATTGCAGAGGCCAGAGGAAAATGAGTAGAGCCATGAAATTTTTTGGAGGTGCCTACAAAGCATGAAAGATGAGGATCAAATACAAACTAGGGCCTGATTTGACTGGAGGAAAAAATTAGGGCAACATTTTGGTGATTTCTATTGGATGTCAGCCTTCTAGACATGGAAACTAGTGACCTCAAGATCAACTCATTGGGCATGGAGTAATCAAAAATCAAAATTCTCATAGGGAGACAGAACTAAAGCTGTGCTCAGGGCACTTCTTGGAAAAAAGAAAACTAACCTAAAAAGCAAGAATAGGAAGGAAAGACAACAATAATTATAGAGATTCACAAGGAGGGGTTAACCTCAAAATAGGGTTTCAAGTGGAAACCATTGACTAAAATAGGCAGGGGAAAACCTTCTAGATTTGATAGTTGAAAAGCATTAGGGCCCCTGCACTCTATGATAAAAAATGGTCCACCCCAAAAAGAGTCAAAATTTGTGTGCCTACCAGGCCTAGACTTGAACTCATCCCATTTGAGGACTATGTCTCCAACCTTGAAACTCCTGACCCTAGGTCTCTTGTCAAAATTCTTCTTTGTTTGGATCTAATGGAATTCCATATCCTGTATTGATTTGTCTCTGATCTCTTCCAATTCCATCAACTGAGCATACCTAACCTGCAAGGGGTCTCTTTCTTCAAATAGGGCATACTGAGTAGCCAAGTCTAGAGCTGGCAATTCAACTGAGATAGACAAATTGGCCTCTTTTCCATACACTAACATGTAAGGGGAATTACCAATGATCTTCTTTGGGGTAATTCTATCTAACCACAAGGTAGACCCGAGCTTAGTATGCTAGTCCCTCTGATTATCTTGGAGAGTCTTCTTGATTATCCTAATCAAGTTTTTATTTGTTGATTTTGCTAAACCATTGCCTTGGGGGTAGTAATTTGAACTAGTATTCAGATAGATGCCATTTTTAACTACCCACTTTGGGACTTTAAGGCCTATGAATGCTAGTGCATTATCTGATATGATGGAATTAGGAGTGCCAAACCTATGAACTATATCATCATAAAAACTTAAAACAACACTCTAATTGGCTTCTTTTAATGCAATTTATTCTATCCATCTAGTGAAATAATTAGTTGTAGTAATTATCCATCTATGCCCTGCACTAGATTGAGGATTGATCATTCCAATGAAATCTATGCCCCACTTCATGAAGGGCTAATCTATTCTGATTGGTTGGAGCGGAAGAGCGGCAAGTCTCTCTTTTCCTACAAACATGGCACACTTGATGCATTTTCTAACATAATCATGACTATCCTTAAAGATAGATGGCCAATAGTACCTGGCCCTCATGATTTTAAAAGTAGTAGTCCTAGGAGAAAAATGACCTCCAGCAGGTCCATCATGAAACTAAAATAGGACATCTCCTATCTTTTCTGAATCAATACACCTTAGGAGGACACCATTATGATCCTTCCTGAAAAGAACATCATCAATCACCACAAAAGGAATAGATTGTAACCTGTAATACCTCCTTTTTACTGAGTCTAGACTTGGAGGACATTGCCCTATCTTCAAATAATTGATCATATTAGGCAACTAGCTTGTTTCCTTGGCTTGTTTTTCAGTAGAATGCATCACCAGAGATGCATCCAATTGCTCTAATTTCTTTGAACTTTCATCCTCTTCCAAATGTTCACAAAGACCTCTTCCTCTAACCAGCTTGGAAGTCTGAATATCTAAGTCATATTCCATCACCTCGGTGATCCAACCAGCTCTTTTTTCATTAAGGTCCTTAGAAAGCAAAAACTCTTTGACACTTGGATGAATAAATTTTAAATGTACCTTGCTATGAGTCAAAAAAAGTCTAAATTTTTTGAGGCTCTTCACCACAGCAAGTACATGTTTCTCTACAAAAGAGTATCTTTGCTCATACTCCTCTAAACCTTTGCTAAAGAAAGCAATGGGTTGCTCCAATCCTCCTAAATTTTCTTGAGTCAACATAGAAAATATGGCATCCTCACCTCCATAAGCATACAGGATGAAATCCTTATTGAAGTTTGGGTTCAACAGGGTAGGAGCTTCTGTTAGAGCCTCTTTTATAGCTTGGAAATTGACTTTCCCCTCTTGGGTCCAACTGAAAACTAAATTCTTCTTCAACATGGCTGTCAAGGGCTTGAGTAAATCTGTAACGTTAGGCAAGAATCTCCAAACAAAATTTATCTTTCCTATGAAAGATTGGAGACTTTTCTTATGATGTGGCAGGGGTAGCTCTAAGATAGCTACAATTCTTTTAGGATCCATGTAATTCCTCTCTTGGATACTATATATCCTAACAGTTTTCCCTCATGAACTGTGAATACACATTTCTTGGGATTAAGAGACATCCCAAACTCTCTACACCTTTCAAAAATCTTCCTCAGATGTTTGATGTGATTTGCTGCATGTTTAGAATAGATAGTTATGTCATCTAAGTAGACCAATAAAAACTTGTACATGCCACTCTTAAAGGCCATATCCATTGCCTTTTGAAATGTAGCACCTGCATTTGACAAACCAAAGGGCATCTTTTGATAAGCCATGGTTCCCCACTTGGTTGTAAATGTAGTCTTATATTGATCCTCTTTATTAACTAGGATCTGATTATATCTTGAATAGCCATCCAATAATGAAAATCTCTCAGACCCAGAGACACATTGTAAGATTTTCTCCATGGAGGGTAGTGGATGGAGGTCTTTTAGAGAAGCCCTGTTAAGATCCCTAAAGTCAACACATAACCTTAGATCTCCATTCTTCTTCCTGATAGGAACAAGGTTGGAAACCCAACTAGTATGTTTAATGGGTTAGATGATACCACTTTCTATCAATTTGAGCACTTATTTATGCATAAGTGGCTCAAGCTTGGGATTAATAGGCCTTTTCTTTTGCCTTACTAGTTTGGCATTTAGTTCTAATTCAATAGTGTGTTGAGCAAGAGAAAGATTAAAACCTTTGAGGTCCTCATATTGAAATGGAAACACATCACTAAATTCTTTGAAAAGTTGTGTGTAATCTTTCCTTTCCAAATCAGTGTTCACTTTTCCAAATTGTAGGCTCTTACCTGGTTCCAACTCTAGTTCAACACAATGTTCTTGTTGGACTACCAGGCCATCTTTATTTTTCTTGACTTCATCATCCTTGTTGAAGACAGCTTCCAAGGTAACAAGACCTTTAGGCATTTTATTATATTTGAGTTGTATCACTTGATCACCATAGTTTTGTGATAGACTATCTTGATTGTACTCTGAAAAACATCTTCTTCAAACAAGAATTGTAGAATTTGTTCATCATTGTCAAACACTTGCCAATTGACATTGTTATTAGGGATTGAAGGTCTGACAATCACTTTGATATGTTGTTGGTCCATTTCTTTTGAAATTCTATTTGGAATATCATATTGAGATCCAACAGCAGCTAACCTATCTGCATTTTGATTTAGTTTTCTAGGGATAACAACAATATTGAAAGCACAAAAGTCCTCAATTGCATCCCAAAATCTATGTTTTATGCTTTCATGGCATCATTTTTTGTTTCACTTATCCCTCTCACTTGGCTAACAACCAGGTCACTATCACCATAAACTTTTAAGGCCTTAAGCCCTTCTTTTCTAGCCCATTCTAGTCCATTGACTAGACTCTCATATTCTGCAGTATTGCTAGTGTAGGAGAAACTAAATCTAAAGGTAGTATAATATCTTTCTCCTTTTGGGGACACTAGCATAGCACCACCACTAGAACCATGCCTACTTCTAGCACCATCAAAGAATAGCTCCCAAACCTGATTGCCCTAATCCTCTGAATCAGTACTTTCCTTGAGAAGGTTTGGTTCTTTGACATCATTTTCTTGTATTAGATAACTTCCCAAACCAGCATTCCAAATAATACTTTTTGAACTTCTGAAGCTCTTTCATCTAACAAAACATCAGGGATATTTTCTATCTTGGTGCTTGCTTCACTAATGGTTTGGAAGTCATTGCTATCAAATATAAGGTAATTGGCATTGATCATATTGGATACATATGGTTCTATATGGTGAGCTACTAATTTCTTAGATTTAATGGTAACCTTGGTACCATACCTTGTGTGGAAGAGCATGTGAGACCAATCAGAAGAGAGATAGCCTCCTATCTTGGCTGTAAACTCTCTTGATAAATATATGGAAAATAAAGCAAGAAGATCTATGATGTATATATTAAGGGAAATAGAAAAATTAGGACTAGCATGGGGAATTAGACTGGTATCCTTAGCCACACCTATAGTACTGACTGAGGATCCATCAAGTTGAGTAACCTTCTTTTGGAAGGGTTCATATCTAAGTCCTAATTGATCAGCCACTTTCTTAGGCATTACAATACTAGTAGCTCCACTATCTACCATGCAATTATGTACTAAAGAATCTCCAATAATTAAAGATACATAAAAGGGAGGTGGCTTTGAATTCCTACCTTGCATGGTGTTGGCTTTGAAATTGCTACTTGGAGCCTCCTCTTGTTGATTAGTGTTAACCAACACTAGCTTTGTAGTTTCTTTTGTAAGCTGAGGAGTTGTCACTTCTGACATAGCCTTCCTTAAAATCTTAGGTTGTCTTGGAATAGCCAAAGAGTCCCACATGGACATGGTGACATTCACCTTCTTCATGTTGTCTACAATGGTATAAGGTGCTATATTGTGTACTCTTTGTTGTGTCTTTGGCCTGACAGGCTCCATCTCCTTGAGAGTTTGGCTCTCTTTGCTTGTAATGATAGGTGCCTTCCTAGGTATAGTAGGAGTAGCCTCTTGTAATGGCTCTGCAGATGTAGTAGCCTTGATTCCAAAATCTTCTCTCTCCATCTCTTGAGCTCTTCTTTTTGCTCTTGTATAGGAAACAAAAGTAGCTCCATCATTGAATCCATTGAAGTCTTGTTGCTCCCAATTGAAGAGAGCAGTCTCACTCTCTTGTGATTCTTGTTGAGGGGCTGATCCACTAGATGAAGCCTCTAGTTGAGCATAGGATGCATTTTGAGCCATTAGAGCTTGATTCATCCATCCATTAGAACATGTAGCTTGATTGTGAGGCTGATTGCAAGGGAAACACCATTCATCCATAGCCATTTTGTTTTGACTAGGAACTATATCCCTGACTGGATTTGTAGATTGAGAGGTGCAGGGTTATATGGTTGGAATGGTCTCTAACTGAAGTTTTGTCTTTGTCCTTGATAGCTTCCTTGGTATGGCAGCCTATTTTGTTGATAAGGTTGTCCTTGATTTTGATACTACTAACTAGGACCTTGGCCTTGTGATTGGAAGGGTGGCCTGATGCCTTGACCTTGCCTCTTGAGGTTTGTGACCTCCTTGGTTAGAGTTTGTAGCAGATTTTTCATTTCTTTCTTATTGCTTTCTTGACTATCCTTTATTTCTTGCAACTCTTGGGAGAATTTTGTCTTCAATTCTTGACCATTGGTACTAGCTTGAGGTGCTAATATGGTGGGAATAGGGGTAAATGGGGGTACTTGTGCTGGTGCAGTAGGTTGAAGACTAGGGAAAATAGGCATAGGTGGTCTTCCTTGTATCACACCTACTTGAATCAAACAATTTTCAGCTCTGACAGCTATGTCAAAAGCCTGGGGTAAAGAAGTATCACCCATTGACTGTATCATGACAAATATTTGTCCATTTAGACTATACAAGAAATAAAGGAAGACATGATTAGTAGATGGCCTCACTAAGACTGGAATTCTATTCCATGTCTTGAGGAATCTATTGTTGTAATCTATCATTTGTTCTTGACGGTCTCTTTTAATGGTTGTCAACTGTTTAACCAAAGACAAGTTGTCTGATTTGTCCTAAAAATTCTTAGTCAAAGCATCTCCTAGTGCATCCCATGAAGTGATAGAACCAATAGCTAAGGTCCTAAACTATTCAAGAGCCTTACCCTTGAGGGAAGCTGCTAGTAGCTTGGTCTTCTTGGGTGATATTGTGAATGCTGCAGATGGTGGTCACATAACTTATGTGCTCAAAGGCTATAGTCTGACCCTCACCTATGAAATTAGGTATACTCTTTAGTGCCACCAAGAGCACATCGTGATGTTGAGAAAATACCAAGGGACTTCCTTGGTTGAATGGTGCAAAAGCAAACTGTCTTTCCATTGTAGGAGCTAGGATTTGAAGATTAACAACTATGTGAGCTATATTTGATGCTAGATTTGAATCTTCCTCTAGATCTCTGGTTAGAGATCTGCCTCTTCATTTGAACTAAAAGTACAAGGATCTCCTTTCTAAATCAGGTGGTGTAGATTGTACTCTCATTATAGGAGATGTTCTTTGAGTTGACCGACCTTTGTAGCCTCTCTTTGAGGGCAGCTCTAAAAACTTGGTAGGCTTTGAGCTTCTAGTCTCAATATTTCTCATAAACCTTAAACAAGGTTGGCTTAAATCTTTGAAACTAGTGGAGTCACCAGATATACTTGATAGAAAAACTTCTCAAAGCTTGTATTATGTAGTCAGTATATTAGAGATAGAATAATCTTTCAAAGATGAACCAATAGGAGCACCTTTAAACTTCAATCTAAAATTAGTCCCACTGGGTGTGCTAGAATTGTTATACACTAAGTTTGCATCCTTGTCTCAAGCTCTCATAGTCTTGATAACCTAGTATAACATGGGAATCATCTCTAGGTGTGGGACCTATGCTAACTAAGATGAAACCTCTAGATTCTAGGTTGGTTCCTCTTGGATAATCACCTTAATTTGCTTCTTGATATGAAAAGTAAAGACTCTTGGAGGGAAAGGGATGGAAGGAGTACTTGAAAGGGAAATAACTTGAAAGAAAACTACCTACTAGGTGATACACTAAAAATAGGGTATGAATTGCAGCATAGAGGGATAGAATCAATGAAAGGCTTAGGTCTAGTAGGTCACAAATTACTGAATAGACTTGCATAAGTGTTTCATAAGAGGGCCTAAAAATAAGGCACAACCTATGACCTACAAGCAGACATTCACTTCTACAACTCAGTGTAGGATTGAGACAAGACTGTTAGGGGGTTGAAGTATACCCACAAAAACATCTAAATCAGATCAAACACAATAACACACACAATTACAGAAAGTAAGAGGGATCAAGAACCCTAAGTTGTCATTGAAAAACATGCATAGACTTCAATTCATTAAGAGATGATCCAAATGATGAAAGGATAGGGATAGAGAAAATGTCACAAATACCTTTGAGTTGTTTAAATCATCAATGGGAGATTACAAGAGTAGAAGATGAGAGGGTAGAAGAAATACCATAGATAGCCTTCTGAGAAAGGATTCTTTCTTTTTACAATTTCAACCTCTGAGCACTAAGGCTCCAAAAAAAGAACTATATAAAACTCAACTGCATGTAGGCAGGAGTCAAAACTAACCTAACTAGGGTTACATAGGTATAGTAATACAACATCAAACCCTAGGTACACTGATGACTAATCAAAATCTCTGAGAACACTGGTGATCAAATCATATCTTTTCTTTGCATGTTGATCTTGTACTGAGCCCTCCTGTAGACACAACAACCTCGACTCATCCACCTACCTACAACTCCACTAAGCCATGAAGGCTCACAATCTGATCATATCTTCCTTAGTAATAGTACCATTCAAAAGGTGGCACCAACTCTTTCTAGCACCTCCTGTCATGAAAACATAGCAAAGGACCCTAAAGACACTGGCCAATAGTCACTTCTATCATCTTCACAACCACAACCATCCCGAGAATTTAATCACTGAGCTACCCGACATTGTTCATGGCTGAAAGAGTAGAAAAATAGCAAAAAACCTTTGCAAGAAATTTGAATTTAAATATTAATGGCTAGCAGGTCTAAAATTAAAACACAACTATCAATGAGAAACCCCTCTTGGTAGATGAACGGTCATGATACACTGAGAGAACAACTCCAAAACCCTTCTGACAAGTCAAAGCCACCATGGAAGTCAACAACCAATTGGAAGTGAGCAAATCAACACCTCTAACAAATACAGACCCACGACCCAAAGAACACCATTAAATGGCTATCGTATGACCTTATAACTCTGACAGATCCCTTCAGATCATCAGACAGCCATAGATCCTCCTTTCCACTTGGACCCCACTAACACATCGGATCCACTGACAAGTCCCCATCATCACACAACAACTAATCACATGTGAGCACATCAGTGCCAATTAGCACGCCAGACCCACGATTGACTGAGATTCTCATCAAATAGTTGTCACATAATCCCATAGGGTTAGAAGATTCTATGAGATCATACAACCACTATAGATCTTCACCTTTCTGATAGCCCTACAGACCCTCTAACACGGTTCCACTGACATATCCCAGTTGTCACCTAGCCAACCAATGAAGAATGAGCATGTCAGAAACTGAGGACCCACCTGACAGAGTCCGGAGATAAAGTAAGATCAATGAATGTCATATGATTGCATGTGTTAGGAAAATTCCTTCAGACCATGTGCCAACCATTAGATCATCATTGACTGAGAACCTGCCGAGCCCGTGCTGACATGGCACCACATTACCAACCCTAGCCAATCATAAGTGCACAGCTCAGACTATGTGGCCAGACCCACTAACAACCAAACTCACTATAGGTAGGAAGATTGATGATCATCACACAATCTCATGCCTCTAACAAATCTTATGAGAACTCACGCCCATCATTAGATCAAGATGGTGTCAGAGAGCCCAGGCCCAGAAATAAAAGGTGTCGGGACTTAGGAAAAATTAAAGCGCTAGGCGCTTAGACTTAGGGAAATATCAAAGCACGTGGAATTTGGGGATTTTAAGTAGCTGAAAAAGGTAACGAAGGATTATAGTAGGCCAAAGGGTTTTTAGGGTTTCTTTCTCCAATGACTACCTTTATGAAATTTTTAAGGGTTTTTTGCACCTAGCCAGAGACCTAGAAACTATTGCAGAGGCTAGAGGAAAATGAGTAGAGCCATGAAAATTTTTGGAGGTGCCTACAGAGAATGAAAGATGAGGATCAAATACAAACCAAGGCCTAATATGACTGGAGGAAAAAATTAGGGCAACAATTTTATCCAACAGAAACCATAGTGGAGTTTAGTGAGGAGGATTTTTATCCTTCTTCTTTGGAGCATTTAGAGGAAGCCCATGTCCGAGATCTTTAAGATACAATGTATGAACCTTCCAACAATGAGATATACACTTTAAGCCCAATCGAGACAAAACCAAGTGTTGACCCTTTAACTCTCATTCGGCCGGATCTAATTGAATGGGATACCATTGAACTTGATACCTTGCCAACTTTCTTGAATGACAACATGTTGTCCCAATAACTTCACATGGTTGAACCTTCTTTTACCAAGGACTATCAAGAAGAAATAATCAAAGGGAACATCCAAACTCTTAATCTAAGAAAAAATGAAAAAATAAAAAAAATAGAAAAGGAAAAGAATCAAGTGTTGAAAACCACCTTGTGGAAACATTAGATCCAAAAGAAAAAAAAAAGAAATAAAGGATGTTTCTAAAGGTGAAAACCCAACTGAGGCACCTATAGAAGGGAGTTTGGATGTTCTACTAGATCACTATGAAGAAATGTCTCCAATTCTAATTGAGCCAATAGAAAAGATAAACATTGGAACAGAAATAGAGCCAAAGTTCATCCACTTAGCATCATCCCTATCCAGCGAAGAAAGAACAGAATTCATTAAGTTTTTTAAGGAAAATAAAGTTAACTTTGCATGATCTTATGATGATATGCTAGGGTTAGACCCAAATTTGATAATGCATCACCTCAATATAAAGGAAGGAGCTAAACCGGTCAAGACAAAACTAACGAAAATGCACCCTCATATAGCCTTACTTGTCAAAGTGGAACTAGAGAAGCTATTAAAGGTGGGGTTTATAAGAGCCATTAATTATGCACAATGGATCTCCAACATAGTGTTGGTATCAAAAGAAAATAAGTCATCAGAATCTGCATGAACTTTAGGGACTTAAACTTGGCATGTCCTAAAGACGATTTCCCACTTTCGAGCATTGATGCTATTGTAGACTTAACAATGAGACACTTCATGTTTTCACTAATGGATGGATTTAGTGGCTATAATTAGATCAAGATAGCACCCAAAGACCAAGATAAAACTACCTTCACATGTGCATGGGGTACATTTTGTTGGAATGTCATGCCTTTTGGCTTGAAAAATGCTGGAGCAACCTATTAAAGAGCAATGACTACAATATTCCATGATATGATGCATAAATTCATGGAAGATTATGTGGATGACATACTAGGTAAGTCAGATTCAAGAAAAGAACATCTACTTATTTTGGAAATTTTTTTTGAAAGGTTAGAGGAGTTCAAAGTAAGGCTTAACCCAATGAAGTGTGCTTTTGGAGTTCAATCTGGTAAACTTCTAGGTTACATTGTATCTACCAAAGGGATAGAGGTTGATCCAACTAAAGTGAAGGCCATAATGGAAATGGAAGCACCTAAAACCATTAGTTAGATGAGATCTTTACAATGAAGGATACAATCCATTAGGAGATTCATCTCTCAATTGGTAGAAAAATGCCATAATTTCACCCAACTTTTGCATAAAGATACAATCTTCAAGTGGGATGAAAAATGTGAAGAGGATTTAAATTTAATAAATAAATACCTCATGAATCCACTAATATTGATGCCACCTATCAGAGGCAAGCCCTTAATTTTGTACATTTCAGTAACAGAGAATTCATTGGGGGCACTTCTAGCACAAGAGGATGAGAATGGAAAAGAGAAAGCAATCTACTACATTAGTAGAACCTTAGTCAAATATGAGATAAACTATACCTTCATGGAAAGGGCATGCTTAGTTGTAGTTTTTTCTTCCCAAAAATTATGCCATTATATGCTAGCCCACAAGATAAGGCTCATTGCTAAAATTGACCCTTTGAAGTATCTATTAATAAAAACAACATTAAATGGAAGATTAGCAAAGTGTGTGATGATCCTAAGTGAATTTGATATAGAATATGTTGACAGAAAATAAATTAAAGGACAAGTCATTGCAGACCAATTAGCAGAGGCACCACTTAATGATGATCATCTTATACAAGTTGAATTCCCAGATGCAAAAATTGTGAATGTTGAGGCAAAAACATGGCAGCTCTATTTCAATGGTTCCTACACTCATCATGGGTCAGGAGTAGGCATACTCCTAATCACACCTCAATGCTCCACTATCCCTAAGTCATACAAATTTATATTTCCATGTAAAAATAATATAGCAGAATATGAAGCCTTGGTTATTAGCATCAAGTTGGCATTAGAGTGGAAAGTGACAGAATTAAAGGTATATGGAGATTCACAATTAGTCATAAATCAAGTCAATGAAGAATATCAGACTAAAGATGACAAATTTGTACCTTAAAAAACCATGGTGGATAATCTCAAGAAGTATTTCATAATCATCACATTTGAACAAGTGTTGAGAGAAATGAACAAGGTAGCATACGCCATGGCAACCTTAGCATCACTTTTGTACATGCCTGATCAAAGTGATAGATACAAGTTCTTGGTAGAAGAAGCAATTCAACCCGCATATGACCCAACCCATCCTTATACCATTTTCCTACTTACTACAACTGATTCACCTTGGTATGGACCCATTTACACCTATTTGAAAGACCAAACACTTCCTATCAATCAAACAAGAAACCAAAAGAAAAGCTTCATTAGACAAGCCACCAAATACACTATAATTGCTAAAACATTGTATCAAAAAAGTCTTGACAGAATGCTCCTTAGGTGTTTAGAAGAGGAAGAATCAAAATTAGCGTTATGAGAAATTCACGAAGGAATTTGTGGATCACACTCAAATAGATTATCTTTAGCTAAGAAACTTTGTAGGATAGGATATTTTTGGCCTACCATGGAAAATAATTCTTGTAACTTTGCAAAAACTTGTAAGAAGTGTCAATTCCATGGAAATTTGATACATGCGCCGGTGCAAGAACTTCATCCAATGACCACACCTTGGCCATTCTATTAGTGGGGTCTAGATCTAATAGGAATGATTCATCCACCATCTTTGAATGGGCATAAATTCATCATAAAGGCCACATAATACTTTAATAAGTGGGTGGAAGTTGTACCCCTATCAACTTCAACAAGCAAACAGATATCCTTGTTTATCCTAAATTATATAATTTGTAGATATGGCATACCTCATGCCCTTATAATGGATAATGCAAGGCATTTCAAGAACAAAGACATAACGGAATTATGCACCAAATTTCATATGATACATCATTCATCTTCAATCTATTACCCTCAAGGTAATGGACAAGCCGAAGCAACAAAAAAAAACATAATGAAAATCTTGAAGAGAACGGTGGATAATTTTGGTAGAGATTGGCATATCAAGATAAACCCAACCTTGTGGGCTTAAAGGACAAGCATACGGATGCCAACAGGGGCTACACCCTTCTCCTTAGTCTTTGGAACAAAAGAAATTTTTCCTTTAGAGGTAGAACTTTCATCCTTAAGGATATCTATGCATGGATTGATAAATGAGGAAGACTATAGGGTGGCTAGGCTACAAGAACTAGAACTCTTGGATGAAAAATAGAATGAAGCCTTTGATCACTTAAAGGTATACCAGAATAGAATGTCAAGATCTTACAATAAACACATCAAGCTAAGGGCATTCCAAATAGGTGACCTAGTGTTGCATGAAAATCCCAAGAACCAAGTAGAAAGAGAGAAAATAGGAAAGTGGGAAGCAAACTAGTTAGGACCATTTCTCATTGTTGAAGAATTTGGGACCGGCACATACAAGTTATCCAATTGTGATGGTGAAGAGCTTCAAGAGCCCATAAATAGCATACATCTTAAGAGGTTCTATACCTAGGGTAGATGAAAGAGTATAAATAGTATCAGATGGAAAGCATCATATTTATTGTACATAATTCAAAAGAAATCTTGGAAATACCAAAAACATTGAAAAAGTTGAAAATATAAAAAATATTTGAAAAGCACAAAAGATCAAAAATAGTGGAAAATTGAGCATGAAGAAAGGAAAAAAATTCAAATATGATCCTCAAAAAGATGTTGTCTTGGTGAAAACCTAGCAAATAGGCACCTTGATAATATGAAAAAAAAATTGAAAAAAAGAAAAATACAAAAAAATTGAAAAAGAAGAAAAGTGCCTTGGTGAAAACCTAGCAAATAGGCACCTTGGTAGCAAAAAAAAGAGAAAAGATTTAAAAATAGAAAAAAGAGCTTGATCCATTCAATCAGTGAAAACCTGGTAAACAGGCACCATTGAAAGTCCAAGTCAGTTGCATACTTAGAAGGTCACCTTGTTAATATTGCATTCACCAGCATTTGTGTATATTGCATAATAAAACCCCATAGTTGCATTTGCAAGTACCTTAAGATTTTGGTCACCTAATCAAAAAAATTGTCCTAAGTCCCATAAATGAAATCAATATCAAACTAGGGGCAATCTACTCTCAAGGAGCAAGGATTCATCAACAAGCTTTATTCAATCAGAGAATCAATTCATCATACTCAAAAGAGGAACACTTAATCAAATCTACATCCCAATCGAATGTGAGCCTAAAATAAAAATTTGATCCAAGAACTTAAATGACATTATCTTTTATCAGGATTAAAAATTTGAAATGGATGGAACTACACTTGAACTATGGATTTGGAAAATATGGCCAAAATTTTTCTAAAGTGTTGACTCAATTGATGAAATCATTTCTTTCTAGCGAATCGATGAAAATTTTAGACTAGACAAGCTATGATGAAAGGATGATATTTTCTTGATTTCTGAATGAATGTCTTAAAATCAACATTTTAAATCATGTATTATTTGTCTAAGGACGCGATCATCAAAGAATCATCAAGGACTTGTACATAGGATAAAATAGAGATTTTTACTTGTTTACGCAAACAGATACCTTGGCTATTTTGATCTTCAATATCATAATACCAACATCCACTTGCAACATAGAATCTGACAAAATTGATATTCACACTCTCATGATTGGCTTCAATCAATGATAGTCATACTGAAGAGACCGATGGGAAAGCAAAGAAAAAGGAAAAAGTATTCATATCATCATAGTTGAACTAGTGATGATTGTACTCAAAAACAGGATCCAAAAATGTTCAACGATGATAATAAGCTCTAAATCATGAATAATGACAGTTAGGTGCATACATGTTAGATTAAGTGCATTGTATATATATTTTTTGCTTTTCTTCGCTTAAATTACAAGGGGAAAAATGAAATGGGAGGGTTCAATTTATATATCATGATTCAAGATCCAAAATAATGAAAATGAGATTATCTTTTGCATACATGCATATCATTAATCATTAGTCATTATACATAAATATTTGGAAAGGAAAAGAAAAAAAGATCATAACTCATACATCATTTGCATACATGAAGTTATAGATAGAATTGCATACATTTGAAAATACAAAAACATAGGATCATCCATATCCATATAATCATAAAACCAATTTGCATCTATACTTTGGAAAAATAGAGAACATCTCATGATATTCATACATCAATGCATCCATCTATCTATATCATAAAAATAAGATACATTGCATCCATAGTATAATTAAAAGTAAATGCATCATAAACATCATATAGCTGCATATAAAGATAATCTCATAAATCAACTCATCCAATAGAGATGAAGAAATAGATCATCATATATCATCAAAAGATGTTTCTCAAAGGATCCAGTACATCAAAGTATATCCAGGAACAATATCATGAAAGTGGTACATCAAAAGATCCAATCAATCAAAAAATAGGAAATGTACAATAGAGGACATCAATGATAAGTGAATCTATCATCAATCGATCAAGATCCTGTAGTACCAGAACCACCTGGATCTCTATCATCCTGTGAAGGAGGAGCCTGAGAAGTGCTCACTCCACTCGGTCTCTAAACAATCACTACTAAAAGAAACTATTGCATCAAGGCAGCAACCTAATCTAAATGCCCCACAATAGTAGATATCTCTATCCTCATAGACTGCATATCTTAGGCTAAAGCACCAATAGTGGGAGCATCTTGTGGACCCTATCCCTGATCCTATGGCTGATGAGCTAGCTGCAAAATCTGTTGTGCCTGATCCTATTGAGCATCATCCTGCTATGCCAGGGAAACTCTCTGTAACTGCACTAAAGGATCTAAACCCCTAGGAACCTACCTAGCAACATCAACATGAGCCTATCTCTAAGCTCTCTACTGTAAATGAGCTCTATCCTATCTAGCTACCCTAGGAGGAACTACCTAGACCGCATTAGCCTGTCTATCTCTAGCTCTACCTCGATCATGTCCATCCCTCACCCATCCTCTACCCACAATAATGAGAGGATCTCTATTTCCTCTACATAGCTGATGTCTACCTCCACCACCACCACACCCATCATCATCACCACCACCACCATGATGTCATGCTAGAATAGGCTCAGCTGGATCTGTGAAACAAATAAACCTATTCTGAGCCTACCAGTTTTCATACTCATGAGACATCCCTACATCATCCATACCTGGTAACATCTCCCATCTATAGAAAGCCATACCAGTAATTTGACTCATGGAAAACTAAAAATCAATACAAGGGCCCCACATAGATCTCTCGGCCTATACCTGCGCATACAAAGCATTTCCCTGAGGCATGTCCTAAATCCTACCATACTATCTGGAAATTCGACCAAAAAAAAACCACTCAATAATAGTATCAGACCGACCAATCATCCAAGGAGGAGAAAACATATATGGAAACTCATTGTCATCCTCCCACCAACCCTCACAACTAAGGTACAAATGCCATATCACCTAATCAAGATCATCTATCTAACATCTCCAAAAATCCAGATGACCTAAATGATGTTGAATCACCATACTAGTATATAAGTAAGCATAAGGAAATCCATGTGGCCATCTCCTATCAGAAATAGGCCTGGTAATAGGAAGATGCTCCCAAATCCATAACTGAAGGATGATAGCACCAGCAGATAAAGAATAAATCTCTCTATACACCACCTCATGAAGATCTCGATACAGTTGTGCTAGTACATAAGAACCCCAATCGAAATGTTGAGGATGTGCTAGTAAATCCTCCAGAATCCTACCCCAACCAACAGAAAAACCATGACCTCATCGGTCAGGAAGGAGTAGACCACTAATCAATGCACCTAGAACTACAGGCAATGTAGGGAAGGAAGAAAACTATGGCCATGTGATAGTATCATCATCAATCAGATTGTCCCTGAATACTCATCGACAGACAGTAGAATCATAAATAGAATCATAGTAAACAATCTCTCTGTGATAAGGAATCTGAAGCAAATGATACACGTCCTCAGGCGTGATCATCATCTCACCATGAGGAAGATGGAAAGTATTGTGGTCAGAGCACCAACGCTCTACCATAGCTGTGAGTAGTCCATGGTTCAATTAGAACTGAGGAAGATCAAGAAGGAAACCTAAACCACAAGTCTCAATGACATGTAGCTCAGCATCAGTCAGTGCCTATCCAAGATCAATCACCCAGGATGCAACTGATTGGATATATAAAACATCTAGGTGAGCCTGTTTGGCATGAAAACAAAAGAATCATATCAACATAGTATATCAAGGAACATCTAAAGTCGATCAAGTCATTTTAAAATTCATTTTCTCATCATGAGCATATCAACACTCCTATCTCTATATCGTGAGGAAGGAAAATCACTGTTTTATTTCTCTAGATCTTGAGAATAAAATATCAAAACCATCACCCTATCATAACAGTATGACAATTAAAATTCATTGGTATTACTATATAGATATTCTAATCGATTCTTTTGGGTCAAATATGATTGACTTAATCAAATTATTCAAATCAGTCATTTGGACGTATTAAATTTTTCACAGAAAAAGTCAAGTACAAAAGAACATTTTGAGAAAAATACCGTAGGCATGATTTTAATCATCGCAGGCGACATTTTTCTTAAGAAACACACAATTCTTGACAGGCGACATTACTTTTGTCTTAGGTGATAGAATACTCATAGGTGACACTGAAATAGCCTAAGTGACATAAAAAAGAGAGGGTTTTACAGGTGGTAAAATACATGGAATTTGGTTTTTTTTAACCTAGGTCTACGCGTGAATATTTCATACACAGGTGACAACAAAAAATTGATAAGCGATAACAAAATGATCATATGCGACATTAAAAACTGCGGATGTGACATTGAAATTATCCTACGCGTGAATTAAATATTTCAAAGCAGTGTTTAAAATGGGAAATGCAATAAATGCTAATTAAAGAGCAATAAATGCAATACCAAGGTTTGAAAAGTACTTACTAGAGCTCCATAATTAGGTGGTCTCGCGTATCTCTGACCTCACTTGAATCGATGCTCTCGAATAGGTACAACCATCTTAGAAAGTAGAAGAGAATCAGAGCAAAATTAACAAAGATGAAGGTAAAAATGAATAGTAAATCTAGGTTTTTCAACCTATTAAAGTTATTTCTGACCTAATTTTGAGGTGAAAATTGACCTTGACCTATATTGACCTATTGCATTTACCGAGGAAAATTGAAAAGTGTGGCATATCATAAAGTGTTTTTTAGAAATGAAAACATATCAATCAATTAATCATTTAAATCTATCTATTGAGAAATGACTATATGTTTCATTTCTGAGGGGGCATACCATCAGATAATCAGTAACATTAATGGAAATGAGAGATCGATCATCAAATCAAATCAAAAGTTGTTATCAAAAAATTTTTTGTAATCAAATTAAAGGGGCATTATATTAATCATCAAATCAAACATCATATCAAGATTAAACATCATATCAGGATCAATCAGCAAATCAATCATCACATCAAGAATGATCATCAAAGAACCATATCAGTCAAGAGTTTCATATCAATCATACTGACATTAGTCTCATATCAAGAATCAGAATATCAACCATTGAAAGAACATCAAATGACATCAAAGATCGACTATCAATGAATCAGGACTTATCAATCAAGGAAGATCAGAGTATTCTTTGAATCGACATGCTTCACACGTCAACTCAAAGAGGGGCATTTGTAATCACCTAAAAATGGACAAAGACAATTTCATAATAATTCAAAGAAAATCAAGTGAAATCAAGGAAAATCAAGGAAATAATTGAATTAATTGAATCACAATGCATAATTAGCCAATCAAATTTAAAATGAAGTCCAAATTTGAGATCAATCAAAATTGAGAGCATTTTAATCAAGTGCAATCAAATCAAAATACAATTAATTGTATACTCTTGGATTAAATTAAATTCAACCCATTCAAGGGGTACATGGCTAAAATAAATCAATTAAATCAATTACTCTCAAAAAACCAAAAGGAGAGGAAAATCAATCAACCAATAAGATTTGAGGAAAGACATTCACATGGATCAAGCCAAATTGAATCTCAATCACTCAAAGTGAGAGAGAATCTTGACCATCCATCTTGTCTACTTGTCCCAAGGTTTGAGGACACAAACTTTTCTTTGTCTTCAAAGGGTGGAACCAAAGACTTAACCCCAATTCAACCATGATCAAACACAACTACACCCCCTCACATTGGGAAAATCTATAAAAGGAAGGCTAAAATCCTTCATAATTCATCAACCACCTATCTGAGAATTGCATCAAACCTCTTGCAATTTGAGTGTAGAAAGCATTTGAGAGCATTTTTAGCATTTCATCTTTATAATTTTTAGCTTTATCATTGTTTTACATTCATCATTCTCATTCTAGAACTGTCATTAGTGAGAGCTTGTTGAGAGCTTACTTCATTAACATTCTAGTTAGAGAGCCATATGATGCTCAATTAGTCATTGATTTGTTAAATAGTTGCTCAATTGTGGTTGTATTTAGTTATTATTTTACTTATTGTTGATGATTAACACTAATTATATGAAGGTACATTTATTTGTGCATAGGTAGAAAGGTCCAATAATATCATGGTAGATTTTCTTGCTAATGTTGCCCTAAAAAATGATGATATTACCCTCACTGGTGTGTCCATGTTAGAAATCAAAAGTAGGCCTGCAGTGCCTGACAATGTGTATAATTGGCAAGTTTTTGAGGATGATTTTGATATCCTTAGGTTTCTTCAAGGACTAGATCAGTATTATGGGCAACAAATAGATTTTAATGAAGCACAATAGTATGTTGAAGGAAAAGAGTATATTATGCAAAATGAGATAGTACAACTACCTTCAAATCACATACCGAAGGGGTTAGTGGAGTTAGAAGGAATGTTGAAAATAAATGATGGTTACTTGTCTCAAAAGTCTAACACTAAGATGGAAGAATTAGAGGAGATAAACTTAGGATCTGAAACTTCCCCTCAGATGGTGTACATTGGAAAAAAATTAAGTAGGGAAGTCAGAGGAAATTTGATAAGACTTCTGAAGAGATACAAGCATGTTTTTTCTTGGTCCTATGATGATCTTAAGGCATATAGAGCTGACTTGTTTCAACATGAGATCCCTCTAAAGGAAGAAACCAAGCCATTTAGATAGAAGTAGAGACCTATCACCCCTTTATTAGCAACAAAGATGCAGAATAAATTGACAAAATTGAGAGATGCTAGCATCATTGAGCTCATTAGGCATTCTTCTTGGGTCTCTAACCTTGTACTAGTAAGAAAAAAGAATGGTGACATTAGACTCTGTGTTGACTTCAAGAATTTAAATGTTGCATCTCTCAAAGACAATTATGGATTGCCTAACATGGAGGCTATGTTACACATAGTTACTGGTTGCAAGTTATTGTCTATGGTGGATGGGTTTTCAAGATACAACTAGGTTTTGGTTAAATAGTCTGAGCAATTCAAAACATCATTCACTACCCCTTAGGGAACTTATGTATATGTCTGCATGCCTTTTGGCCTGAAGAATGTTGGAGCAACTTTTCAAAGAGCAATGGATGTTGCATTTAAAGAACTGATCAATGTCTTGATGGTTGTATATCAAGATGATTTGACTGCTTATTCCAAGAAAGCCGAGGACCATTGCAAACATTTGGAGAAGGTCATTGTCAAGGCTCTAGAGTTTGGCATCTCACTAAATCCCAAGAAATGCCAATTTGTTGTAACTGAGGGAAAATTGCTTGGTCATATAGTGTCCAAAGAATGGGTTAGGATTGATCCAGAAAGAGTGGAAGCCATTAGAAAGGTCCTTCTCCCAAAAAATGTCAAAGGCGTGCAATCTTTTCTCGGATAGATTTATTTTTTGAGGAGATTTTTTGCCATTTTTGTAGAGTTGGTTAAACTCATTGTGAATCTTTTGAAGAAAGATGCCAAGTTTGATTGGAATAGTGAAACTCAATAGGCCTTTGATAAAATCAAACAAGTAATCCAAGAGGCTCCTATTTTAATATCCCCTGACTATTCAAAACCATTTTCTCTATTTTCCTTTGCATCTTTTCATACTATTGCTGCTATTTTGTTACAAAAGGATGAAGAAGGGTTTGAGCATCCTATTGCTTTTTTCAGTAAATCACTGCAATCTGCTGAACTTAATTATGAATTAATGGAGAAATAGGCATATGCACTAGTAAAGGTAGTTAAGGCTTTTAGACCTTATTTGGTATGTGCAAAAGTAAATGCATATGTTCCACACGTAGTAGTAAAAGATATTTTGAGTTAGAGTGAGGTTACTAGGAAGAGGTGTAAATGGATCAATAGGATTCAAGAGTTTGACATTGAAATCCACATAACCAAGCTAGTGAGAGGTCTGAGATTAGCTAAGCCCATGATAGAGGAAAAAATGGACCTGGTACAAGTAAACAATGTAGTCATTGGTGAGAAAAAAAATAAAAAGTATAGAAATGCAACCATGGTATGCCAATATTGTTCATTTTCTCAAAAATGTTGCTGGTCCGCAAGATTTGACTGACAATCAAAAGAGGAGTTTGAGGTTGCAAGATCAAAGGTATGTTTTATTACAAGGTGATTTATTTTGGAAAGACAATGATGAATTATTTCTCTTTTGCTTAGATAAGTGTCAATCTGAGAAGGTTTTAAAGGAAATGCACTCTGGGATGTGTGGAGGGCATCATTCAGCTAGGTCTATAGCTCACAAAATTTTGAGAGCTAGATATTACTAGCTGGTCTTATTTAAGGATACCCACTCATATGTCAGAAAATGTGAATCATGCTAGAGGTTTTCAAGGAAACTAAAATTTTCAGGTTCTTTATTGTTAAACCCTGTGTTTACAGAGGCCCCTTTTTCTATGTGGGGCATGGATTTCATTGGGGAATTCTCAGAGAAATCCAGTGGTGGTCATAGTCACATTTTCGTGGCAACCGTTTATTTTACTAAGTGGATAGAGGCCATCCCAACTAAAAAGGAAACTAGTATAGTAGTTATTGAATTCTTGATGAATAGCATTATTACCAAGCTTGGTGTTCCCATGAAACTAGTAATGGATAACACTATGAGCTTTAGGTCACAAGAATTCACTAATTTTTGTGCTAAAATGGGAATAGTTATGTCTTATTCATCCCCATACCATCCACAGGAAAATGGGCAAGAAGAATCTAGTAACAAGAGTATTCTGCAAATTCTAAAAAAGACCCTGGAAAAGAATAAAAGGATGTGGCATGTGAAATTAAAGTTGGCACTATGGGCTGACAGAATTAGTGAAAACAAAGCAACAAGAAAATCTCCTTTCGAAATGGTATATGGTGTAAAGTCTAGGCTCCCTATAAATAATTGGTTGCCTATCTACTAGTTCATGAGAGAAGAAGAGATAGAAGTCAGTGATCCATTGCAAGATAGGATGATACAACTAGTGGAGTTGGATGAGATCAAAAGAGAAGGTCAAAAGGAGAATATAAAACTATAGCAAAAAATGAAGTATCTCTTTGACAAAAGAGCTACTACTAGAAAGTTTCAGCCAATTGACATGCTTTTGTAATGGAATGCCAGGGTTGAGGACAAAGGAAAACATAAAAAGCTTGAATCCTTGTGGTTAGGACCTTTCATTATTCATCAAATTCATGGAAAGGATTCATACTTCCTCAAAAATTTGGATGGTGAGGAACAGGAGTTTCCAGTGCATGGACGATTCCTGAAATATTTCTTCAATTGATTCTATTTTTCCATGCATAGTAGTTTTGTATATATGTATATGTGTGTTTTCTTTCCTATTTTAGGTTAGGGTTTTGTGGTCTTCCTCCTAGAGATTCATGGTTTCTTGCTATGAACTTGCATTCAAGCATCCTTAGATAGAGCCACTATTGGGTATATTTTAGGTTTTCTGAGGTCTTTATTTTTGGTCTTGTTTCAATATCCTAGCCTATGAAAATGTCTGGTTTAGGGTTTAGGTTTCCCTAAAAATGTTGTAATAATTCTGTGAGAGAAACCCTTGCCTTTGACTTTCTTGTTTTAAAATGGTTATTTCCTTGGTTGGTTTTGAGTGTGCCCTAATCTTTATGTTTCTACATTACCTTTTTGGCCACTTAAGTCATATGTATGGACATGATTATTTCCCTCTAAGGTGTTCACTGAATCGCTTAACATTGCTTCATGTTTCTTTTTCATTCAGTGAACTAGTGAATGTTGTCTTCCCTTGCCATTTTTCATGTTTATTGCTAAGTGTCCAAGTCTAGCCAGCAGTTAAGTTCTCATCTGGTGATCCAGTGATTGCGTGGTCTCCTATTCACCTGATATCTGGTAGTTTCCTGTTAACCTTCAGCAACTTGGCGCAACAGTTATCTCTGGTTCTCTAAATCAGGTAGTTATGTTCAAATTTCCTCAGCGAACTAGCAAATGTCATTGATTATCTCTTCATCTGGCGGTTATGTTTTAATCTTGCAAAGACTGGGTCCTACTCGAAATCATTTAGCGATCTAGTGACTAAGTCATGATTTCATACTCTCTAAGTTTGGTGACTTTGACAATGAAATTTGGAAAATAGTTTAAGTTTTCATTTGTCTCTTAATCTCAAGAAAAGGTGGTGGTGCCCTAAGTTATTTAGCAATTAAGCGAATGAAGTGTTTGCAAGATCTTGGAGTTAATTAGTGAGGTTCTAAATGATTCAGCAACTTGGCGAACAAAGGAAAAGATAAGTGTGTTTTCAATGGTCGTTGATTCTCATAATAAAAAGGTGATGGTAAAAGTCTTTGGGTGATTCAGTGACAGTCACTGATTGTGTTGAAGATTAACGGTCAGTGCGTAACTTTAGAATGTAACCTATGGTGTAAAAATTGTTTAGCAAACTGGAGGTAGATGTCATTCGCTCATTCTTGAAGCTTGACTATGGTTAAGCATTTCTTGCTAAGAATGTGAGATAGCCTTGTTCGCTGATTCTCTAGACAAGTGTTGAGTTAAAGAAATAGTTCTGAGAACTGGCGAAGTCTTTAGTCACTGAATCTCTGAGTTGGGCAGGGCTTAGTGTGAGTTGTTTTTTTTAAAAAAGGTTTCCCTTGGACTGTTGATCATCTTTGGGATCAACGGTGGTCATTAAATCTTGAAGTAAAGCTGTGAGTTATGAAATCCTTCTAAGATTAAACGAATAGTCTTGTCGCGTGATCTCCTAACTTAACCTCGGGTTAGCATTTCTTTCTGAGATCATGAGATCCTTTGTTCGCATGGTCACTAAATTCTGTCTGGTTGAGTTTTCATGCCAATTAGTGTTATGAGCCATTGTGACGTGGTAAAAGTACCGTGCCAAGCTGGAAAAAAGTAGAAAGTCATCTAATCAGGTTTTAATGAGGGTTTACATCATTAATTAAGGGTTTTAATCCAAAAAAGCCATGATCATTGCTCTCGCACCTTGTTTTTGATTTTTTAAATCATCCTATTAGCATCCATGCCATGGCTAGCTCTGATTTGAAGGTTGGCAATATGTAGAATTGAATGCAAAAGTGACTTAGGCTAGATTTTCTATGATTTGGCAATCACATGTACAAGAGTTTGAGTATATAGACAGGACTACATTTCTTTTTGTGCTCAAAGTTGTTCTGAAGAAAGTTGAGATTGTTGGTGTTGTAGCAGAGGTTGAGTAGTGTGAAAGTTGCAAAGCTGAGAATTTCCTGTTCTATCAAGATGAGTCATCTTGCGATGAGTGGAGCATCATCCAGTGGGGCTATAAAAGAACAAAGTGGAGAGGATAAAGGAAAGCCGAATTACTCAGAGGAGTTCATCAAGCTACTTCTTGGTTTGAATCAAAACAAGAAGGCCATTGACATGGCATTTGAGGATCTCATGGACAAATGTAGGGACCCTATTACTCCTGTAGGTTCTGGTTTTACCTTGTTCTCATATTTTTACAATGATAGGAGTAAAGCTATACCTATTTGCAATGCCTAGATGTTGGGAATGGAAAAGTTAATTGTGCCTTATGTTTTTTTAGATGTTGATTTAATGATTGAGCTGGCTAGGTTGTATAACCCCATTTCTAGATGCATTGGGTGTGAAGACCAGTCTATGTTTATCTCTTTAGATAGGGGGTCTTTCATGAGAACCTTCAATTTCTATTTCTCCTCCTACACTAAAATTGACTTAAAGAAGGAAAGGGAAAAATATGCTAGTAATGTAGGGTCAGTAAAGAGCCAAATAGTCAGGCATATGCCCAAGCATGATAAATACATAGCCCCTCTTCTACTAGGTATGAATGCCCCTTATTCTTTTGCACCCCTCAATCATTATATGAAACTCTTGTGTGATGGGTTGTGTAGGGTTTTGGGAATAGATGGGGATGATGAGAGATTGCCCACTGATCTTTTAATGATAATCCTAGACATTCAAAATTCTCACACCAACATTGATTATGATTATATCCAGTATATAATTGACATGATGCATGAACGGTTTATGTCTATCAAGGAGAAGAAAAGGCCTATTAGGTTCATGCATTAATCCCTTCTTATACATTTGATTTTGTACCACCATGTTAATGATTTTGATGCAAGGGTATTGAAGATTAAGACCCATTTTAAGGAAACTCCCAACCCAGTGTAGTATTGGTTAAGGGTTTGGAATATCACATCCAATGAGTGTGACTTCTCCATTTTTCAAAATTACTTTGTCCATCCAATACTTGAAATGTTAGGCACAAATGTTGTGAGGTTTCCAACTAGGGTGTTGAGGGTTTTAAGACCATTTCAATATGAGGACAATTGGCCAGGAAACCACAATTGGGGAGATTTCTACCTGGGGGACAATTCCACAGTTATCAAAGTATAGGGGTGCACTCAGCCCCAACACCCGCTTCCAAGATATGTACCTCCTAGGGTAGCCATGATGGAGTTTATTTGTCAATTAATGTGGACTGACAAAGAGCACCTAGGGCCTCATAGGAAGGGTACTTTCACACGTAGGCAATTCAGGATTGATATCTTTTTTATTGGTAAAAGGGCACTGAATTAGGTCAGTGGTTGGCTTAATCATTTCAAGATGACTATTGGTACCTACCAGTATGTTGATTCTAAGGGTTTCATCAGAATGCCTAGGATGAATTTGATTCCTAGAATTGGAACAATTAGAGGGCATGAGGCCCTTGATGAGGAGGATGTAATAAGAAACATGCTAGACTTTGATGAACAAAAGAGAAGATGGAGTAAGTATTTTGATTTACTAGACTTGGAGACTCAATTGAAGAAAGCTGGAATTCCTTTTGGTTGTTTTTCCCCTGAACTCTCATACTTGCAAAGAATGGGAAAAATGATAGAAATGCATGGTCCCCTGTCTAGCCAGTTGGAAGGGCTGATTGAGGATAAGTTGGAGGTGCCAAGGAACTATTCCACCTCTGAAAATGAAGAATTCACTAATGAATCACAAGAAGGTAGATGTCCACCTCCAGTAGGGGAAGGACCAATTATTGACCTAACCCAAGATCCAATAGAGGTGGAGGCTATCTCAGAGCCACCATTGAAAAAATAGAAAATTGAGGTTGATGAAGCTTCTGAGAAGAAGAAACAAAAGAAGGTATTGGACAGTGCTTCAGTCCTTGTGCCTAGTAAGAGGGCCTATCACCATTAATTGAAAAAGGCTATCAAGGAAGGAAAGAAGATGGTGACACAAGAAATAGGGGACTTGACCTTATTTTTGGGATAGGATGAAAGAGAATTATACCAAGAAGAATTTCTCAGTGATGACCAGTTTATCCAAAGAAAAGAATTCAGATATTTCCTTATCTGGAGGAAACATGGGGAAGTGAAGAGGTCCTTGGTTGAAGGTATGTAACCAAAAGAGACTCTTAGGGCTCTTACATCATATGATCCTAGTCTTGAAAGGATCACTATGGAGGAAGCAAGAGAAATGGTTAAAAAAAGTGGCATACTTCTAACTCCTAGATGGGATTTGACTTCCACCTTTATCATTGACCAAATTAGAAAGAAACCAAAGGGAATCTTGTCATATGAAGTGCATATTGATGAAATGATCTGAGGGAGTAGTTATGACCCTAAATCACAAGCTGTTGCACTTTGGTCTTTGGTCCCAACAACTCAGAAACCATCTCTAGTAAGCATTGAAGACAAAATGGAAGGTAACAAGATTGTTTGGACCATCCAAAATACCACTGACCTAGAGGTGTCAAAGGTAGTAACCCATTTGGATCACCTCAATGAAGATAAAACTATCTAGTTGTCAGAGAGGTATGATAAATTGTTTGAGAACTCAATGAGGGTTGCAAACGATAGGGATTCAAAACTTATGTTGATCAAGAAGATGGAAGGTTAATTGGAGGAGTTAAGGGAAAAACTTGAAGAAGCAGTTAAAATAGTGCCTCCCCTACCTTTGCAAATTGAAGCCCCTCCTCAACTTGAGGTTGAGATCCCTGACCATCCAGTGGAAGATTTGGAGAAAATAAGACTAGAAGCGGCCCTGAAAACTATGACTAGTGTTGTGCAACATAAGCAGAACAAGATAAAAGAAAAGATGGAATCAGTCCATCAGTCATTCATCATGTTACATAAGAAAAATGATAAAGTAAACGAGTCACTAGCTTCTTTGGAGCCACTTCACAACATTTGGTCCAGGAGGAGTTTGTTATTTGATAAACTTGATGGTTTGCAATAACATAGGCCTAATATCCCTGAGCTAGTAACTGAGGTTTATGAAAAGATTGGTTTGGTTATTTCTATTTCAAAGTTTTTCAAGGGGAAGTCCAATCAAGTGAGGGCCAAGTTGGCTATTTTTGATAATGATTATAGTAACTTTTTACCTTCTATTTTTGCAAGTGATGGAAGTGTAGTCAATTTGGATGAGTGGAAGACATCAATGGATTAGTTGGTGATTAGGCAAGAGGCTTTCTTCAACAGTGATAATGTTTCAGACTTGGATGGGTGCAATGGAATAATTGATCATTTGTTCAAAGTTGAAAGTGATTTCACATGATTTGTTGCAGAGGTTAAAGCTACAATTGATTTCAAATGGGACCTACATATCAAATCATTATAGGAGCTACAGAGCTATAATTGGCCATCTGATGATGATGTGGTAGCTCGGGGCAAAATGGTGAAGAAAAAGAAGAAGAAGCCAGTCATCCAGGAGCTAGAGGTAGAGGAAGAAGAATAGAATACACATGGCACCTGATCCAGAATTCAAGGGAGAGCATGTTTTAAACATAGTATGATGTAAGTTATCCTATAATGGTGGTCATCATTCATGGTACAAATCAAAGTAACTATTCTAAAATATTTTCAGATGAAGGTGCCACCTGTGAAGATGTTAGTAGTTGTTAACTACTTTATGTTGTTGTAATCACTGCCTTTTGATTTTGTACTTTTTGTCTTTAGTGCAAGTTATTTTCCTAGCCATCTGAAGCTTGTTGCATCCTTTCAAGGATTCCAAGATGGCTAGATGTATATATAGCAGGTTTTTGCTCTTTTTTAAAGGTGGTCAAAGTTTTTTGTAAAGAAGACTAAATATAGATCCTGACTTTCTTTTATGTTTTTTGTAAAGAAGACTAAATTGTAATGGATACAGCTGAAAATTAATACAAATATACTGAAATTTCATTGCCATTTTTTGTTTTCTTTGTGTATGGATGCTTTGAATTTCTTATGCATTAATTAGTAAGGCTAGTTTAATGCATTGTTCACGAGGTGAATATAGGGGCTGAACTCAAGTTTCTCTCAAGGAGAGAGTAAAACCTTTAGGGAGGTCTCTGGGATTTGAAAGTCAATACATGAATCTGATGGCAGGGTTGGGAATTGGGAGAATGAATTGTTAGGAAATTTATTTGAATTTCAGTATCTTTATGTTAGTAGGATTCTGTAGATGTTCAATTTTGACTCTAGCCCAATGGATAGGGCACTAGTTTAGTTTGATTTGCATCTATTCACCATCATTTGATCAAGAAACTATATCCATTTACTTTTATTTGTATGTTGTGAGCTGCATTGACTATGTCAAGTATGTAGATCAATTCTATTATGCTTTGTGGAAGCATTTGAAAGGTAAACCCACCTGAGTTTTACATTCAAAGTGAAGAAAGCTTAAAGCCTTAATACCTTAGCATTTAAATTTTGCTAGATGCATTTTTTGGGAGTGCATGAGTCATGAGTCCAATAAATTTTTGAATATTTCAACCATCTGTAGGTTTAAGTGCTAACACATAGTAAGGCAACACAATTTTTGCACATTACATGGCCTTAAAATGATACAAATGTGGGCTCGTAATATTTTCAAATCAACCCCATGGGCTCTTTTATATTTCAAATTTTGCATCTAATTTTGCATCAATTTTTTTATATATAAAATTTGGTGTCTTAGTATGCAAATTACACAACTATATATAAAAAATAAGTGTCCTTTCCACTCGTAAAGTCTATAAATTTAACACCTGGTACTCAATGACATCTACATTCCAATCCCTGCATCTTGAAGGTGAAATAAAATTTAATAGAGAATATAGGAAGTTTATATAAGTTGATAAAAATATTATGAATGTATAAATAACTAAACAAACCAAAGAACATGACTAGCCAATGCATAGTGAAGTTTACCATCATAAAACATGGGCTAATCAAATGCACACCTTGATCTTCTATATCTATCATATATGTATCCATTTGTATTTACAATCCACATACCAACCAAGTTTATTGGCTCAAATAAATAAACTACAATTAATTTATTGAACGTAATCATAATAAACATGGAAAACCTTGCAACTTGAGTTGAACTTACCTACTGAAGTGTGCCTGAAGGGTCATCTATCTACTTGAGGGTATTCAATATTGCTTCATGATCATCATTACTAATAGTCCAAATTTCCATTGTCTTTGGTTTTCCTTAATGTTTCAACAACTTAACATTATCTTCTATAACAATGTGTGAATACATGAGAATGGTTTTGTGCTTCTCATAGTCTTCAAATCCAAGAATGCCATTATTTATAATCATATATGTGAGCAACCATGTTTTCACAACAACATGTGATCCTGTTGGATATGTGAACATATCATCATCTATCATTGGTTGTGCAAGTTTCTTCTTTCCTCATACACAACATGCTAACCAATAATCTGATCTCTCATCATTCCCTTGTGGTGCAACCAATGCAAAAACATGTCCTAGATGTAGAAGATCTGAAAGATGGTCATAGTCAAGTGAACAATCTATCATCATTTATTATGGAAACTATGAGAGATAAAGGAGTAAGATAATGTGGAACCCATGTATCAACCCACTCACTTGAATCACATTGATCCCAATCACACTAAAGATAACTCAGACAATAACAAGCCAACTCTCATGTCCAAATGGTCCATGTACTAGAATCTGAGCTTCGAAATGAATTCATTTTTGAAGAATCTTTCACAGTTTGACAATCCAACCTATCTCCTATTATGCCCAACTCAACCAACCAAAAGAATCTATGCACCACTGAATCAAGAGTCCCCCTTGTGACAATGCTGAAGTACACCAATCAACAATAGAATGAGCATCAAGGATTTTTGCACCTGAAATCTTATGTTTCTCCTTAACTAGATCTCTCTTTACACATGCACCTTCTCCATCATGCTCCCCTTTTCCATGACCGGCCTAACAAAAACTCCAAATATTAGGTACACCTCTCTCTACATGCATTCTACATAACCAATAAAATATATGAGCATTTTTTAATTGACCTATGCAGTTCTCTGACCAATTGAGATGTCTATCCATAGAAATATTATTTTCCTACACCCACTCAAAATAATTCTCAAAGAAATGTTGGACATACTCAGATGAGTGAGATCTATCATTGCTCATATAAAAATGGTACTCTCTGATTATCTTCTGGTCATCTTTTGTACTATCAGGGGAATGTTTATATGTTATGCGCACAAAAATAGCAACCTGAATAGAATTGTAATATTGAGATTGCAACTCATTTTGGGGCTGTAATGTATAGTTCTTTGAAAATTCAACAACCAGTATAATAGTGCCAATCAGGAAAGTGTCCTTACACATCTTGAATTGTTGATCCAACCACTCAGACTTGTGACTATGCCTTGCATACTTGTAAAAAAGATTCTTCCTGAAATCTGAAATAAAATCAGCTACATTATATTCTTTTGTAACCAACTCACATCTAGAGCCTTCACCTCCACTTTTTAATGTTTATTTAACACTTTCATATACCTTTTTGTGGATAATTGTCTTTCCAAAATCATGTTCATAGCCCTCATGAAAGAATTCAAAAAACTTCACTAGCCCACCACACTTTGAGCACTTGTCATTTAAGCAATCTTTTCTATAAATGAAACATCCATCATCTCTAGGACATAAAAAATGATCTAGCAAGTCTCTTGATGATTCTAGAAGAGCACTTGCACCACACTTCTCCAACATTTCACTAGTATGCAAAGTAGAATGAAGGGATCGTAATAATTCATGGTGCATTGAAAAATCCACATGATATTTGCAACAAAAAGTATTTCAAATCTTAAGAGGCACACAAAAAAAAGGATTGAGGGCTTCAAAAGCATGGATAACTTTAAGAAACCCCCTTTTAGGAAAAAGTGTAAAATCTTGGTGAATCGTACATTATTCTAGGGGGAATTTGTTTTAATACAGGCAAAAAAAATTTCAAATCCATGATTTTTCATAGTTTGTATTGATGATTTTTTCCCTGCCGAATGAAAATTTCATAAATTGCTTGCAAATTATTCAATCATGTGGGGGAAAATATATATTATATGAGGCGAATAATTTTCTTTTGAAGTAAAAAATTATAATATATGAGGTGAATGATCTTCTTTTGAAGGGAAAGAACAATAATTGTATTGGCAAATTTTATGTACCATTTGAAAATTTATTTATTTTATTGGCTAATCGTTCATTAATTATGGGAAAAAAATATTTTATTTGTGATTTTCAAAAGATTGAACATAACACGAACATGTAACCTAACCTAACATACCTAACATACATACATTATTATATAATGTTAAATGTATTATTTGAGACTGTCTAATGATCCAAGATCAATGGTTGCAGTTTAATTTCAGCCCCAATTTCTTGAAGGAAACAAAGTTGTCTAGGAAGTCACTGGAATGTTGACATGTATCAAATTAGGGTTGTTAACTTGTCTGCAGACTACAATTTACACATGTTGGTATTGATAATCATGATCCCATAGTGCAACTTGTAACCTCTTAACTTGGTAATAAATAAATGTCTTGTCAATGACAAGCGACATTCTTTAACTGTCACACACCACTTCCAAATTCGTACTTGAAATAAATGATTTCTGACATTTTTGCATTTATGGGAAAGATTTACAGCTAGATATGAAAGATTAAGGAAAAAAAATTTAATTTCTCACACACATGCATTTAGGGGAAACATTTACATGAAATGTTTAGAGGCATATTAAGGACAATGGATTTAATATCATTAAAGATAGAATAATTTATTGATAAGTAACGATCAAGGATTCAAGGGCTATTTATAGATGATCTAGCTTTTGTATTCCTTGATTCAGCTTTGCTAGATAAATTATTTTTTTAAGTCATTAGTCTGTACTCTGCAAATCATTTATTTTTAAGGTTTTTGAAGTTTTAGATGAACACTCCAATTAGGCTTAGATGCACATCTAAGGAGGCCCATAAGGCTTTCTTGGGTTCCTTTTTAGATGAAACCTTACAATCAATTTGTAAGGAGGGTGGGCCTTTAATAATAGAGGTTGTTAAAATGGTGCTGGGTAGAGAGTTTATGCACAATGAAGATAGGCACTGGGTCAACACAGATATCACATCTCATTTTTTGGCATCTCTTCTCGACCTCGGAGGAGAGAAGGTGGACATGTTAATGTTGCTGACGAGGGTTTTTAAAGAAGAATACCTAGGGGAAAATGTTAATGTTGTCATGTATGAAGAAATAGGGGTGGGGATCCCTTGGGAAAATAAAATACCCAAGCTTCTCCTTCCTGGCCAAAATGTGGCCATGCAACCTTTTCTCTCGAGCCTAAATGTTGGGCAATTGAAGTGCCATAGGACATGGGTGCTGATTGCCAGGGATTTTCTTCATAAGTGGTTTATGCTTGATCAAGAGGAGGCTTAGGTGGGGAAATACGGGTGGCTTGATGAATTCTCATAGTTAATCCTCTCTGTATAATTCTACTTAGATGGAGCTGGAGGGAAAAAATAGTAGTGGACTACTAGTTGTTTTTTTTTAATAAAAACATACCACATTTTTGGGGTTTTTGTTTATAGTGGGTTTCTCTTTGTAATGGAAGTGGACAATGTAATTATAATTTTATGAAAAAAAATAATGAAAATTTCACAAGCTCATTTATATTCGTGTTTTATGGGTAGAAAAAATGGTTCTTAGACTTCTTTGTCACTGTGATTGCAATATTTTAATTAGTTTCTTTATTTGTGTATTAGACATGTATTATGTAACTTGTAAGTATGTTTTAGTAGAAATAAGGAAACGTTCAAACGATGCTGATGGTATTTCCATTTTAAAATCTAAATATTTAAAATGTATCACAATTGTACAATGTAGATAGTTATAGTTAATAAAAGAAATGTCTTATAATTGACATTAAGTTTGGGTAATGTTACCTGTCATGACATTTTTTTCCAATTTCACACACTCGTACATTTAATATGAAAGATTTACAAAATTTTGAAGGACAAATGAATTAATAAGGTTAGAGAAATAATTTATCATTTTCTAATTATAAGGTGTGAGAATTATATGTGATTATAATTATCAACGTTAAAGTTATAATCAATAAAAAAATATCATTTTAACTTTAAGTATACTATATAATCAATAAAATATATTACTTTAACTCATGTTTGGGAGACCTAGCGAGTCAGCGACCACATAATTCTCATAATATCTAAACACTAACCTAAGTAAGCTTAACTCGGGCCTCTAAAATTTATTAGAATGTAATATTATTAAAAAATAGTGCATTTTGAATTTGATTGGCTAAAATTGTTACTATTCAATTAGATAACTTTAAATGTTATTATCCATTATTAATTAATATCTATAAAGGAAAAAATAATAGTATAACATTTAACAATGTCTATTGCAAATAACTATCGTTGGCTGAGCATAGATAAACAATGTACAATGGACTTTGAGATGAAAGGGAAAGCAACCCCATCTTTTCAAACCCATTTTGGAATCATGACATGTGTCACTAAACATGTTCCACTCATAGTCTCGCATGGTCTACCAACAATGTCATTTGATGATGATGTGACACATTTGACTCATGAGGTGAGTCATCCATCAGGTGACTACGTGAGTCAATGGGACCCAGGGGGCCACCACAATAGATAGTGGCTAAAAATGACATTATGACTATTGGATGATTGTAGATCAATGCCCGAAGTTGTATTTTAGGCCGAAAGGGAAAAGCAACCCCATCTTTTCAAACCCATTCTGGAATCATGACATGTGTCACTAAACATGTTCCACTTGTAGTCTCGTAAGGTCTACCAACAATGTCATTTGATGATGACATGACATGTGTGACTCGTGAGCTGAGTCCTCTGCTAGGTGAATAGGAAAATTAATGGAACCCACAAGACCACCACACCAAATAGTGACTAACAATGACATTATGACCATTAGATGATTGTAGATTAATGATTGAAGCTCTATTTCAAGCCGAAAGGGAAAAGAAAACCCATTTTTGCAAACCCATTCTAGATTCATGACGTGTGTCCACTCACATGGTCAGTGACAAGTGTGACAACTGTAGATTGTATAATTTTTGCGCTTTAACTTTCCAATCTAATTTTTCATTTATAAGTATAAGTAGTCTACAGATTTAGAAAGGGGTTACAAATTCTAAATTTCTAGGTTGACGATTGAGGTCCAAGGAAAGCGACAAAGTCTCTCAGCTCTCTTCCCAACCATAGTCTACAAAAATCAAAACTAAGGGTAAAGGGTAACTACTAAAATCCTGAACACCTACATCCCACATTTTAAATTTTTCACATCTATTGATTTAAAACTTTACTATTTATATTATAGAAAAAAATTAGCCTATTAGGGTTTAATTTTGAATCACCCCTATAAATTGTAGGCTTGTAGCTATGTATAAATATTTGAATTTTCCTATGAGTAAATAGTGATACCGGTTACCAACTTACCACGATGGGAAAAACAAATATCAAGAATAAGACTGAGTAAAAGGCCAAGTCAAATAATAGAATTCCATAATCTACTTAAAACACGGGGTTTCACTGATTTATTCCATGATATTTATGATCTTGTTATTCATGGAAATAAGGGAATAATTGAAATTAGATTTGTACTTGAAAACAAGTGGAACAATCCAAATAAGGGTTCAAAATTTTATTCATTTAACAACATGATAAATGCAATGACAAATAAAATTGGAGCGTGGGTTACTTGGTTGACACATATGGCATTACCTCAAGTATTCCCTTGCGTACAAATTGTCATGGTTGGCATAAAAAATTATGATGAAAATAGAAAAGAAATTGTGAATAAAAATACTCAGGAGGAAATTTTTTCCATAACCAAGAGTGAATTTGCTAGTCTGTTGAACCTAGGGATTGAACAACAAAAATCAAATGTGCACATTGACCTGGGAAAGCTGGTAGAGGATTATGAAAATTAGATGCAACACAGAGAGATTCTTATATTAGAGGAATACTAAGCGGTTCTAGTTTGAGTCCAGATCATAAGCCTCCTTATGATTATGATATTTTTGTGCCATGGGCACAGGATAGTATTTTCTTGCTAGCATTTTGTTTGGGATTGGATAGTAACAAAGAAGTGGGTGCCAACATTCTTGAAATTATTTTTCATATTCATTTTGAAAAAGAATCAGTTAAATATTGTTTTATTGAGCACATTGTTCATTGCATGCAAGACAAATTACTAATGATTAAAAGATCTTCACAGAATACATTTAGATTCACAACCTACTTGTGCCATCTTCTCTTAGTAAAACATCATTCAATATTTGAGACAAATAAGCTTTGCAGTCAGGGCCAAAATCCAATATATGAATAGACACCTCAGATAAGGATGATTGATAACAAAAGGTACTACAACAATTTTGTAGACTTCTTTGTGGCACCAATGTACCATAAAATGATAGGCACTCCAATGCCTAGATTTCTTGTTACTTGTAGAGATTGCATTCAATTTAGAAGTCAAATACAATTGGCTGACTGGTACTTAATGGAAGAGTATATTGTGTTAAGGTTTTACGGTTTAGTGGTAGAACCCTACAAACTTCCAATACATGTAACAAAGAGGGTATTTACATTGGAATATGTACGATAGATGGAGAGCACAAATGTACTCTTTAATGGTCAGTAAAAGAAAATGATATTTCCTTCCTTTCCTTTGTCATTTAGAGGGTTCACATTTGAGAGAAGAGGATTCAAAGTGGCACAAGCCTTTTTTTCAATTTTTCACTTTGATGTTGACAGTCACTGGAAGTATGATCCACTCAACATAATTGGAAAAAAGCTTAGAGATAATGGGAACTCTGCAAGAAAATGTCAACATGAAAGTATGCCATTGATAGAAAAATTTAAAAACATGGAGTCATGGGATGAGGTCAAAAAAGAGATGGAGAAACATGCTACTGAAAATAATATTTCAATACAGGAATTCTCATCACAAATTATGGCATTGCACAAATAGAAACAAAAAGTACAGGCCATGACATCGTACAATTTCTACCAGAAAGATACTGAACCATTGACAAAATCTATTCCAAAAGACCTAATGGATGATAATTGGACTCAAACCAAAATTTATGATTTTTGGGAAATGAGGAAGAATATCAATGAGACAAAGACCTCTATAGATCTTTATGAGGTGGACGAGGATAAAATGTTTAGCAAACTGTAGAATAAGGAGCATCCAGCTCAAGCATATCACAATGATGATGATAGTCCAGATAATGAGTATGAGCAGGATTCTATGAATCCCACATCTAGTAAAGTATATTCAATTAGTAGAGGAATCGATGTGTCCACAAAAGATCAATATACCAAAGGGGTGAATATTGTAGAAAAAATGGGCTACCCATGTTTTGGTGGTCTAGGTCCCAATGGACAAGGAATTTGGTCTTTAATTGACCGACCAACTCCACCAAAATATTGTGAGAAACTAGGCCTTGGGCTTGTCTAGTTCAATCATCACAGTCATTATCAAAAAATACTACACAATCAATTTCATTTGTTCAAGCATCGAATCCAATTCCACCTATTCCAAGCACTCAGATTCAATTTGAATCAATTGCCACTCCCGCAGCTGTAGACATCCTAGGTACAACTACAACTAGTGGTCTGAAAAGGACAATATAGATGGACATGAAATCAATGGTTCCCATAGATCAAGGTAGTGTAAAGAAGAAAAATGTTATGAAAAGTATTAGTACAACAATGGCAATGGTGACTGTGAGTCCAACAATTGCCTAAACTTTAGGACAAAACCCTCAGAATAGTTCAAAAACTCTACTTGTAATGGGTCAGGGTGTTGGTAATCCTCATGGTGGAATTAGGATAACCATAGGCACCATAGGTGGAATCTTGTACATCAGTTCAACTGCTATTTCACCATTCAAACATTCAATTGTGTCATAAAAACCTAATTTTTGTTACAATGATTTTGTAACTAAGTATGAACAATTTAAAAATAGGAATAGACAAAATAGTAAGACATTGAAAATGGAAGAAGTTGTTGCAGCTCGTGATGTAGAACCTGCATCCAATAGGTTATTTCCCACATATGCCCCAAAGAAAGATATGATGGAATTCATCATTTTTATTCCCCCAGCTAGAGATAATAATCCACCAGATAGTCATTTAGATGCATCTCAATTTCAAGTTAGCATCCTTCAAATGGATTTATCCAAAATTAAAAATGTGGAAAAGATAAATGTGTCGAAAATGACAAACCAAGTGGTCTACAGTTCAGTGATGAATTTGGAGATAGAGAAAGGAAAGCTTCAGGGAACAATTGATAAGTTAAAGGTAGACCTAGCAAATGAAAAGGAAAAGGAGAAAGCAATAGAAAATAGGTGCAAAGAATTAGAGTAAAGGATAAAAAATTCATCTTCTAAAGAAGCAATTGGATAGCGAGAACATATGGACGCAGAAATAAAAACTCTGAGGGAAAAATTGGAAGAAAGAGAAAAAAAAGCTTGAGGATGAAAAATCGTCTTCATTAAGTTTATACAAAAACATGGAGAATATGGGATAGGAAAATAATAAGTTAAATGAATAATTAGAGAATGAGAGGGTAAAATTAAAAGAGTGGGAAGAAAAATAAATTTAGAGTGGGAAGAGAAAGCAGAGAAAATAAAAAAACATAGTGAACACTAGCTCTCAGAAATGAGAGAAGACCTAAAGAAGAAAAATAATACAATTAAAAATTATGAAAATAGCTTGAATGACCAAGTAAATAATACAGTCAAGCAAATAAAAAAATACTTCTAGGGGAAAATAAAGGTGTCTTCTAATAGGTTGTGTGATTGGTTTGAATTGAATGAAAGTCTTAGAGATGAATTTGGGAAGCTGAAAGAGCACGTTGAGAAGAACAAATGTTTTTGTCAGAGATGGAATACTGCAAAGCAGATTTTTCAAGAAATCAACACAACCAATAATAGGTATTTGGCAAGCAATGGAATTTAGGACTGCGTTGGTGCATCAATAAAGGCAAACTATGTCTTTCAATAATGTCAGAAACTAATAGAAGTAGAGGAAACTCTTTCCTTAATCGGGCCAAAGCTTGCCAAGTTTAATAATAAAATAGTCAAAATGATAAGTCTTGGTTGCCCGAGTCCTGGTCGTGATTTCTCATCGACAAATTTGGTTGGAAGAGAAGATTATAAAAAAGTTGGAGGACATAATGACGTATGATTTAGGCAAGCTTCCTTAGGATAGAACTCATGAAGGCATTGCAAACTGCATCAAAACATTGACAAATTTGAATGTAGTATTGGAACGAGCATTGCTTTCAAATCACTCTTCAAAGTATGGATGGTTGACAAGGTTGCAGGTCATTTACTATAACATTACAAATATTGACCTTCCAACTGACGAAGAATTAAGCATACTAAAGAAACTGACAGAATCATCTTGATCTCATCAATCATAGTATGTGAAAGTACTTTCAATTTAAATCATCTCTATAGCTTTTTCTAATTTCTTGAATTGAGTTTAAAGTAACAAGTTTGAGCTTTGTTTTTTGAACAGTATCAATGTTGCAGATTCTATTGCCAATGCTAATTTACTAAACTGACCTATCAAATGCAAAAATGTACAGTTGTAGAGATGTTTTAGAATTGTAGTTGTCTCACTCATTTAGATTTTGAGACTTCACATTAGGCAAATCGACCTAAAGCTATTGTTTCTCCCTTGTTTCTATAAAATGGAATTTAGGGTCATTGGCTTAGGGTAATGAAATTGAAATTGAGCAATGTGCCAAATTGCCAATGGGTATTGAGTCATTGACTTTTGTAAATAGAATCACAGAGTTGTGTTCTTACTAATATTAATGAATGTTGTATCATATTTTTAATCAAATTAATGAGAATCAATATTTCTAAGAATTGTAACATATGAATTGCTATGTTGTCAAAAAAATTAATTAAAAATATAGAAGAATTGTATCATATGAGCTGAATAATGCAAATGAAAACCATTATTAATGGTGGAATTGAATCTTTATGAGTATGACATTATCAACCACATTCATGTTTTTGACATTGGAATATGCTATTACGCATGATTGATGATGAGATACAAAAACTGATACTAGACTTCAGGAAAAAGTTTAATAAATACCTAGGACCTACTACTTCTACAACGGTTCAAGCTGCCGCATCATATCATTATTGGGATCACCAGATTCATCGCCATCAACTTCATAGCTTCCTTGGTTCTTTGAAATGTTTTCTTCACTTTGCATACCTTTGCTTAACTGATGTTCACCACTATCAGTACCAGTACTATTACATGAGTCAATGACATCATTATCTCCAGAACTCCCACTTTGGTTTGAAATGTTTCCCAACCCTCTTCTCTGACATTTCTTCCTCCATAATTTTAGTGCCCTTTCATAAGGAAAATTATTAACTTCATACTCGGATGTATAGAGCCTCAAGTAATTTTCCATATTCTTATCTAGTTTGTTTCTTAGCTTTGACTTTAGAAATCCCAAAGCACTGAAAACTCTCTCATCCTCCACTGACCCCAATATCATGGTCAGACATAAATTAGCAAGCTTGAAAAATTTTGACATTGAATCAATCAATATTTCTGTCTCAGCTAGAATTTTCCAAAGCCTTGTTACTGATCCATCTTCATGGGGGTTCTGCATAATATTATATTGTTCCCTCATTGTCTATGAAAAATGACCTGATTGGTCTCTCAAATGAGATTCATCTAAAATTCCATTTAGAGTTACTCCATTTAACTCATTGGTTTTGCAAAAATGATCTATCAAAGTTAGTAGCTTAGTTCAAAAATCTTTCAACAATACCAAGGAAACACAATAGTCATGGATTCAAGTAGTTTGACTGGAGGGAATCTTTCTCTAATCTATGAGGAAAGATCATAGGAAATGTGCTTCACAGAATCTATTACAGACTCAATGATCTTGGTAAAGTCTTCCCTTTTAACACTTAATACTCACTTCCTGGGGTTCTTTCCTGGTTCCTTAGACTCAATCATAGCAAATTAGTGCATTGGTATCAATTTTTTAAACGTTATTAGGATTGTCCAAATTTGTGATTTTCTGCCAGCTAGAAAATTTTACATCATCACATGATCGATGGAGATTATCGAGCATCATGCATGTCAAATTATGTAGCACAAAATATTCTACAATATGTATAGCTCTTTGCTGGGCCTTTTTCATTATATTTCTCATTTCCTCAAGCATTGGAGAAGACCTTATAATGTTAAGAGTGTCTCTACATTACTTAACATTTGTAGCAACATAGGAAATTTTGGTTTCCCTACTTCATCATGACTTGAGTTAAATAAACCAAGCAACGATTGATATTCTAAGAAAACTCAATGCACTGGTCCATCCAAAGAGATCCATCTGGTATCATTATCCTTAAGAAGCTTGTTCCCATCAATTAGTCCTTCAGAAAAGTGTTGAAATTCCCTCAATTGTTTTGGACTTTGACAAAAGTATTGGTAGAGATCTTTGATTAAAACTTTAATTTTTTTGTACTAGAGCATGCTTGCTAACAAATCCAAAAGCTAGATTCATTTTGTGGGCCATGCAGTGAATGGGAGTAACATAGGATGCACAAGAAGACTATATCTTTGTGCAAAGACCACCCCTATGGTCTTACATTACTGAAGCTCCATCCGCTCTAACACACACTAGCTTTTTGGCAATTGTCATGTCATTTGTACCTCCATATTCAATTAGAGAACTCTTCACTAGTTCAAATAAATTTTCCACTATCACATTATCCTTTATATTAGCAACAGTTAGTAGATGAGGTTGGTGAACAAAATTGTGTATAGTATAAACATGCATGCATACCCAGGAATTATTTTCTACTATTTTAACCTTGTCTAAAGACAATGCAATAAAATTTAACTCTTTAATATTTTCCTTTGGATCCTCTTTTTCAACTCGGCAAGACAACTTGCCCATTCCCATCCACTATTTACTGACCAGTGACTATTAGGATAGTTACAAACTTTTAGAAAGTGTAATAAAGCACTCAATGATGGGTAGTCTATCATAGGATGCCCTCTGCTCAAAATATTAAACACAACACTTAACTGAACAACTTTTCCCATTAGTTCTACTTCCACTACTTTTCCAAAACAAGCTTCAATAGAGCCTTTAACTTCACCAGGCTTCATCTTTATATTATGCTAAAATTCATATAATTATGCATTCCTAACATACTGAGATTCCTCCTTTTTTTTCCATCTTACCATTGATTTTTAAACTCCATCTAGGGTTTTCTTTTTGTAAACTTTTCCCATATGCTTCCCTATGGTGTCAATTTTTAGTTGCAACCTCTTTTCCTTCTTATTTATCTTGCTGCAAATCTTACATCTACATTCTACCAGAGGCTCACCTTCAATTGGATTGTCCACTAGTTCAATGAATGGATACTTTGACACACATTCTACTTGAAAATTCCTAGACATATCTCACATCCAATCCTTTTTTTGATTCTCTATCATTCTTTGATTTTTATTTTTTTTTCTTCTTCCCAGCACCATCATCTTCTCTAACATCCCTAGTCTCATCCAAGTTGATTATAGCATTATGGCTACTCTGGGTATTTAACTTAAAATCTTCTTCAAGTTCATCATGATCTAAGATATGAGGTTTGCTGACTTCTTCAATATGTCATGTAGGTTCAAGTTGTGAATCTTGAAAATCTTCTTGTGATGTAGTAGCTTCCCGATTTTGGCCAAAAACATTTCAAACACCATGACCAAAGTACGATGATAAGGTTCTGCATTTTGCTAGCCTCTCTTAGCTTTTTCCATATGCTTGAGCCTTACCCTTATTCTTGTTCGACATCTTGATTCTTCAATGAAATATAGGCTACTAGCCTACCAGTGAAAAAAATGTTTACTTGTTGAAGAAGTGACAATACTAATAGAACTATAATATATATAAATATGATTCATTGACCCTTAAATCATGTCTGAGGTCACCCCTGTCACTACTACATTTGACCTCATTTTTCTACCAAAATTTTTTACCATCAATTAAAAAGATTTAGGTTGGTCAGATTATAGAAGGAAAAATTCCTTTTTTTTTCAATTCATGCCCGTGTTAGTCGAAATTTTGACCACCACGGGCATAACTTTAAAAAGAAAAAAATATTTTTTTATCTCATTTCATTGTTTGGTTTTCACTTGGAGCACGCGAAGGAGCTAGAGCATGCTATTGTTTGAAATATTATTTGGTGAGAGTTTTAGGAGGACCACCTGCCTATGAGGGTTTCCACTATGATTTGGTGTAAAAGGAGGACTACCTAACTGTGAGGGTTTCCACTGTGATTTGGTGTAAAAGGACCACCACCTGTAAGGGTTTTCTTACTCTACATTTGTTTGGCATTGTTTTATTAGTTACCTACTTAGGGCCCATGAGAAATGTTCCAGGGCATCATGTATTGGGTATTTGCTAGGTTGTTTGTTGTGAAGGGAATGTAGAGACTAAAAACCCTTGCAAGTCCATTTGATGCATTCATGGTTCTTGATGTTCACTTGATTAGTTTTATCTCTATTTTACACAGTTAGTTGTGCAATGAACAAATAGTTGTTTGTCATCACAAAAATGGTCATGTAACTACATTGATTATGTTTATATATCATGCCTTGTCAATTTTTGAAGTGAGTGGATAGATTGAACATCTCTACAAGTTTAACCTTTAATGTATCCGTGGTTTTGAAGTTCATTTGTTAGTTCTGCAAAAATTTTATTGAACCTTTTGTGTTGTGCCCATGAGATACTAAACTCTTTGTCAGACCGGCCTAGAAAGTCCGCAATCGGCTTTGTCATGGAGAGTGTACCTTGACTTGTGATTTCTCCATTGGTCTTCAATGCCATTGGGTGAGAAGCAAGCCAAGGAAATGAATTTTAATAACCCAAGTGCTCAGATTTGGGGGAAGTAGCTACGCTGCTTCAAGATTGATGCCCTAGTTAGATATATGCTATGTGTTTAACCAACAAAGTAAGAAAATGCTTGCAGCAACATCATAGGAATAATCTAGATTCAAGGATTAGTTAAATTTGAAAGCCTTAGGAACATTGAATAATTATTAATGACAATAACCATTGTAAGGACCCACTATTAGACCATTATAGATGACCCTAATCTAAATTGATCATCTTTACGGGCCTTTCTTGGCCTTAAAATCTTATTATCACCCTTAGAAAACTTGATTGATTCACCTTCTCATCTATTCAACTTGGTTTTATTCACTCATTTAAAGTAGTTTCACCTCATTTTCACTTTGGCGTGCCTCTAAATAGGGTAGAAATTGGGGGTTAGTTGGAAATGGATTTCCCACTCAAGGTTGGAATCCAACCTAGAGCTAGAATTCGAGTTCTTGCTCATGGTCGGATTCTAACCATGAGTTGGAAATTTTTTGAGTTTTGAAAAACTTGACTGTTGGTATTCTATCTTTGAACCTTGAATTATCCCTTTGGTTACTTTTTTAAAACCCCTTCTTTATCACTCATTTACTAATTTTTTAATAGTGTTTCTTGCATATCTGAATATTGGAATTCTCCTTCTTCACTTCTTCATGTTCAGATGTGTCCATTTTCACCTTGACCTTATGCCAAATTCTCAATCCTTGGATTTCATGTTTGTTCTCCATACTTGTTCAATTCATTGACTTCAAGTTCATCATATTTAAAATCAGCCTTCCATATGAATTTCAACCTAATGTCAAATCAGATTATTTAGGCTCTAAAATCTTACTTCCCATATCTTGATCCTGACATTGCATTTTATGTTGTATTCACTCAAACCTTTCATCCATCCTGAAACTCTACTTCATTCTTTCTTAGGCACTTGGATGTTTTTCTCAAGACTTCATCTTTATATGCCTTGACTCTCAAGTGGGTGAAACTCCCTCTAAAGTTGTTCAAACTCATCCTACTAGCATGGGGATTCTAAAACTACCGCTAGACTAAAGCTAACTAAAGAACTTAACTCCTATTTCCAAGAAAAGAAGAGGGGGTCCCCATTTGCAATGGGGTGATGGTGTGAAAAGGTCACAACAGGTAGTAAATGCCAATTCTGCTCCAACCCGATATCAAGAGTATATCTTCATTTTGTGACTTTCCTTTGCCAAAGTCTGATAAATAAATCTTTTGATATATTGCCAAAGAATCCCCAATATCTTCCATTTCAATCATAATTTTATCTAGCAGCATTAATTATTTGGCCACCTTTATAATATAATGTTTTAATATAAACTATAATCTCACATGCAAGTACTACAACCAAAATATATATTTTTTATGTTGGAACAAAGTAACACTTTATATTTTCATTTAAATGGACAATATTTCCCTTATGTAGAGAAGCTTGATTAATTCATTGGATTTAAATTCTCTGTGTAATAATAGCCACACTCTATTCATATATCCAAGATCATCTGACTTCTGTAAACATCAAATAAGCACAATTGAGAAACCTATAATGATTGTCAATTTTTTAATTGTAATGATTTTCATTCGAATCGTGAACCTAGATGTGTATTATATGGCATATGACTTAATATTGAAATTCTGGAATCTGAACTATCAATTGACATTTAATATTTTATCTTTGGCATTTGGCATTAACCAATGATGAGGTATCATACTATCAAATGATTTAGTTTTACAATTTAGTATATTTATTTACATGTTTTGTGTGTGTGTCTACACACATACCCAAACCCACATACCAAACCCCCCAAAAAAATTTCTCATACCCACATACCAAGCTCTCATACTTGTACCCATACCGGCAACTTAGGGAAAAATGAAAAATTGTAAAAAGTTGTTTATTTCGAAAGAATTTCCCATTACACTCATGATAGGAGGATCAATGCTTTGATGACATCACCTCTTCATAGCTCTACAAAATAATTTTCTATAACAGAGCCAATTCACAAATGCATTACTTGATTTTTTTTTAAAAAGACTACCTAAAGTCCTTTTCATGGAGAGATGACCTTTTCCTAATTACAAATAGACAAATAAAAATGAGGACACCAGAAATTGTCAATTTATAAATTTGACACCCCTCTTTTAATAATTCCAGTAAACAAATTTTTCCTACACCCAATAAGTCTCCTTTACATTTAACTTGTTGTCAGGCCTAATCATGGTATTTGATAATTAAAGGGTTAGATGCTTCCCATGCATTTGATGATTTGGCTATGAATCAGTTAATTTGAAACACAAGCAATTCCAACATTACCTATCAAATCAGAAAGCTTTTTTATCTCATAGTAGAAATGGAGGAAAGGGATGGTGCCAAAGAGGAATGAGAACCTGAGCTTTAGCCAGGATCCCATTCAATTTCTAGTTTGGGATTGCACTATTCTACAAAGCTAAGATCACCAACATGTTGTTTCCTTCAACAATGAGGCTTTCAAGATAATGAGGAGCAAGCTTAGCAACATGAGAGAGGTTGATGGCTTCTACCTCATTATCATGAGCAAGCCTTTGCATAGTAGCCAATTTATTTTACCAAAATTAAATTTTCTTTTTGTAGTGATCTTACCACATCAAAGTCAATGTTATGTATTGTTCATACCAAGTCCAGGATAGCTTGGCGTATTGGTCTTTCCAAGTCTAAGACCTATGATTGTGCATGGTATGGATCAATATGTAATTCTTCAAGGAAAAGATTTCTATCAAATCATTTGATGCAAAACCCTTCAGAGTTATGTTGTTTACTGAGTAGTTGCAATGATGAATACTTCAGGGTTAACCCAAGTGTTGGGGTTGTGATAAGAAATCCTTCAAAGAAAACCTTTGTATTGAAAAACTAGAGCTGAAGCTTTGCATTGCATTGCAATATTGAAGCCCATGGGACTAAGCCCTGTACTGAGAGATAATGGCATAATTCTTCAGGAAAATGGCTGCCACAAAATTCAAGTAGAGAAACAATGAAACCATCTCCATCCCTATACACACATCTCCCAGTAACCATATTTGTATGTAGCATAGTCATAACCTTGTCAGCCATTTCTATGTCCTATTTTGAGTCTAGGCTCTGTACTTGTAATACCCTAAAATTGGCACCTATTAAATTCAATTGATTTTGGTGCATTATCTTCAAAGTCCTAGTTTCCTAGGCAATTTTCTCTCTCCTATTTGATTTAATTCGACTTGATGTCAATGGAAAAGACCCTAATTTGCATTAATTAAATATCAAAATTAAATCCTAAAGTCTTTGACTTTTATTAGCTAAATTACCCCTATGATAAATTAATTTAATTCTAAAGTCCTAAGTGCTTTTAAATTAAATTAAAATCTACCCCCTTTAGATAATTACCCATAAAAAGGAATTAATAATTACTCGTTATTTGAATGGACACTCATTTTTGAATTAATAATTCATAATATTTGAAAGGTCCCCTATGTGGCAATTCCCATTCTTTTAATAAGTAATTCATGTCTTTTTGTCTCAAAAGGGAATGAAGAGCCAGGAGTTTCAAATCAAGAACCCCTTCATTCTCTTTTCAAGTTTTTCTATTTAATGGATCTCTTTTTCATTACATAGAGGCAATTTTTTTGAGAGCATCTACATTATAGGCAATTTTAGTCTCAATTCTTGCATTATTTTCAAGCTCTATTGCATTAATTAGATTAATATTTCTTTTTAGTTTAATATTGCATCTCATATTAGATTAAATTTTCTTAATTGTTCTTAGTTTAATATCACATTTGTTTCAATGTCCTTAGATTAAAATTGCACTTCATCTTTATTTCAAGCTTTTAGTATAATTGAATTTCTACATTTCTAGATTAATTGCACTCATTTCTAGATTAATTTGCATTGTTGTTCATCTTAGCTTTTGATAAATCCTCCATTGTAGGACTGGTCTTATGGTTATTGGCTCTCCAATCTGAGAGTGATTAAACACCCCATCTACATAGGAGGGAACAAGTGCTTCACAATGAATTTTAGATTGAGTAATTCATACTCTCTCTTGTAATTCAATCATGTGAGTAATGACTATGTTGCATTTGTGCCTAATTTAGAGGTCCAAATTTAGACACACACATTTTAAAGTCTTCAACTTTTTTTAGCTAAATTACCCCTATGATAAATTAATTTAATTCTAAAGTCCTAAGTGCTTTTAAATTAAATTAAAATCTACCCCCTTTAGCTAATTACCCATAAAAAAGAATTAATAATTACTTGTTATTTGAATGGACACTCATTTTTGAATTAATAATTCATAATATTCGAAAGGTCCCCTATGTGGCAATTTTTATTCTTTTAATAAGTAATTCATGTCTTTTTGCCTCAAAAGGGAATGAAGAGTCAGGAGTTTCAAATCAAGAACCCCTTCATTCTCTTCTCAAGTTTTTCTATTTAATGGACCTCTTTTTCATTACATAGAGGCAATTTTTTGGAGAGCATCTACACTATAGGCAATTTTAGTCTCAAATATTTCATTGTTTTCAAAGCTTTTATTGCATTAATTAGATTAATATCTCAACATATAAGCATGTACTTAAGAAAGGATGTGATCTTTGCATGCCCTCTTTTCTATCATGATGTAAAGAGTAGCATGGGAAAGAGAGAATATTAATGTCTGAATGACATAAGTAGGACAATGGAACTCAAAAGTATAGAAAGTTATAATAGCTAATCAGGAGTACAAAGAACCAACAAAGAAATCTAGTACTAACTCTAAATCTTGATCTAGTAGGCAGAACAACAAATTTTGATAGATCTAAACACAAAAGTAAGACCATTTATATCATGCAGAATATAGATAGGAATAGATATCATGTCATTGTCTACCAAAACTACTTTATAACTTTATTTTTTAATGCTAGATGTAAAACAAAAAATATGTCAACTTTCAAAGTTTGAAGACACACAAGACTTTTCACCATTAGAACATTTCTCAAGTGAATTTGTGTTGGAGTTTAATTATTAAGGATGTGCAATATTTTATGGTCCTTTTTGGGTGTTTTCTTGTTTTTGTCTTGATGCATGGTTTTGGTGCCCATGGTAATGTGAAACTACCCTTTTTAGTACCTATAAATATTCACACCTACATGAGGGGTTAGTGCAGTGATTTTTATATGAATTTCACATGTACATAAGAGCTGCCAGATTGATTTCAAATTGAATATAGCAAGCATGTTGCTTATGAACTATTGTGTTGAAGATTGATACATATTGATGCCTCTCTCATATTGATTGATCAATCCTGGCATTGGATGTCTAAGTCTAAACCAAAAATTTCAAAAAACATCAGCCAACTCGAGATATGAAAACATGTCTAAATTTATTAAAAAAATTCATATTACATCTCATTAAATAATGTTGAAGTCAGATTGGGCAATAAAAGTGAAAATATTACACCTTCCAAATGTGCACAAAACTATTCAAAACTCCAATGAAATGTAACATCATATCCTAGCAATCATTTGAATCCATATCAACCATAAAAATAAATGTTTGTCAACAATATAGTCAGACTGTACCCTCACGGGCAGTGACTGGCAGATTTCAAATGAATTTACATTTTCATTACTTAAACATAGTTTACATTCACTGTTATGATTTGGATTTGATCATTAACTTGGTCCATTCCCAATACTCATTAACTTAGTTTACATTCACTGTTATGATCTCTATAATCTACAACAATGGAGTTTTTAATTTCTAGTTTCTACAGCATATTTATTTTGATGTTATGTAAATTTAATTTAAAAATCAATAATATCAATACTAGTATAAGCATTGTTAAGTGGATTTTTATTCTCATTTCAATTCATGCAAAAATATGATGTACTTTATGTACTATTAAATTTTTATTCTCTACCACAGGATCATCTTCTTCCATGGGAGCATTATCATCGGCTTGGATATTCACACCTCCATGTTCCTCCAATTGGAAATCCACATTCACTAATCAACAAAAATCGTGCCCCCCTTCAATGTGGCCATATTTCCTACAATGAATCTGGGCTGTTTTGATTAGAATTCTTTGATTCTTTAAGCCCTTACACTTTTTGCAAGGACAATAACATTTTTTAGAATAACACAATTAAAACAATGGTATTGGCGTAGCTGATAATGTGCCAGAGGACATGATTGAAGAAGATGGTATTGGTGTAGCTGATCAAGATGATCATGATGATGGTACTAGTGCATCTGATAATGATGATGAAGATGGTATTGATATAGCTATAATTGAGAAGGAATACGAGCCCCTATACCAAGGCTCCCAAACAACTCTTCTCTCCGCTATAGTGTTGTTGGTGAGCTTCAAGGTTATGAATGGTTTATCCAATGAAGTAATGTCACGTATGCTTAAAGAATGTTTTATCCAATGAAAAATGTTATTGTCCTTGCAAAAAGTGTAAGGGCTTAAAGAATCAAAGAATTCTAATCAAAACAGCCTAGAGTCATTGTAGGCAATATGGTCACATTGAAGGGGGGCATGATTTTCATCAATTGGTGAATGTGGATTTCCAATTTGAGGAACATGGAGGTGTGAATATCCAAGTCAAGGATAACGCTCCCATAGAAGAATATGATCCTGTGGTAGAGAACACAATTGAAGATGATGGTATTGGCATAGCTGATCAAGATGATCATGATGATGGTACTAGCGTATCTGATAATGATGATGAAGATGGTCTTGATATAGCTATAATTGAGAAGGCACATGAGCCCCTATACCAAGGCTCCCAAACAAATCTTCTTTCTGCTATAGTGTTGTTGGTGAACTTCAAGGTTATGAATGGTTTATCCAATTGTACAATATCTTCAAGGTCACTAATTACGAACAAAACTTGTGATTCTAGGATCAGTGCAGTCTTTGAGGTCACTAATATTTCATCTAGAAATGACATACATCCTCAACAATCTAAAAATTGATACTATGGAATTTTGGATGATATACTTGAGTGCGACTTTAATTCATTCAAATTAATTCTATTTGTCATCAAAGGGTACAAGCTACGACTAAATCAAAATGATCCTGATAGGACTATTATTGAACATGATAGTGCATTTACAATGATTAATACAAGGTCATTTGAGCCAGTTGGAGATGAGCCCTATGTTCTTCCAAGCCAATGTGAGCAAGTGTTTTACTTCTTTCCATTCCACACAAACTGGGTTGGTCATTTGTTGTTAGACATGATCCAAGAGGAAGGCCAATACAGTATAAAGTGATGGAAGAAGAAGATATTGAAGAATCAAAAGAAGAAGAAGAAGAAGGAGGAGGAGGAGGAGGAGGAGGAGGAGAAGAAGAAGAAGCTAAAGCTGATGATGGTCATGAAGATTCATTCATAGAAATTTTAATTAAGTTATTATGTGTTGAACTCTATAGTCATGGAGTATATTTTGCATCATGTAAATTTTGTCTTCTATGTAATTTGTAGCTTACATATAATGTAATTTTTGGCTAACTTAAGATAAATGATTTACATATGTAGAAAATTTAACGCCTTTGACATGGATCGACAGGTATAATTTATTATTTGGTTTCCTTCTCTTTAGTCGGAAAAATATATAGATCCTACTATATCTCTCATTTGATGGATTGCAAGTATCATCGAATAGGTATTTGTTTGATTTGTCCTCCTCAAGTGAGGAAAATGTGGGAATAGAAGACAAAAGTGAGACATCTAGTAGGTCTAAAATAGGGAGATCAACTAGAGGTCAAAAGATTAGAAGAAAATTTGATAAACGAATGAAATTTTTCCTTGCTAAGGGGGGGTCATGTTCTTATGATAATGAGACCAAAGGTGACATGAAGGTTCCCTTAAGGTACACACATCTTTAGAAAGAATGGGTACCCAAGGAACTACCTCTAGTTAATACTGATTTTTCTATAAATGAAAGGATATATTGCATAGCTCCATCTTCATTACATGGTTTGGGCTTATTTTCCATGGATAGCATAAAGTTCAATTATAATCAAGTTGTTGAATTGATGGATTATGTAGGACCTTGTTACAATTAAAAGAATTTCATGTAGATTGTGCAATATAAAAAAAGGATGCATAGGTATGCATTGTCAGCAAATTATATACAATGCAAGGAAAATGATCAAACTAAAAGGCTCACTATGTATATTGATGGAAGGCCAAAAGCAATAGGGAATATTGTAGGTTTTATAAACAGTTCTCAACCCGTGTCAACTAATAAGCGGTCAAATTGTATATTCAAGGCACGCGAGGGAAATCATGTATTTGTATGTCTGATAAAATCAATAAGTGCAGGGGAAGAGCTTCTAATAGATTACAATTTGAATCGTGTAGATGCAAAAAAATTCCATATCATGGGATTGGTAAGTATAAAATTTAAACTAATTACCTCCAATTAATATTGACTCCAATCACTTCTGATTGCTAAGAATTACTAATCTTTGTCACAAGGCGACATGAATATTCCACCTCAAGATACAGGCAAGGACGTTCCTCACAATACACCTTCTTCAACAAAGGTAAACCTTAATTAGTGTAATTCTACAAATTATATAGAAACAAATGTTAGATTATTATGTTCTTTTCTTTATGGCTTTGGAGTTATTTTGATAGAATTTTACTGATATTGATGTCACAACTTGATACTTATCGATAGAGAAAAACAAAAGAGGCAGCAGATCTATGATCTGAAGTTGAGGCAACATTTAGAGATGACGTAGAATCTAAATCTAACCATATATTCATGGCTACTCAAATAGAAACTAAATATGGTAATGAAATTATTAACCTTCTAATGGAAGCAAAAAAAACTAAGGAGTCAAAGGAACTCGAAGAAGAATTGACACGTAGAGTCAATTCTATTGATGTCAGCAGTAATTAATCTAAAGCAATAATTAAATTTCAATAGATGTTTATATTTTATACTATCTTATGGATCATGATCTAAAATATGATGTGTTCTTCTTATAGAATTTTTTGACATGTGTGAAACATCGTCAACATGGTGTGGGTTGTAGCACCACACAACCTTCATGTAAATAATCCTTAAACCTTTAACCATTAATTTAACCTTTGTATGCATTATTGACTCAACTTATATTTGGGATGCTTTATGTACCACTTTTAATATTTATCCATTGCAAATGTCTTTGCTAAAAATGTATTCTTTAACTCATGATGAAGTGTAGACACCTCCTTTGGTTAACATTCTGCATTCGATGACTGCATTGTCCACAACAAGGTGCTTGCAGACATCTTCCTCTGTACCATCTACAACTGGTAAAACCTTATTTTTATATATTTTGTTATGTGCTAATCATGCATTGATTATTTTCTTGTGTGAATTTTATACACTGTATGGACCTATTTTGTGCACTAATAGATACACCTACACATACTACAAGAACATATCAGACTAGTACTAGTGAAGATCAACCATTTCCTCGATCAGCCTATGTTACTAGTACTGGTTCATTTGTGGGGATATTGTTGATGAACAAAAACAATATGGTTTCATTAAAAGTGCCAAAGCTTCTAGGTGCTTTAAAATTGTTATTATTTACAGTGTAATTGTAGTTTACTTATACATAACTCATTTTGGACTGATAATCACATGGTATTTTTATAGGAAATGATGTTTTTTATGATCATCTTTTTGAAATGACATTGAAGCTATTTGGGCCCACCATACGTAAAAGGTACGTAGCTTCATAGTATTGGTACAATATTTTTCTTATCTTCCATTTATTGTACTATATTAAAGTTATGATATCTAACAATTTTTTTTTTTCAAAAAAGGTGGAATGATCCAGATGTTGACTTAAAAAATCAGCTCATTAAATCTTTAGAGGACCTCTTTGGAATTAAAAATTTTGGCAGAGTCATGATTCTTAAAAGAGAAGCCAAACATATAAAGACTATGAGGGACCAATATAGAAGGGCTCTATAGGATAACCCAAAGTATGAGCGTCCTCCTCTGATTTGACCGATGGAGTAGAATGAAATAATGGAAGATGCAAAAGAGAAAAGACTAAAGGGTAGTGGAATTCAACTAGAAGACAGAAAAATAAGGTATGTTGTGATAGTATATTTAAGTAGAATGTAATCATGCACTATTTATTGATGTTTGTAAATATATAATCTAACATGTTTCAAACTTTTCAAAGACTACAAGACACATCAAAAGCCACACAAGCGAGATTAACAAAGGTTGGCCAACACAAACTTGGCTCTAGTGGCTATATGAAACTTCAATCTTGACTTGTAAGTAGCAGCATTGGAATTTCATATCAAATTTTTATATATAAGGTTGTAAAAAATTCTATTTAATCAAATCATACATGTAAAAGTGACGATATTAAACAAAAAATATAGGGCACAAAATTCAATGTAGAGCCCATGGAGGAAGACAAGAGAATAGCCTTGAAGGAAGGCTATGCAGTCATGGCTGGATGCCTACGCCAAGAATCCCAAAGCCATAATGAAGAATTTGTTGCACTAGATGAGACATAGGTAAATTGGTCAAATGAAAAGTAAATCAAATTGAATAGTTAATTTCGAACATAAATTGACTATTTCATGATAACAATGTGCATGACATTTCACTATAGCCTTCAAATCCTACCATAGAACTTGGGCGTGATGAAGGCCATGATGTGAATCACAATGTTGGAGGTATTAATTTTCTATTGGAACTAAATTATGTAATTATCAATAGAATTTAACATCTTTAATTGTAATTGGCCGTGTAACCTTTTTTTGAATATTTTAGAGCATGTTGAGGTGGCGGAAGATCAAAATTCTATTGTACATGATGATGTGGCATTATTAGGTAAATAAAAAAGTGTGCTATGTTCTACTGGCTAATGAAATACATGTAACAGTAAAAAAAAGTATGTGAATTTAACCCATTTACTTGTTATTGCAGCAGACCCCCCTTTAGTGCAGCAGCGTCGTCCTCCTCGAGACATGAGGAAGAATCATAATTTGAGATCACAACCACAAGAGGAGGAAGATAATATTGATGCTCCTATCAGCCTTTACCTAAATAAGAAATCTAAGAAAAACCCAAAAAAGAAATGATTTCTTAAAAATCCTCTTTGATAAAACTTGTTTGATTAACTTTGTTGGATAATGAAAGAATGTTGTTTTAAATAATTATCTATGAATGTTGTGTATTAATATTGAATTATATGTCATGTTAATGAATATTTTTATGTGTTAATGAATTCTTGATTAGTGTTGTGTATTAATGAATGTTATATCATATTAATGAATGTTATGTGATTGTATTCATTGAATGTTATAGTTCATAAATGGATGAATGAAGTGTGTAATTAGATGTTAATGGGGAATTTAGATTGATGTTAGGGGGAGGGGGGATGATTCTACATGAGCTTCCACCTTCACGTGGTTGGCCTTGTTAAGTAGAGAATATTAAAGTATTTTCAAAACCAAGTGAAGCTCAACCTAACACACCTTAATTATTTAATCAATTTCATTCATTCTAGGTCTTTGCTCATAAGTGTATTTTGAATGTGTCATTTTCAGGAAACTATCAAATAAAAAATTAGAAGGGCCAATAGTCAACTTCTCATTGTCATTGTCTGGCATGATTCGGCTTCATTTTGTGTAAGTATTCTCGTATTGAATGTGTCAACCTCTCTTGGCCTAATGTGGATTATTTCATTGGTTTGTGTTTTTGAGTAGGTGAAGTGTTAAATTAGATATCATTTGGATCTATAAGTAGCATATATATTCTATAGCTAATAGCCTAATATACCCATGTGAATAAATTTACTTGTTGTCCCCTTAGGATTTACTTAAGAAAACAATCCTTATGTGCTAAAAAATTAGTTGTTTTAGTGATGCAATTGTAGATGATTGTATCCATGAATTCAATGACAAGAAATGAACATTTAAGATCTATGATAATACTTTTCATCCTTATATGGTAGGCAAATGAATCCAAGAAGGAAGCATTCAGGAAATATTTGGAGTCAAGCAGCATGCTTGATACCCTCACAAAAGGTCTGCACAGTTCTTCTTATATGATGAAATGATGAATCTAGAAAATTAATTTGTGAATTTGCATCTATTTGTGAGATAATATATTAATATTGGGAGTTCCTCTTATATGATGAAATGTTGATTTTAGAAAATTAGTTTGTGAATTTGTATCCATTATTTTTGGATGCCTGAATGTTATGTTTTCCTTGTGAGGATTCAACTTAATTTAATTGATATGATATTCTAAATGGTGTAGTAGTCTTTTAGATTAATGTGATTTGTATTATCATATAATATCTGTGCTCTTATAAAGTACCTTGTTTCCATGTATGATTTATAGTTATTCATTCTAGTGTTCCAAAGATGAATCTGGATAATATCTTTGAGCAAAAGAATGAGGTTGCTAAAGCTATTGAAGATCTTGAAAAGGTTGATATATTCATATCAGTTTCATTTATTTATTGATGTGTATTGTCAATTGATTACTGTAAAATATCTCTTAAATATCAAACAAGATGAAATTTGAATGCATTTGATTCAATCGTTCATTTCTATACTTACAGACTATGTCAAACTACAGATATGAGATAGTTCAAATACTTATTGTGGATATAGAGGCTGATGTGCATGTCAAGAAAGAAATGAATGAAATAAATGTAGGCAAGACTTTTACATCCAATACTAAATGTCCTTTTTACCATAATATTGTTGGAGATTTTTAGCATATACTATTGCATTTTGTAAATGGGTTGATGGTATTCATTTATTTAAGAAAACCCAACTCATTATCCTCAACTTTGTTCATATTTTTGTTCTATATCTGTTTAGTTTATTTACCCAAAATTTCTCTCAAACACTGCTTCCATGCTGCAAACATGCAAACTAGTTATGCATCACTAGTTAGAGAGCCTATCTCAAATAGTTCAAACAAAATTCCTACTCAAATATATTCACCGTCCTCAACTTGAACTTCACTCATAAAAAATCAACACACCTGTGTAGCAATAGAATCAAGCTCATCAAAAAATAGGACGCAAGGAGCTGATCCTCTATCTTTATAAAAAATTTCCCTCACATTAGCCTCACTCTCTCCAAACCACATTGTTAACAATTCAAGGCTGTTCACACCAATGAAATTGGCCTGACATTTGTTAGCAATGGCTTTAGCAGATGGATTGCTAGAGCCCAAAGTAGTCTGGAAGTGCTCATTACTAATGGCCATGGAGTTTAGAATCTCAACATCTGATGAACTATAACTGATTTATAACTTGATTGGAGAGTTTGTGATTAAAGATCACTAAGGAGGATTTTTTGATTAGATATGTAAGATGATTAAATTAGTATTGTGTTGTCATTGATCTCAACTAAGTTTGACAGTACTTATCTTATAAGTTACTATAATGATACATCTATGGAAAAGGAGTAAAAGAGATGAAGTACAAAAATATCAACATGAGCAAGATGGATATGATAGATGAGGATAGAGAATACATTGAGTAACCTGTTGATGAGTCTATGACCTTATGATATTGACTTGATTATGTTGCATTCATCTATGATGAAGAATAGAGCTGAAAGACACAAAGTAGTGTTGTCGGTTAATGAAGCTTTACAGTATACACCGACAGAGTGTAGTGTATACTGAGCACAGTGTCAACCGAGCTTGTGTTCACCGATGCATTTCTTTGTTAACTAAGTGGGAGAAAGGAACTAAAAGATTAGTTTATCTGACAAATTTGATGAGCTAGAAAGTACCTAGAAATCAGTGGTAATGGATAATGTTTGTTACGAAGATCGATGGCTAACAAAATTTAGGAAAGACCTAAAGATTGAATTGAAATGTGTTATTGACACATCAGCTGAGGAAGGTTAAAGAGGCAAAATCAATGATGATGATTAAGCGGAAAAATCTGATGGAGGAGAAGAAAATGATTTACATGTCTATATAAGAGACAGAGTTTCACAATGAAAGAGTGCTAGAAGAAGAAGATACTGTAGAGTTATCACGTGAACTAGCTTTCATGCATTTTGATCATACTGGTTAGTGAGAACTGAACTATAGAACATCACCGAGTGACAGAGAGTAATTACCAATGGACAATAAGTTGTTATATTGTTGAATCAAAAGTGTTTTATTGATCAGAAAGATTTGAATGAGCTTAACATTGATCTGTACATCTGCAATTGAAGTTGTATTAAGATAGATCACCTAATGTTACATATTTAACCATTGTACATAGTCAAATCTCTTAATCGAGTGGAGTAAGAAAGTCTTATTATGTATCATTCATAGAATGAACATTGTTATCCTGTCAACCCCATAGTGAATGTTGGTTGGATGATAATAGTTGGTCTTAAATCCTCTAACAAGGTCACACCTAACAGTGTGTTTGTAACCTTTAATAGGGTTGGGTCTTCACCAACCTCACTTCATAAGAGTGAATAATTTTTTGGTTGCCGGTCCCAGGTGGTTTTTTCCTTCACAGGGTTTCCACATTAAATCTCTTGAGGTTATGTGTTGATTGTGATATTTGTTTGATGTCAAATTTTCATGTTACATATTTGATTTGATCAGTAACTACTATATGTTTTAGACTAGTAATTGGTAAAATCACAGATAGTATAGTATTCTAAGTTACCGAGTATCAGAAGTTTTAAGTATTTGTTTTGGATTATACATTTATAATTGGGACACTGAATAACTGATTCACCCCCCTCTCAGTTATCCTAACAAACATCTATTGTCTCATCTTCTAAGTCTACAACATCCATCTTTTCCCTAATGCACTGAAGTGTAGCCTCATTACACAAAAAATAAAGATCTTCTCCAACATATCCATGGGTATCCTTAGCAATCTTTTCAAGATCAACCTATAACAAGAACACTAAAGATAAATAGATACCCCATCAAGAAACATAAAGATTAATAAATTCTTTCAAAATCCAAGAACTATTTAACATTAAATATAGAAGTACAAAAAATAAGGCCCCAATATATGTACATCATTAGAGAGCTTCATATTCTTTCCATGGATGCGAAACACTTCCAACCTACCCACTTCATCCAAAACCCCAATATCAATCTTCTTGTCAAACCTTCCAAACCTTCTAAGTACTAGATCAATACTATTTGGTCAGTTAGTTGCTCCCATAACAATAACATGGGCATGCAATTTAAGTCCATCCATAAGTGTAAGAAGTTGAGAAACAATTCTCCTCTCAACTTTACCATGGGTTTTTTCTCGCTTGGGAGCTATAGAATGAATTTCATCAATAAATATAATGGACGGGGCATTCTTCTCAGCCTCCTTAAAAGCCTTTCGAAGATTGCTTTCACTTTCTCCATCCAACTTTGACATGATCTCAGGCCCATTGATATAGAAAAAGAAGGCATGGATTTCATTTTCCACTGCCCTAGCAATTAAATTTTTCCCAGAACCAGGAGGCCCATAGAGAAAAATACCCTTTGGGAGCTTCACACCAATAGATTTAAAGACTTTTGGGCATCTAAGCAGAAGCTCTACCAGTTCACTGATCACCCGTCAGAGCCTATCTCTCAAATAGTTCAAACAAAATGAAAAAACCCATAGTTTCATGCAGAGCAGATGGTTGCTAGAGTGCAAAGTAGTCTGGAAAATAGAATGAGTAGGGACCTGCTAGCAACAAGTAGCATAATGAGTGTGGACACCTGAAGATAAATATCTAGACTAATCACTGATTAGGATGTCGTTGGTGATTAGTTTGGATATTTATCTTCAATTTTCTTTTAACCAATCCACGTTGCATCGATATTTCGACCCACATTCATCAAAATTCTAGTCTAAAATTGACCATTCTGTGTCAAAATGTGGCATTGTGGGTTTGGCATCTTGGTCGGAGCTACTAAATATTTCAACCAAATGTGGTCAAAATATGATCGTCATGAGTTTGGCATCTTGGTCGGAGCAACCAAAGTTTTTGACCAATATTAATTTGTATTGGTCGAAAGATCAACCAATATACCAACACTTGCCAATGTTATTTTCGGCCTAGATTGCCCTCATTTTCAACCAATAGTGGAGTCAATCATTCGATGGTTTAAAAAATGGGTTGATATTTCGACACATATAATAGCGACGAACTAGTTGGTCAACCATTTGACCACATTGGGTAGAATCTTCGACCAATCATGCGTCAAAAAATGGTGCAAAATGTACTAGTGTGTTCACTAACTGGTCCACAGTAAATAAGAATGAACTCAAATTTACATAGTCATAGAATAATAATCACTTATCTTTGCCTCAAATTCAAATGCTGTCGCGACTCGCCAATGCAATCAAGACTCAATAGTTTGAACTTTTCTATCGATAAAATTGAATAGAGCCAAATTGTGTACAATAACATTGATCTATGAATGTATTTATACTAATCCCTTTTTGGAAAATTTAGTGGGAGGTATAAGGTCTACAAATATTTGGCAAAGCCCACATAATTATAACACATTTTGTGTTATTTCCTAGGAAATTATGGTTCTTCCAATACCTTTGTATGATTAATAAAGTTGGCAAAAATGTATCGGTTTGAGACACATGTCTGTAAAATGCCTCACAAATTTTGGGCCACCTAAAATTATATATAAAACTATTGGCAAATATAGGCCATCCATTTGGGGTTGCATTGAAATTATAGGTGAATGTTTAAAATATGTCATGCCCAAGAATTATATGCCATTGGCAATAATGTGAAAGAAATGGAAAAAATTAAATAAACTAATGGGTGATGGGCCTGGACATTAGACCCAATTTTAATAAATGTGGGGTGATAGGGTTAATCCCATATGAGCAATATATTCACCAAATTGGGGGTTGCCAACATGCAACATTCACCAAATGACGAATAATCACCACTAAAGTTTTTGCTGTTCAAAATCTCTTTTTGATATTTGTAATGTTGGATGTGTCTCAAAATATTTTTTGAACAACATTGTTTGACTCACCTCCAAATAATGTTTGGGATGTGGGGTGCGGTCTCGAATGCCAATTCTCAACTTCAAGACATCCTTCACATTTGGTGACACTCTTGAGTTAGATTGCCAAAATAGATGAATTTGATCCTTCACAACAATGGTAAGCTTCTTATCACAACGTGAAAGTCTCCTAGCATAAGCCCGTGTATCATTTTGAAGAGGATCATCAAGTATTTCTCTTCTTGCAAGTGCTCTATCCAAAGTTTTACAATTTAGATTCAAGCCAACACAAGTTTGTCTCATCAAATGAGCCTTTCTCAAATGATGACTTACTAATGAGGTTTTAATAACCCCTATTATCTTTTTCCTTGGTAGTCTTCGCAATGGAATTGAGAGCACTAAAAAGATTTCTCACAATAATAGCATTCCTGTCCTTTTTCTTGTTCACACTAATCTTCAATTTGACTAGTATACGTCTCATCTTCTGCATGTTTAACAATTTCACAAACATTTGAGATTGCTTAAGAAATGCCTTGTGACTAAAAAATTGATCAAAAAGTTTTGAAACCCACAAACGAATAGTTCTTTCTGATCTCTTGCCATCAAAATTGCTCATTATGTTCTCATCAATTTCAAGTAACCATTTAGTTGTTCTTGAAAGTCTCAATTTTGAAGTTTGTCTTCACTACTACATTTGATCTCATTTTTTACCAAAATTTTTGACCATCAATTAAAAAGGTTTAGGTTAGTCAAATTATTGAAGGAAAACTTTTTTTTTTTTAATCCATGCCCGTGTTGGTTGAAATTTCAACCAATACCATGTAGGTCAAAATTTTGACCAACACGGGCATAACTTTAAAAAGAAAAAAGATTTCATATCTCATTTCATTATTTGAGTTTAACTTGGAGAACACAAAGGAGGAGTGCTATGATTGTTTTAACTTTTATTTGGTGAAAGTTTTAGGAGGACTACCTGCGAGGGTTTCCACTATTATTTGGTGTAAAAGGAAGACTACCTACGAGGGTTTCCATTGTTATTTGGTTTAAAGGGAGGACCACCTGCGAGGGTTGCCACTATTATTTTGGTGTAAAAGGAGGACCACCTGTGAGGGTTGCCACTATTACTTGGTGTAAAAGGAGGACTAGTTGTAAGGATTTTCTTACCCTCCATTTGTCTAGCATTGTTTTATGCTTCTATACTATTGGTACTTGTTGGTTATCTACTTAGGCCCCGTGAGAAATGTGCCATTACATCATGTATTGTGTATTTGCTGGCATGTTTTTTATCACTCTTGTATAAGTGTTTGAGATTTTGATCTTTGTTTATATACATTTGATTCAAACTCAATGACTCAACAAAAACTTGCAAAAACCTAAATTTCTGAATGCTATACCTGAAGCACAAAAAAAGCCCCCTATTTTTTTACAAACTTTAAAACCTAAAGTAGACTATGGGTTGATGTGAGAACTTCACAGCACAATTAGAGGAATCTCTTGTGACAATCCTCCAAGTTGGGTCTAAGAAGACTGCATCATAGGAAAAATCCATTGAGAAGCCTTTCCAATTAATAAAGCCTTTCCTCACCTTCTTTGATGACCTCTCTCAATTACTTTGGTTCTACCAAATCAAAAGCAAGGATCAAGTGTTTCTGACATTCAAAAATTTAAAATGTCTTTGATCAGGCAAGGGAAGCAAGTATGTCAACAAAGAGTTTCAAAAATTCCTTACGAATCACCACATCATGTTACAATGTAAAATCTGATACATTTCACAATTTAATAATGAGAGGAAAATACAATCAAATTTGTTTCTATAGGATTCCTACATACAAAATCCCCAAATTGTCCTCTAAACCCTCCTTAAACTAGGGCCTACTCAATGTACACCTTCTAAATGCAATATCAACCAAAAAAATGTCGGTTCACCATATATCCAACATATAGTAACTATTTCAACCATAGAAAGGTACCCTCCTTATGGTAGATTATCTACTGCAATACATTAGCCTCCAATTTTGGTGTTCCTTCAACCAATATACATATAGTGATCACCAAACTTCAACAATCCTTTAAAATTTAAGATTATTTTCATATCATATATGTTACAATATGATCATTACATGAGTACCAATTCTTTACATCCATGGAATGATCATGGGATCATCATGAAACTCAAAATAGTTAAGGAAAAACTCAAATTTAATACGATGTTAGCAAATTTAGAGAAAAAAAAGAGTGTACAATAGTTTCTTAAATCATGAAAATGGCTTCCATTAAACTTATTAATGTTCATTAACCATTCAAGAACTATGAAATATAGAAAATCAAACTACCATAAGGAAATTTTCATAAATTGGTTACTTTTATTGTTTCCAAACAACACAGTTTGTACAAAATGCTTCCTCCTTCATACTGCTCTTTCCTTATGCCTTGACCAGGATATATAAGGTGTATGAAAAATTTTCCAACCAATTCCAATTAGTTCCCTTTGTTTACAAATTCATTTAAGCCTTTCAACAAGCTTTCCCTTCTAATTGACACTAGTCGTTAGGATTTAAATATTTGAATTTTTTAAACTATATCAAATAAACTCCTATAGACCTATAACTTTAGCATGGGTCATTTTGTGATCTTATTACATCATCAAAATCTCTAAAATCCTAACTAACCAACATATGCATCATCTTTCCCTATTACATGAATTTGGTTCTATGGTCCTTACTAGGACCATCAGGACATTTTCCAATATTTACTAGAAGAAAGCACAATGCCATTATGTAAATAGCTAGATGCATAATTCATGTCAAGTATGTGGATGTTAAGTTCCAAGGAGAAGTGGCTGCCTATTTCATACACATCATCAACTAAATAGTGAATAGTGACTTGATTTCTCAAAGGGTGTACTCCATATGAAGGTTTGATGAAAGAAAAGTAAAATATTTCTCATCTCTTAGTGTTTGAATTTGATGCCTAGGTATACATTCCTTATAAAATTCATCACAAGCTAGCATCTAAGTTGGAAGTGCATTCCATCAAATAGAATTATGATTCCAAGGACTATCATTTATATAATTGTTCATCCAAGTAATCTTTATAAAGAGAGATATTGTCTTCCATGACAATATCTCTCTTATACTTCCACCACGCCACTTCCATATTTTCTTTCACCTAAGAATTCTTACACTTATGTGACTTTGTTCTTGTTCCATCCCCTGCTTGCAATAGATACTCCTACCACTCAACTTTGATCATCTTTCCCTATACTCCCAGTTATGTAGATGGCATCTACAATACCTACTTAGGGCCTGTGAGCAATGTGCCAGGGCATCATGTATTGTGTATTTGCTGGCACATTTTTTATCACTGTATAAGTGTTTGATATTTTGATCTCTGTTTATATACATTGATGTTATTACATTCATGAGGTACTTATTATGTTCTTCACATTACATGAAGCTAGGGAATCTGCATCATCACACCTCTAAAAATTGATCTAATGGAATGGCAACATGCTAAATATAAGTAAACATGCTTATTCATATGTTCACTAATACCTTCAAGTTACAATGAAACATCTTCCAACTCTTTTATCTTCTCATTAGATGCTTGTTTTTGTCCAAAAAAAATCATTACTTCTAAACTATCCCAACTTGGTCTTTATACATATAGACCATGTGAAAAACATGCTTTTAAGGTGCTTGGCTTATTAGGATGGCATTGGAGAAAATAAAGGGCATCTATGCCATATTTTAGTATTTTTTAAGAGTGCACCCTCTCGAATGCCTCTAATATCTTACTCATTACTGACCATTCATCATACATCTTGACCTATGAAGAGTCTTATTTCTATGACACTGTCACCAACATTACACTTCATGAAGTCTACAAAGTAATGTATTTTTTATCTCAAAATTTCCTATATGATACACATCACATTCCTCTCCAAAGAACCTATCGAATTGTCACTTGTTTTCCATTCTTACACTTATTAATCTTAATTTGAACCTCTCCTTGTAACCATTATCCTTTGAATTGACCTGCAACATTATTTATGTTCTTTGCATAGTGACATAAGAGCATGCATATCATCTATATTTGACCATCTCCTTGCATAGCTCTGTTAATATGATTTAGAACAACAAAGAGGGGGGGTGAATCAGTTGTTCTCAGGTCCTGATGTATAAAACAAATGTCAAAAAATTTTCTTTAAATCAAATCTAACAACCAAAACCAACTCGGTCATCACTGATTCTATAATAGAAACATATAACATTGCAGTCCACTACCTAGCTATATCTAACTTGTAAAACATAGAAATGTTTAAACCAAAACATTCACACAAGCATTGACATTAGGATTTATAGTGGAAACCCAATCTGGGAAAAACCACTTTGTAACATGCTACTATTATTTTCACTCTTCTGAAGTGAGCTCAGTTAAAAGCCAACCCTATAAAAGGTTACAATACAAACTGTTAGGTGTGACCCGGCTAAAGGATTTCAATCACTATGTTAGAAGTGAGCCTTGTTATAGGACTTACATACATTCCATTAGAATGCAACCTTGTTCAAAGGATTTAAACATATGATTGTTAGGTCAATCTCTGTTAAAAGGATTTTGACTATTACAATGGTTAGAAAGTAGCGGCAGTATTGATCTGAAAAACATACAACTCATTTTGCAAATATCAAATCCAATTCCGTACACACATGCTAGTTTACTGACTTTGAAACTTTGCCATCTCCATCTTTGATTTTCTCAAAACTTTTCTTCAAGCAATCACCACACTTCTCCTTCAGCCTTTTCTACTTATACAGTCAATAAAATCTACTAATCTTCCAGCATCCTCTTTTCACTCATGCATACACATATCTAATGCTTAGGTTCCCTTAATACTTCCTCAATTAGGTTAACTCATCTTTTGCTGCTCAATCTCCTTTGTGGATCTTAGGGTTAGGTCAGATTCATTGAATCTACCCACTTTATGTTCTTTGGATCCTTTTCTAGTAACATTTCAAATCTCTTAAAGAATTACAATAAAAAAATTTCTAGTGCATTCAACCAATGCTTTCAAACAATCAATAAATAAAGTCAACACGTTTTACATAATCCAAGAATTCAACAATGTCGGCTCCAAATCTGAATTCTCTTCAAATATAAAAATGCCGATGCTCGGTCAATACTGTGATCAACTACTCGGTCTTCATGTAGAAAGATCGGTTATTACTAAAAATGGTTCCTCGACTTATACAGTCTTTCTTAGTAATTAACTAATGTTCGGTCGACACTAGAATTTTTCTCGGCATATACTGACTTAGTCGACACTAACATTACTCGGCTTAAACATGATTTCTCCATTTTTGCTCGGTCAAGCCTTCCAATTTAGTCTTCAATCTTACTAAGATAAATAATATATTGTCTCATCATTGTACAACATAGTCAAGTACACTTTGTAGTATCAAGATAACTCAACCTTTCCTTAGGTGCTATTGTTACCATCCTTTCTTTCCCTTCTTCACAACAATACAATAGATATAGTACTTTCTTAAGTAGCAATAGTCTTACTAGTTAAGGTTTGACATCAATGACAACACAACAATTGTTTCAATTATAGTTTCCAACAAGCTCATGATATTTCATTATCTTTGTTTCTTGCATACTCTTTCATTGTGAAATTCATTCCTCATAGTCCTCACTGACATAAGGTCTCATGACTGTGATATCACTTCGTGTTGATCATGCCACAATTTTTTATGAATTTCTAGTCATGCTTTGGGATGTCTTCTTTTTCTTAATGAATCTATTTATAAGATAACTAACTACCCTTGCATACCACTTGTACTTAAGACTAACCTTGTCATAATATCTTAAGTCTTTTATATATTCACAAGACTTCTCTAACCCATATGAAGACTATCATCTATGCTTCCTTTAATGACTTCTCTCAAAAATCCTTTGTCACTCAACTATCAATATGGAAACCTTTGCAATAACAAAATCCATTTTTTGTATGCTCTTGTCATTTATAAGCACACCTTCATTGCTTACTTGTCCATTGATAGATTTTTCATATCCCTGCAATTTGTTGTTGTTTACTATCATTGACTACATGCTTGTTTAGGCCATCTCAAATGACAATTCAGCAACAACCATGATTGTTCCTTTTTTGTATTCCTTAAGCTATCCTCAGTGTATTGTGACCGTGACCTGGAATATTATCATAGTGAAAATTTCACAATGATCTTCTTAAACCTCATTATTATTTCTTCTACCATCAAATTCCTTGGGTTTTTTATATGACCACCCCTTCTCTTTTAATTTCTTTCATTATCACTATTATATGTCATGACACTTGTTTATTTGATTCTTAGTAGGTGATGTCATGTTGTCTTTTTTTGTCTTTCATGACTAAAAAATTTGACACTTCTTCTTCATGACTATTATTTGCCTTTAATACAATGGCTAAGAATCACTAGACAACCAAACTTAACAAGTGACTAACTGTTAATAGACTCTTCCAGTTAGTTGGTGGTTACAACCGGCCTTGAAGAGGCTTATTTTTGGTTGGATGAATGTGTTAGAGGCAGAGAAGAGGGAGGACCAAGTTAATGATCAATTCCAGATCATAACAATGAATGTAAACTATTTTCAAGTAATGAAAATGTAAATTCATTGGTAATCTGCCAGTTACTTCCCGTGAGGGTAAAGTCTGACTATTCTATTGAAAAATGTTTATTTTTATGGTTGATGTGGATCCAAATGATTTCTAGGGTATGGTTTTTCATGTCATTGGAGTTATGAATAGTTTTGTGTAGGTTTGAAAGTGTTTTTTGATCCTCTAGACGTGACTGCCCATGTACAGTCAGGGTATACACCAGTCAAAATAGATAGATGCAAAGACTGGATTTAAGATTGTTTCCTTTTCATGCATAATGAGTATGTTAGAATGGTTTTTTTTTATCAAGTTGAATCCATTCATGAGTGTCTAAGGGTGTAGAGGAAGTTGGTGTGTTGAAACACAACCAACAGTTATTGTTCTTGCACAGTGCACCAATGAAATACCATGAGGACAAGGTAATGAGATAGTATTTAATGTTTTCCATAAATGGAAGGTAGTTTTGAAGGATGTATTGTCATTATTTTATGTATTACAAATGTTCTTGAATGTAGGGTAGATAGTGAAGTGGAAGAACATTCTCAAATTGCTTGGATAGCCCAGTTTAAGGGTCACTAGAATATGTCATCAATGATGATAGAATTCATTACAGTTGTAGGAACTCTTGTAATTGCCCAAATTCTATTTCATAATTCTCTTATATAATACTATATACCAATGCCATTATGCCATTATTTTAAATGAGAAGTAAGGAATGGAAAAATCAAGGATTAAACTATCTTAGTAGCAAATATGGTGATAGCTTAGGCATTCAATACATGTCACCTTTGAAATTATGTGCAGTGATTTTGCATAATAAAAATTTATATGGTTTCCATTGAAGAGTCATACTTATTGCTTTTTAATTCTTTCTTGGACCATCTGCACTTTGATATAGCTCTCAACCTATACCATTCACATTTTATTTTTTTGCCAAGAACATTTGATCTATTGAGCTTGTCAACCCACTGGGTATGCTCTTGGGTCTCAGATTATACATTTGATGTAGCACTTGTGCAGAGAAATAGAATTTTATACATATGTAAGGCTTCTAAAAACCAATATGTTTTCAAGAACTTTGACAATCTGTCCCATAATCATGTACTCTCTACAAGGAACTATCTCCTCAACTATTACTCATTAAGTGAAATGAGTAGTTTCTTATTTTGATTTTCATAAGATTTTGAGAAACTGCCAATGGTTCCCATGATGTTTGACAACTTGTAGGGAAAATGAAAGTGTAACTATAGGCTTTCTATGGAGTTGTCTCTTACATGTATCTGATTGTATCCTAGAGAAATTTAGAGTGGTTAAAATGATGAAGTCATACTTGAGCTTATCTTCCATATATGAAATATGCCATAGGAGTAAAGATATGTATATTTTTATTACTAAGTACATTCTCATGAAAGTTAGTTATGTCCACCATCTTTTGTTCAATTTTTAACAATCCTCTCTTGTATTTTTTTTTTTGATCCCATGTAACACTTTAGAAAATAGTGTACAAACTAGTCTACTTTCCTAGTCATGTGATAAATTGGAATTCTATAGTTTTTAATCCGACTATTGTAGCTAGGGTTAATGTACTTATAATGTGGCACATTATGCTTATGGGTGTTTACTTGTCTAGAGAAATTTTACAAATACAGGGACAGAGTATGGATTATCTTTTATGATTGGTGTAATAGATACTTATTCAATCATTTTCCCTATGCAGGTTGCAACTCCCAAAGAAAAGCCATTTGGAAGCTTTAGAGGAAATAATTTGTAGTAGGTATGGAATCACCTCCACTAAAATGCCAAATTATGATGTGTTATTATCTTCAATTGCAATTTTCTTTTGCAAAAATATATTGTATATCTTTATAGACTAGACAATGTGACTGTACAACTCTAGAATATGTTCTATATAATCTCTAATTACAAACTGAAGTGTAAATTGAAGTAAAGTCTTCCTTGGATAAAATTCCAACCCTTGTCTACTAATTCCAGTACTTACCTTTACAGTTCACGTGACTTCCCTAGGGATCTGTTAGAACTAAAATAAATTTGTTATATGCTAGTTGGCCAACTATGCCTAGTCAACCAACTAGGAGACATGTCTTTTGGGAGGTAAAGAATCATATAAATGAAAGATGAAACTCTTCATCCAATGAAAAAAAAAAAATTCAACGCAAACATCTGTGAATTATATCTAGATAGTAGTGGACTATATATAGGCAACAATGAATTAGATGTAATTGCTTCAACTTCACATTCTTGATTTACTTCAACATCAAGAATAATATCCACAGATTCAGTAGTCTAGTGAGGAGATTTGTATAAATCCCAAAATAATAATAACTCCCAAAATACTTATCCTTTTGAATATTTTGTGGTCTAGTGAGCATGATTTGTGTGTGTATTTTTAAATCTTTTATAATCTTATAATTTTTATTTTTTTATTATATATAAGATTCTACTAATGTTTGTATGTTTACATTTTGTATATTTATAGCCCGTGAAGAAATTCCACACCTGGAAATATGAACCCGGAACAAAATAATGAGACAGTTTCTAGATTGTGGTCTTAGTTCCAAAGAAAAGACATTGATAAATGTAATTGTCCTTGCAAAAAGTGTAAGGGCTTAAAGAATCAAAGAATTCTAATCAAAACAACCCAAAGTCATTGTAGGCAATATGGTCACATTGAAGGGGGGCACAATTTTCAACTATTGGTGAATGTGGATTTCCAATTGGAGGAACATGGAGGTGTGAATATCCAAGCCAATGATAATGCTCCCATGGAAGAAGATGATCTTCTGGCAGAGAACAAAATTGAAGATGATGGTATTGGCGTAGCTGATAATGTGCCAGAGGACATGATTGAAGAAGATGGTATTGGTGTAGTTGATCAAGATGATCATGATAATAGTACTAGCACATCTGATAATGATGATGAAGATGGCCTTGGTATAGCTATACTTGAGAAGGCATATGAGCCCCTATACCAAGGCTCCCAAACAACTCTTCTATCCACTATAGTGTTGTTGGTGAACTTGAAGGCTATGAATGGTTTATCCAATGTAGCAATGTCATGTATGCTAAGGTATGCCATTTTTGTCATCTTCAATATTAGCATACCATTATGATTCATTATATTGACAATTCATATTTTTTGTTGTAGGTTGATAGGTGATTTTTTCTTACCATGATCAAACATTCTACCTCATTCATACTAAGAATTAGCTACCATTATGAATCAAATTAGAATGAAGTATCAGACAATACATGCATGTCCCAATGATCACATTCTATTTCATAAACAAAATGAATTTGCAATAGAATGCCCCGATTGTCCTATTAGTAGATATCATTCAGATCAAATAACAAAAAAGGTACCTCACAAGATTCTTCGATACATTCCCATTATTCCACGTCTTCAATGATTATTTAGGTGCACTAGCTTGGCACAATTTATGGATTACCATGCATGCAATAGAAGTCAAGATGAAATTATGAAAATGTCTGTGGATGGTTCTGCATTTAAAGACATAGAAACAACATGGCCACACTTTAAAAAAGAACCTCGTAATCTCAAGATTTTAGTGGCAGCGGACAGTGTCAATCCATTTAGAGATATGAGATTTGTTTACTAAGTGTGGCCTATTTTTGTTATTAACAATAACATTCATCCTTGGATGTCCATAAAGAGGGAGCACATAATGTTTTCAATGATTATACCAGATATTTTTTCATTTAATACTTATGTAAATTAGTTTATAAACACCGCATCAAGATGGTGATAAGAATTATGTAATGTTTTTGTCCATTCAACTAGGTAAGTACCAAGTTAAAGATATGAACATGTATATTGAGCCCCTTATTGACGAGTTTTTGATTTTATGGCATGGGATCACTATGTATGACATCTCTAGACTAATAGGACAAAGAAAATTTCAATTCCATGCAATGCTTGTATGGACAATACATGATGGCCTTGGGCTAACTCATTTTTGTGGTATGTTATATATTCATGTTAAGGTCATGTATTTCTGGTATGTTATAGTGCTTACGCATTACTCCTATATGTTTAAGTTGTGCATGATAATTGTACATGATCCAATTGTATAATATCTTTTAGGTCTTTAGACAAAGGGTAAATTCTCATGTCCAGTTTGTGGTCCGAAAATGAAATCTCATCATTCAAGAAGTTTAGGAAAGCAGGTGTTCGATGAGTTAGGAACTTTCTCCACAATAATCATAAGTATCAAACTATCAAAAAACATCTTTTTAATGGGAAAGAAGAGATAACATCAAGGCCATGAAGGTAACTCTTTTCTGTGTATGCCACATTTCACTAGTGTGTGAGACAAGTGTAGGATTCCTCATAAGGAGGAATATCTATTATCCTTAATAAAGGAAATTACAAATATGACATGTCCTCCCACTTGGACTAGAGGATGAATAAAATAGGATACCTTGGTTTATCCTTACATATATAACAAGGGAAAGATTAAATTCTAACACCCCCCTTTAATCTTTACGTGGGGTATTACAAAAATCTGCAACTGGATTATCGTTCTTGTAGTAGAGGAGGAAAACTTGTTTTTCTTCACTTTGTGTTGATATGAGGTGATGGTGCAATGATAAATTCTTGGATCTTGAAATAGGATTCCTTTGATTTTCATAAAGCAAGAGTGTAGGTGTTTGTGGATATAGGCCCAAATTTTTAAGTAAAATTTGAGATTGTTCATTGTTACTTGTCCAAGAAAGATCACCTGAATCTACAAAAAAACAAGAACCATGAGGGGATCTCCCATTATTGGGATTTCCTCCTAAAAATGAATCAGTAGAAGCTGAATGTGAATCATCAAATGTAATTTCATCATAAAGAGGTTTTGTAAACCAAATGGATTCATTACTAGATACATAATAAAGAATAGAAATAGGACAATCACCATCAATAATATCATCAAGAAGATTAGAGTTTAGGGAAGGAGGTTGGTCCTCCATAATAACCATTTGAGTGTCACAAAATTCATGATCTACTTTGGAGAAAATAGGAACATAATCTCCTATAATACATAAGGGCAAGGTGACATTGATAAATGTATTAATAATTGCATCTTCTTTTTCTAAAGCAGAATAAGTATAAGAAACATCATCAACTTGTAACATGTTATCTCTATGAGGAAAATAGGAAGTGAGGGGATCATCCCCAAAACAAACATCATCACAAGGGTCATCCCAAATAGGAAAATCATTTAAAGGATACATAATGTCACAGTGCGGTGTAGAGTTTTGATTTGTTTGATTAATAGGGGGAACAAGTTTCTCGTAAGTTTGAAATATTTTCTCCAAGACATGCCAAGCCTAATGAGCCACAGTACAATCTAAGATAAGATGATATAAATCTAGATTTAATGAAAATCCAATTAGACCAAACACTTCCTCATCTTTCAACTGCCAGGAATCCTAGTCAACCTGAGGAGTGGTGGATGTCAGTTTCAAATTTGGAGAAGACACAATATCCAAAAGGTGTCAAGATTTTAGAAAATCAGACATGTGCGGCCTCCAAATAGTATAATTGGAAATAGCGAGTTTAAATTTCAGCATTGATGTAGACATGATGAAACAAAAATTAAAATTGAAATTGAACAGAAAGATATTTTTAAAAAAAAATTTCAATTTGATTTTAGATTCAATTCTAATAAAAAGGTTAACAAAGTTAAAAAAATAGAAAAGAATCTAAAGATGCTTTGGATTCTAAAAAAAACTCTATCTAATACTGTAAATAGATTGTTCAAGTGCTAAATTAACAGATATAAGAGCTAAGAAAAGGTGGAACAAATAAACAAGAAGAGTATACCAATAACCCACACCAATTAGACTTCGATTGTATGAAAAAATAGAAAAGGTTAATTCACAAATGCATAAAAAGAGATAAGACATTCTAATGAAGTCTCATATAGGCAGAGGTGCTAAGATGTGATGAGATACTTGGCAAAGGAAATAAGATGCGGTATCACAAGGAATGGAACTTTGAACCTCTATTGCATGCAATCAAAGGTATGCTATAAAGGGGCGGTGGAGGAGAAGATCGCAGAGGGGTAGGGGATAGAATGGTGAAGGTAAATAAAATAGCTCAGACAAGGTGCGTGATCAGTTTAATAGATTGCCACAAAAGAGTTGTCATCTCTTAGAGCGGGATGCTTGGATAAAGTGCAAAATAAGGTAAGGCTTTGGAGAACTTTCAAGCTATTGTACATGGTAGGGGGTTTAAACTATTTAACTTTACTATTTTTCTTCCAGTCATTAGTAGTCACCCCTATATCAGCATTCAGTGACCAGAGATAATAAATAGAGATAAAATAGAAATAACTAGGAATAATAAAAAACAAAATGATGCAAATAACCAATATGATAGAACAATTTTAATTTCTTGTCGAAAACATGAAAGTTTAGCAACCATGGGTAGGCACCTTTCTTCAATTACAAATAACAAGCATAAGGTATAAACCATTAATAAATGGAATCCACTCACTTAGAAAGCCTCAGCTTTAGATCATCACCGTAAACTATTACCATTCGAGACTTCAAACAAACAGACACATAAACAAAAAAGATTCTAGATTATAATCCACTATGTAGGAGTCATCGCCGTAGTTGAGCTATTGTTGGCAGTCACCTATGCATAGATTTAAAGAAGAGAACATGCAAAAAGACAACAATAAACAAAAATAGTCGATTATTAAGCAACTACCATGCCATTTAAAAACTAAAAACCAACACTATTAAGGACAGAAAGTAAAAAAAAAGGTTCTCACAAGCTGCAGCTCTTAGGAGCTCTGGTTATGGAGGAGGTGGTGTGTCTAATGGTGGCTACAATGGAAACAGGAAAGGATTTCTCCAGGTCGAAGGATCAAGAAAGTGGTGAAGAGAATACAAGAAATGCAACAATCAATCTCAAATAAAAATGATATGAACTGTATTATATGAATTTAAGTTCTATGTAGGATCCATCGCACCGAGCATAAAAAAGGCCAACAAAACACAAGGGCCACATAAACACACAAACTTTAAGCAATACAAGCCCTAATCTAGGTAAAACATGATAGTCTACTCTCTTCATGGGGTTCGGAGTGAGCTAAAAGTCTGAAAGAAAGGGTCAACAATAGAGATAACTTAATGCGAAAAATGATAGAGTTGCAATTAGATGACACAATGGATGAGAAGGGCAAGAGCTGCAGGGAAGAGATTGTGACCATTAATCTACACAAGATATATCTCTATGGTAAAAAAGTAAATGAACTGATATATTGAAACAACATGCAACTGAAATATAGAAACAACGCATGCAAAGGAAATGCAATGATTTAAAAAACGTATGATAAGAAATGATAAAAAACACATGCAAGGAAATGCAATGATTAAAAAATAAATATAGAAACTAAATTAGAGTGCATGAACTGAATTTACAATGCAAATGATTAGGAAAGAAAAAAAATACCTACACATACTAAAAATGAAGTTGCAATGATTATAAATTAGAAACAAATAATTGCAATTTGAAAAAATATTCTATACATGCATGAACCGATATTAGAACTAAAAAAATTAAACTATTAAACTTTAAATTATAATATTAAAAACAAAATTTAATATTATAATCAAAATTTAATATGATAATATTAAGATTTTGATAAATTTAAATTTGCATTATTTTCTTTATCAATAATGTATCCAAACTTGCACAAAACAAATCAATAATGTATCCAATAGATAAACCGGGTTTGGCGGTAAACCGGCCAAACCCTCCAAAAAATTTTGATTTTATCTCTCTTAATCAGATTAGTCAAAAAAATATATACTAGCAATAAACTCTCTCAAGAGTTTCCGATATTGGAGTGCTCCAAGATATGGTAGCTCTTTCACCTATACACTCAATAATGGATTAAACCAACCTTCTCTGATACCATGTTAAAATAATAACAAAATATAGAGAGAGCTAGGAAATTGTTTAATCAATGAGCTTAGGAATAAGGAGATTTACCATGAATAATTACAACTCTAGGAGCATTCACCAAAGAAAGAAGCAACAAGGAGACAATATTTTGAAGGGAGAAAAGCATAAAAAAAACCTTGATATAATGAAAGTGGCAAAATGCCTAAGAGAGAGAGAGACAGAGACAGAGACAAAGATAGAGAGAGACACAGAGAGAGAGAGAGCTTAGCTCATACAATGTTCAAGAAGAAGAAGAATCTCATATGGAGAGAATGAGAGCCACCTCTTTTAATAGAGATGTGAGAAAAGAGTTACATTGTAACTCCCATTTCTATGTATGCCACATTTCACTAGTGTGAGACAAGTGTAGGATTCCTCATAAGGAGGAATATCTATTTTCTTTAATAAAGGGAATTACAAATATGTGAGGCCTCACCCCAACCTATCATAGCATCTTTTCTTATTCGCATTTTGATACATTGATACACTTGTTGATCTATTTTGATAGAGACTCGAGATACTATATTTTGATGATGATTATTATGCCATGTGGATCACCTTATGATGTGCATTAGAATTTAGAGTATGTTGAGATTTTGATTATGCATATTTAGTAGTGTGATTTTGATGGGAATATTGGATCATGTTTAAATTTGATTTCTCCACAGGTGACATGTCATGATGATTATATAATTTTGATGTTTAAGCACTTTGTATGGAAAATTTGGATTTTGCATATAGCAATTAGAATTGAATTATACACATTGATTATGTTGCTAAATTGTGAATTGAATATGTATATTTCATGTAATGTTATCATCTTGAACTACTGATGCTCAATGTGCAGTGTGCAGGTGAGAGAACCATGGAATTAATCAGAGAACCAAGGTTAAACATGTGTGAACTGAGTAAGCCAAGGCTTAATCCGGTATGGGATTAAAAAAGCCTCGTTGTAATGTGAACTCATTGTTAATGTGGATTTTTACATGTGTGTTATTAGTTAATTTCTTGTTGTCATCCAGGACATGACCTTGGTTATGTAATGTGTAATGGTTAGTGTCACTTGACACTTGTTATGTGCTTGTTTTAATTCATCCTTGTTCTAGTCACTTCTAGAGGCTAGTGAGGGGTTCTAAGGGTCATTTTTGGCATAATTTAAGTACCTAATGGATAGGGTTATGGGTTAGGAAAGTTTTGAGCATGTCTATAATTCCCTAGTGACCTTGGTAACCTATTTTATGACCCATTTACCCTTGACTTCGAAATTTGATAAGTCATAATCTTTACCCAACTCCACCCTTTCTTTCAATCATGCATTTATCATGGGAGGACAAGGAAAGACAACAAGGTCATAGAGTCAAGTCTGCATTTATGGATGGTGGGTGGGTAGAAATTTGGAAGCCTTTTTAGAGGCCCTTAGGAGATTTAGTGGGTGTTCACCCACTCTCTACATTTGGAGATATTAGGGTTTGGATTGAAGAAGGATAAGTGGATAGCTCTTCTCAAATTTTCATTTCCATCACACTTGTGGAGGTTGGTTACTCTTCTCATGGAAGCCTTTCTACTTGTTCATTAGATTAGCTTGTATTTTGCTCTCTCATGCATATGAATCTTGGTTCTTGTTGTGACAATGTGTTGTAAAGGAGGGATTTTGGGTTTGATTTCATGGTTTGATCTTGTTCTTTTTGCTTGATTGAGGGAGTTCTTGTTTATGGGTGTAAGGCATTACTCACCCTTTGGGAAGGGAAGAAGTGGCCTATGGGTGGAGGGGTTAGTTGGGCTCTCCATGAGGTGAGAGTCTCTTCTCTTGGAGAAGAGGGATAAGTCCATGGTGTATGGGCACCATGGAAGCCATTGTATTCTTGTATTTTGAAGAGGATGTTAAGCAAAGTATGTGTATGAAGTTCTTGGATATGTAGCCTTGAAGAGGAATTTGAATACTCATGGTGAGAAATTTTTATGTAATGGAATTCTCCCCTTGGAAAATCCCACCTCCACCCTCTCAATGAGCTTGTAAGACTCAATTGTGTAGCCTTGGGAGGGAGTAACTTGTTGTATATATGTTTGTGTGACTTGTTTTGTGAGCATCTTGTTGATCTTGTTGCATACCCATTTAGCCTTGGTTCTCCAAGCTCAGGGGTGGTCTCATAAGAGACCTAGGTTGGGTGGTGAGCACCCATGGTTCTCTCCCTTTTTATTGCAGGTATTGAAGTCAAAGACTTGTGTAGAAGAAGTTTGAAAAAGTCCTTTCTTGGATGTGCTTGTATTAAAACTTCATATGTTGTTGTATTGTTGATCTTGAAGAAGATCCTCCTCTTGTTGCAATTTGTAAATTTATTTCCATTCTTTGGTCCATTGTGAAGTGGTAAATGATTTGTGATGAAGAGAAGTTGCTACTACTATTGAGCTCTCATTGAGTACTCTCTCCAATTTGTAATACCTTGCTATAATTGTGATTTCTTCTCCAACATAAGGGAAAGATATTGTATTTGAAGAGATAACTATTATGAAAATGATGACTCTCCTCTTTCATATCTAGTTGACTCTACCTCTTGAGATAGTGAAGTTATGCTTCTTGTAAAATGTTATTTAAAGTTGGCAAGAAAAGAAATGAAATCAGTTATTAGCAAGTAAAATTTCATTGAAATGGTTAACCAAGGATCTCTTAATATTTGGATTTATAGTTGTAAGCTCATTACAATCTATCTCATTGTAGACCAAACTCATACTTAATAGGACTATACTTGGATGAAAGAAACCTTGCCATCTTTTATTTCTTCCAACTGATTTAGCCATGGAATAATTGATAAGATAAAACACTAGTGATAAGACCATTTATATCTAAAACTTTATTAATTACCCTCTCAATGCAATGCTTAAAATGAACTATCAATTTCAATCTAATATCTCTCCTATGGCTAGTAAATAAAATAAAGAGATCAATATGTTAAAGCTTGAGTCATATAATAGAAATGACATTCCCAAAAATTTTAAGAGAGAAATACTCTCTGGAATTTGTATGGGAATAACTTTATTCCCATACCAAAGAGAATATGCTCTCTTAAAACTCCATTATGTAGCTAATTAGAATTAATATTAACATGAGCCTAACTCCTATATAAACCTATACTAATAACAATCAATCCCTATTAAAATAAGTTTTATTAAACAAGCCATAAAGACTTACTTCATCCAATGCAACCCAGTGGGACCCACGCCTAGATTATGTCCTTGCTTATGCTACCTTTTTTTTGAAATCCTTTTTAAAACATAAAATAAATCTATCTTTACACCTACACAGGACTTTGGGGTTGCAAGTGGGAAGGAAACATTAATATGAGCTTGCCTTGATGTTTTATGTAATTATGTTTGCTTGCTTGTGATTGGACCACCTTGTCAAAACTTTATGAATTGGACTTACTACCATCTCCAAAACATGTGCCATATCTTCCTTCTACCCATGCGTACCTTGCTGCTATTCCATCATGAACTTGTCTCTTGTCCTTTTGACAAGTCAACTACCCACTTACCCTGCGAAAATGACATGCATTTGGGAAAGTGGGGATGGGATAGGTGGATGTTAGAAGGAGTGATTAGTAGCTTAGTAGGATAGAAGTGTCTAGCTTAGGTTCTTTTTTTTGAAATTTGACTTTTATGTTTATTATTATTTCATAATGGTTAAGACATTTTATTCTTTAATAAAATTAGCTATTAACTAATGGGTTTTGCTAACATGTTTAGATAAATCAACTAGCTGCTTTAATTGTTCATTTCATTGGACTTGTTAATATTAGTTGCTAATCTCACTTAATTGTTATTAGTTTCATTTTGAGATTTTAGTACATTGTTAATAAACTTAATTTTTAATCATTAGTTTTATATGGATAATGTGTTTAGGTTTATCTAGCATTAAATCACTTGTTAAATTAATAGTTTATTTTATTTAAATGTTCTAGTTTGAGTAAGGTTATTGTATAGTTAATTAGGTGTATTTAAATTGTAACTTGCTATTGGTTATAGAATTTTTGGTGTAAATGGATTTAACTTTTAATGTATCAATATATTAAGTTAATGTTTTATTTTGTTCATTAGACAATTAGTGTAAGCCAGACTAGACTTAGCAAGCATTAGGAACTTAGTTAATTAGAGGATAAGTATAATCCTTAGCCAATGAGTCCCAATTTTGGTAATCAATGTAATGGACTAATAGTTAGCGGTGATAATGTTCCGACCTAGCTAGGAATGAAATTGAATTATTAATTTAGTAGCATTATCAGGTATATGTTCCTTCACAACTAATAATGGAACTTCTTAACAATATGATAGCCAATTCTTTTAGGGGTCATTAAGAAACTAGACCTTCAACATTGCCAAATGAGGGCTTAGTTGAGATAGATCTCCTTGATAGATCCACTTAATGTTATTGTCATTACAAGTAGTTTCCTAACCATTTTCAGCATAGGAGCATCCGTGATGAACCTTGGCTAAGTAAATCGGAGTACATGACAATGACATATGATGTTACATTCACCCTTCAAAAAAAATTGTTACATTTTTGGTTGTTTATTTTGGGCATGACAAAATATGACATGTCCTCCCACTTGGACTAGAGGATGAATACAATAGGATACCTTGGTTTATCTTTACATATATAACCAAGGAAAGATTAAATTCTAACACCTCATCTATGGAAGTTGGAATACAATAGACTAAATTGTCGAGGTAATTTCATTCCATTTGATGATTTGAGTTTGAAATTTATATTTTGATATTGTCTTTTATTTACTAATGATGTTATTGATACTCATGAAGGTCGTCAAGGCATCAATGACCAACTTTCTAGAGGAATAAAAAGTTATCCTAGTCAATTTAGTAGGTTTTCGTAGTACAAGGATCTCCCAATCGTGCATTTGTTTGATGCTATGCATATTGGAAAGAATGTAACAGAGACACTATAGAAAATATTGGATGGAAGGCGTGACAAAGAAAAAATTGTCAAAATTTGTAATGACATTTATGAATCCAATCATGCACTGAAAAATTTCATTGACTCAAATAGCAATGGAGACCGCATAAATACAAGTGCCCTTCCTTGGTTATTAACTGAGCAACAAAGTGATGCATTAAAAAAAGTCATAAAAAAAACAAAATTTTCAAAAGGATTTGCTGCAAATATAAGTAGTCTTGTATCAAAGAAAGGTGATTTTGGGCCAAGGTTGAAAACACATGATTGGCATACCTTCATCAAGGTAAGTCATGTTCTCTATTTACAATATATTTATAAAATTGCATGTACTTTTTATTGTATTATTTTATAATATATTAAAAAGATCATTTTTTAATCATTGCAGCGCGTCCTACCTCTATCCCTCCTAGATCAGTTTGACAACAGTGTTAAACAAGTTATATACAATCTTGGAGAATACATGAGGTTAGAAGTGTTATTTCCTAGACTTGTAAATATATTATATTTATGACTTACTTTAATTTTTATGTAATTTATTGTATATTTTTATCTAAAATCTTGTTTATATGTTCTTGCGAGTTGAATATCTTTTAGGTGGTTATCATCTAAAGAAATTGATAAAAAAAATATAAAATATTGGAAGAAAAAAATTCCCCAGCTTATGTGTGAAATGCAAAAGTGTCTACCTCCAACTTTTTTCAATCCTCAAGAACACTACCTCATACATCAAGTTGAGGAGATTGAATTGTGTGGATCTATACAAACTAGGTCAATGTGGATGGTTGAGAGACACTTGAAATTTATGAAGGGCTTGGTTCAACAAAGAGCACATCCTGAGGGTTTTATGGTGGAGGGATATATGGTATAGTAGACCATGGTGTACATTAGTGAATATCTTCCCAAGTTTAGAGAAAATATCTACGTAGATCACATTTTGGATCCCAACTCTATTAACAAATTTGAAGGGGAGTACTTGATGGGAAAAGGTAGATTGAGGAAAGTGAGAGGTAATTATATGATGTTATTCTAAGCGGTCTATTTGTTTTCTTTACAGTTGCTCGTGAGTGGGATGCATTACATTTGTATATTGCAAACAATCTTGATTGGATGATGGTATGATGGTATGGATTCAACAATCTCAAGAAAATGGTCGCTCATTAACATGGGATGGTGTTGCATCATTGGTTAAAGAAGCTCATCTTAATGGAGATCCCAATTTTACGCCAATGGTACTTGATCTACCATATGGTTTAAGAGGTAGAAAGGTACGTATAAGTTTACTAACCATGACCCATAAGTTTAATATCAACTCACGAGTCAATGCAAATAATCTTGACATGTTTGAATAATTACAGATCAAACACCACAAAGCTATGTACTACCATGGCCGTAAATTTTGCATAAAAAAGTTAGATGACATGAAGAAAACTTGTGATTCTGGGATAAGTGCAGTCTTTGAGGTGACTAATATTTCATCTAGAAATGACATACATCCTCAACAATCTGAAAATTGATACTATGACATTTTGGATGATATACTTGAGTGCGACTTTAATTCATTCAAATTAGTTCTATTTATCGTCAAATGGTATAGGCTATGGCTGAATGAAAATGATCCTAATAGGACTGTTATTGAACGTGATAGTGGATTTACAATGATTAATACAAGGTCATTTGAGATAGTTGGAGATGAGCCCTATGTTCTTGCAAGCCAATGTGAGCCAGTGTTTTACTTTTTTGTTCCACATAAACCAGGTTGGTCATTTGTTGTTAGACATGATCCAAGAGGAAGGCTAGTAAAGTATAATGTGATAGAGGAAGAAGATACTGAAGAATTAGAAGATGAAGTAAATGATGATCACAAACAACTTTTACACAATGAAGAAGAAGAAGAAGAAGAAGAAGAAGAAGAAGAGGAAGAAAATGATCAGTAGTACATTTGACCTTATTTTTCTACTAAAATTTATGACCAACAAATAAAAAGGTTTTGGTTGGTCAAATTATAGAAGGAAAATTTGGATTTTTTTTTTAAAGTTATGCCCGTGTTGGTTGAAATTGTGACCAATATCACAGGGGTTGAAATTTTGATGAACACAAGCTTAACTTTTTTTAAAAAAGGTTTCATTTATCATTTCATTATTCCCGGCACAACGTTCGAAGGGCAGCGTGTGAAGGAGGTCCACTTGTTTGATTTAAATAGGGTTTTTGGAGTTTTATATAACATCTTTCTCTCAATGTCAGGATCTGGATCTATTTGAAAGGGGTGCAACAACTACTAAGTAACCACAGAAGGCTAGATTCAAGGATAGACCTCAACAAAACACCTCAGCCCCACTTAGGAAGCATTAAAATTTGGATCACTTGGATTTTGTGAGGTAGAACTGAAAAATTGTTTAATTTACATTATCATTTTCTTCTTTCATTTATACATTTGGAGTTGTATTTAGAGGTAGATAACATAATATTTGTGAAGATTTAGTTGCAGGATTTGAGAAATAATCCTAGGGAATAGGGTTTCTTCTAAATTTGACAACACCAAACCCTCCTGTTTAGGCTACAAAAGTATTCTTTCTTGTAGGTTTATTGATAGGTTCAGGTCATAATTGCTTAGCATAGATTTACTATTTCCCTTTGTTTCTATTTTGAATCCACAGAGCAATAACAACTAACCTTCTCTAGTGCCTTCAAATGGTCTCAGGGACACTCTAACCTAGTTCATCAAGTTAGGTTAGGGCCGACTGGAATGGTTCAAAGGGGAGTACTTGAGTTTGATGTTATTGTCTTCAATGACTCTCAAAGACCCCAAATCAAATAGACTTTGAAACTAATTTTCTGACAAACCACTGTTGCACACATTCCTCTCTTTCACTGGTTAAATACATGAAATGTAACTTGCTTAGGGCATCATCCTTGAAGAAGCATGTTGGTCTTCCCAATTCTGAATGTTTCGTTTATTACAAAACATTACCTTAGCCTGCCTTTCATCTAGTGACATATGGTTTCCAGTGGGGAAATGCAAGCTAAGGCCGAGATTCCATGACAAAGCCAAGTAGAATGGATTTCAACCGGTCTGTCAAAGGATCGATAGTTTTGTGTGGAACAAAACAAAATGTAATCAAAGGAATTTCAACAAATGTAGATGCATAACAAAACTAGCAGTGACTTTCAACCTATTTGTTGATTTCATTATATACTGTGCACCATAGGAAGATAAAACAAATCAAATGAATACCAAATATCGTGGATGTGTAAATGAATCTGCAGTAACATTAAATCTGTCTATCCATTACATTACCGACTGTGCAATAATGGAAAACAAAACTAATCAAAATTGAACTCCAAACACACCGTGGATGTATTAAAATGAAATTGCAGTGGTGTGTAAAATTCATCCTGCTAGCCTTGGGTGCCCTGCACCAGTCCCTAATCGTGCTCAACCGGCTTACCTAGGGCATCATTGCATTCAAACAATGTATTATTCACTATTTTAACATGTTATATAAGAAGCAATAATGAATCTTGTCATGACCATATAGGTCTTATAGAAATAATGTAAAGAAATACATATATATCTGACAACTCAAGCCATGTTCAAGGTATAAGAGAAATGTTGTAGCAGGATATGAAATGAAAGAAAACTCTGATTCCAAAGCATAATCATGAGTATCAAATATTACAAGACAATAGTAAGACATTTCTATTATAGTACACTAACATCACTCACTGTGAACCACAATGCTCATAAATAAAGTTTTTAGCCTCAAAATACAAAACTATGTCATAGTGCTATGATGGGAATATATCAAAATATGCCAATAATCTCTTTCTTACTTCATAATTTGTAAGTGTTGTCTTTAAGTTATTTACCATTTCTTACATCTTCTCAATTGTGGATTTTGATCTTCTATGGTATTGTCTTCTCTAGGTCTATTCATTTCTCTTTTTGTTTCAATAGAACCCACAATGGCATGCTCATCGACACTCGTAATGACACACTCATCTCTTCTTCTTTATCTTTCTTCTCTCTCCATTATTTGTTTCATCTTTATTTCTTCTCTTTTAGGGATAACCATCTTTTTTTTCTTAGTTTTTTCATTACTTTCTCTTGATTTATCAACGAACACGACTATAGCTTTAAAAAAAAGATTTCATTTCTCATTTCTTTTTTATGGGCAAATTAGATCAAGGGTTGTAGCACACGAAGGAAGACTATAGCGCGCAAAGGATTTCCATCTTTGAAGAAGGTAAACTTCATAGCATCGGTCTTATATGCCATTTTTTGTTTCAGGCTTAGGGTTTCAATATTTTTAATTAAGAAAATTACTTTACAAGTAATTTTAGAGTTGTTTATCATTTAGGTTTATTTCTATATACATAGCCTACCATGGAATGAACATGTAGCCACCTGTCTTAGCAAATTCAGCCATGTAATGAATAAATAGTTTTATGGTTGTAGCAGATTCATTTGTCCATTCTTAGGTTCTGTTAGATTTCTTTTAATTAAACTTTGCAGTCAATTTTTTTTTAAAATTGGTGTTGAGGAACCCATCTCTCTGTCAGACCAACTCAGAGACTCTATAGTCGGCTCTGACATGGAAGTTTGGTCTTGACCTGGATTCTTCCCATTGGGACTCAATGTCATTGGATGAGAAGCAAGGAAAGACCATGTATTTTAATTGTTCCAATACTCAAACTGTGGAAGTAGTATGTTGCTTCAAGAGTTGATTCCCTAGATAAAACTTCCATGTACTTGGTTAGGGAAAAAGTATATATGTTTGCAGTAGTGAATAATAGGAGATTTGGAATTGAATCATAGAATAGATTTGAGGATGCCAATACATTAGAGATTTCTTGGTAATTGTATTCACCATGAATACCCAATGTTCTTCCATTCCAGATTGTCCATTTCATATAATCCTTTCAGGCAAGTGGAAGGCAGATTGGATGTAAATTTGTTTTTGAATCAATAAAACATAACATTGTCCTGTAAACAATCAAGTTTCTTGTTCTTGTACGACTCATATTGATGGTGAAATTTATGGGACTGTGAAGATCCTTGAATCCACTTTCATTTGCAACAAATTTAGAGGTCTAAGGTGTCTAGGGTCAGAAGTTAGAGCATTTTTTTCTTTAAATTGGCCTGAAACCCTCATTACTTAGGGTTTCTTCATTCAAGGTTGATTTCCTCTCATGTCCACCATTAGAAAATTCTAATTCTTGGTGGAATGAGGGGCTTGGATGTATATTTAGTGGTTTTGAAGTTAATTTTTAGGAAAGAGTGTGTCCATCCATATTTCCATTGAATTAAGGTTGACATCTCCATGTGGCAACCCAGTTTCAGAATGAAGAACTGATGACATTTAGGTGTTGGGGTTGAATCAGGGTATGAATTTGAGTTTAGAGTGTATTGAGACCATGTTAATAACATTAAAATAATTTTTTACATTCCCCTATTGATCCTTAGGGTACTTCCTTTAGAAAAGTAGACCTAATTACACAATTAGGCCTAGTTGACATTGTTAAGGACAGTCATGTTTGTTGAGTCTCTTGAATTCATTTCTTAGAAGGATAGAATTACTCCAAAATGGGTATCTAAAACTGCATTCTATCCTCAAGGGTCAATTTTGAGTTTGGTAGAAATACCCTAAATCTGTATTTGTAGGGCTACAAGGGAATTAAGGCCTAAAGAAGGAAGTAGGTGTCTACAGAATGCTCTGAGGACTCTTAATAGTTTGGAAATGTTTGATAGGTAATGAAACACTCTTGAAAATTTGATTCAACCCCCCATAAGATAGACTTGTCAATCTTCATTATTGGACCAAGATTGGTACCTATCCTCGTAAGTCATTATGAGACAGTGCATCATCCATCCTGGAGTAATTGTTGACTCTTGTATTCGCAGTTGGGAATGGTAGTTAGGACATGTTATTAAGTGAACTTTGAAGGTGTGGGGTCTAGGTTCCAGTAGGTTGTTGTCCTAGAGACCTTTGAGAAGGTTTTGAAGGAAAAATTGCTCTAATCTCTCACACTTACCCTAGTCCTTGCATCAATAAGTGCCATCATCATATTAAATGAGACATAAAGAAAAAAGTATCATATAATTTTTTTCTGAAGTATCCTAATTGAACATAAGAATCTACTTGTGAATAAGATACAAAAGAGAACCATTTAAGAAATAGACATTTTCACACAAACAAAAGATATTACTTGTTATGATCATGGTCTTTCCCATTCTAAGAATATATAATTTTTTTATTAGTATAGTTATGATATTATATGTTCCTATAAACATCCACAATTTTAACAATATCATTGAACTTATGCAAGTTGCATCATTACCACTATTTTGTGAAACAATCTACAAATTTAAAGTTATATTTGAGTTCAAATATAAGTAATATTAAAATAACACTTCAAATATTTATCAATATAAAATAAGTATTCTCAGTTCACAATTAAATACTTTTCAAACATAATATTGTTTGCATTTAATTTTTATTTTTATGATAATTTATTCATAGTTATTTATTTATTTATTTATCTTCAATCTTTATTTGAGAGGTCACAATACTTAGTCATTGTCCATGTTTAAATGATTATTTGCTTTATGTGACTTCTCTTCAATTCTTATTATAAAGTGTACAAGTTCCAACGCTAATGAAATCCATGCATTTGAAGTAGAATTATGTAAAAGTTTGAAGTTAAAATAATGTGAATATAATCTAAAAGAAATGAAATTTATTAGGTAGATATTGCTCTGTTTTAAATTTTTAAACTTTTTGTTTTTCCATATTTAAGTCAGCAATATATTGTACACACACATATACTATTTTTTGAGTCAATACATATGTTTCTATTTAAATATGTTTCTTAATTACACCCCCCACTAATCAAACATACTCATTTATCTATTTTAATTTCCTCGCATGTTTTTGGTGGGAGTTAATAGAGAATTTGAAGTCTTTAATTTTTATAAGTAATAGGGGTATTTTTCCTTTGGATTGGACATGCTTATTTTTGTTTTGGTAGTCTAAAATAACACTATCTTAGTCTACTATCATTCCCAGTCACAATATCAGTCAGTCCAAGTCTAGGTTCTAGTAGGTTGTTGTTTCCTTCTGTTGTGAAATTCAAACCCTATAATTAGGAAAATGTCAGCCAATGCAAGGAGTGCAACCAAAATTTGGAGAATTAATCAAATGGACACAGCTCAAAAATTACAAACATGGCACAATCTTCAGGTAACGTGATTCTTATCAGGGGCACTATCCGTCCACATTTGAACATGGTTGTTTATTGGCTGCCCTTCAATAGGACACTTGACTGTACCTATTTGAACATAGTTCAAATCCCAAAAGTCTGCATTTATAGGACTGTTCAATATTGTCCTAGTCAATCCATGTTTGTATGCTTGCTGCCCATACCAACCTATATCACCTACCTAAGCAGTACTTTGAGTAGTCCTCCTACACATGTACTATTGTGAAAATCATCACAAGTCCATTTGTTGGAGGGATACTCAAAGTACACATGTTTGGAGGTCTGAAGGAAACAAGGGAATTTGAAAAGTCATGAGTCTTAAGATTGTACCTAATATAGCCAAGCTTCATTCAATGGTACATTCAAACATGAAACAAACCATTCTTAGACCAGATTAAACTAGTAAACCAAAGGACATGCTTTTACTACTAAGTCTCTATTTGTTGGGCATACTGATTATAAGTACTTGACATATATCACAAATGTTTCTAATTAAGGTTGGTGGGATGATTACACCTATCCTAAAAAAAGACTATCAAATCATTATGCTTTCAAATCAATTACCTATCGATGTATCTCGTGTAAGGGAGAGAAGCCAAACACATAAAGAACATGCACATAAACACGGAAACTAAAAAACTTAAATGGAATACACCAAGAAGTACCAAATGATGAATGGTCAATTGTTGTAATGGAAAAGCAATATCAGAACCATCCATTTCTAGAACTTGATTTTTCTATAGTCCAAATGATTTTTCTTATTTCTTGTCTATGCTTGGTGACAGGATTTTGATCATTGTTGACATACTTAAATGGAATACACAATACCAAATGATGAATGCTCAATTGTTGTAATGGAAAAGCATTAGAACCGTCCATTTCTAAAATTTGATTTTGTATAGTCTTAATTATTTTTCTATAATCCTAATGATTTTGAAAATTGTTGACAAAGAGTGTTTCTTTTTTTTATTATAGTATAAATGATTTTTCTATAGTCATAATGATTTTTCTTATTTCTTGTCTTTTGTCCCTTTTTTATTTCCTATGTCTGTGCTTCATGATAGGATTTTGTCACCTTCTTTTGATGATATATTTCATTCACTCTATGTGGAATACTATTTTGTTCACTATTTTATTTTAGCTTCATATTTCTTTCATTTTTCATATACACAGAGACTACACATGCTGATAAAAAAATGAGCTATTTGATTTAGGTTTACTTTTCATTATTGTAAATGGTTAATATTCCTGATGGTACTCCTTGGTGTATTTCATATAAAATAATAAATGTAGTAACGATGGTGCGATACATTATTGATATAGGCTCGATGACTCTTGTCAATGTGCCAAACTATCAATGTGGTGGTGGGCAATGTGTGTTGAAGACTTCATAGACACCGAATAACCCTGGATGATAATTTTGGTGCTACCCAAATAGAAAAAAGGTTGCTAATGCATATATATTTAAAGTTTCTAATGTAAATACTATTCATTATAATATAAGAACTAATGTAGACTGGGTATCATAGGGAAATAATGGCTATGGCTACTTTAGTTGGGTTGATGACAACTCATCTACATCTATCCACCCATCTCCACTTATTAGTGATGAAGGATTTGAGTGAAAAATGTGTCAGGCTAGGGAAAATTCAGAAATTATATTTTTATGATGCCTTCTCTATATTGTAATCGCATATCTTTGTTGCGACCATATGCAAAGATGAACTCAGGAATTAGTTAGTTTAATATTTTCATATTGTAACAATATGTTAATATTGATATGACATAACTTCTCTTTGCCTCAAGTGTGCATATATATGGTTTACATATTTTTTTAAAATAATTCTTCATGTTTATGGCTCAAATGAGCCCCAATCTGCTATCAATCACATGATTTAACATATAGTGTTTTCTTGGTTATTTCATTTGTTCATTGACCTTGACTATGGATTGACTATAATTTTAAAGCTTGAGCGAGGCTTCGTACCATGCAGCATCCATAGATTTGTACGCAATGCTAATTTATGCTGGAGGTAAACTACATGTGTCATGTAAACAACATGATTGAATGCAATCTCTTTTGTGTGTTTTCAAGAGTTTTCCCACCAATACAAGTGTAAATAATGCATTGAACATAATCTATGGACACTACGTGGTATGAAGTCTTGCTAAAGTTTGAGCCCAGCATGGTATGAAGTCTACCTTTATTCTAGTGAGGGATTGGAATGAGTTCATTTTGGATGCAAAGGAGAATGGGGATACTCAAAGAGGAATTACACCAGCAAATGAGAGAAGGTATAAACACGATAGCTGAGAAACATAAATGCAGATTTCACAATAGCTGAGAAACATAATTGTAGGCATCACGGTCCATAATTTTTTGGAGACAACGTAATAGATGTACTCAATAGATATTGGAAAGTGATCCTTCCTAGTTGTTGTTATTCTATAAGGTTTGTCTCAATCCCAATAGGTTGTAGTTTCATTTTCTAGATGTGTAAGTTAGAGGGGGCTTACAATAATAAATCATGTAATGAGGGGGCTTAGAACACTAGTATATGCAAATTTCATTATTTAATAATAAAAATCTATTAAAATGTTTGCAGTTGCCTCATTTAACTTGAGGTTTGTCCTATATTATTTTTGTCATTATGGCCCTCCTCCGCTCTCTAAATTTATTCCTTATCTATGGTCTTTGAATCCCGTAGTGTCAATTTGGAATTAGAGGTGGAGAAGTTGCACTCCATCACTTGAGTATACAACTCAATTACATTATCTCCAAAAAGATGTGACCATGATGCCTACAATTATGTTTCTCAGCTGTTGTGTCCCAGGACCCCTTATGACCCTTTACAACCATTTACAATCCCTAAGACTACATCTTAGAAGTCTTAAAATATCGTAAAGGGTCATAAGAGGCTCCTAGGAGGGGCCAGATGAGCTTCCACCTTCACGTGGTTGGCCCTATTAAGTAGAGAATGTTATACTCTTCTCGAAACAAAGAGAAGCTCAATAATTTAAGGTCTTAGTCCATAGACAAATTAAATTAGACTTACTATCCAAAACACATAAAAAATATGCACATAAACACAACAACAGAGAAACATAAATGTAGATTTCACAATAGTTGAGAAACATAATTGTAGGCATCATGGTCACAATTTTTTGGAGACAACATAATTGATTTGTGTACCCAAGTGATGCAGAGAAACTTCTGCACCTCTGATTCCAAGTTGAATAGATTTGTTGGAGGACCTTGTATTCATGAGCAACAAATGTAGTCAACTTGGAATCAGAGGTGCAGGAGTTGCTCTGCATCGTCTGGGTATACAATTACATTGTCTCCAAAAAATTGTGACCATGATGCCTACAATTATGTTTCTCAACTATTATGTCCTAGGACCCCTTATGACCCTTTACGACCATTTGTGATCCCTAAAAATACATCTTAGAGGTCTTAAAAAGTCATAAAGGGTCATAGGAGGCTCCTAGGAGGGGCCAGATGAGCTTCCACCTTCATGAAGTTGGCCCTATTAAGTAGAGAATGCTATAATCTTTTCAAAACAAAGAGAAGCTCAATAATTTAAGGTCTCAGTCCATGGACAAATTAAATCGAAGGATTTTTTGAGGTCAATAAAGTAGTAAAAAGCCTCATCACCCGGAGTGTCCCATATTTTGTCAATGAAGTATCTAAGAGTCATTCTGTGATCTATGGTGGAGTGTTTCGGTCTAAAACTAGCTTATTTGTGTGAAATAAGATAGAAAATGTGTCACTGTTTGTAAACAGTAAACAACAATGACAAATATTATTCTGCTTAATTTGATAATATATATATATATATATATATATATATATATATATATATATATATATATATATATATATATATATATATATATATATATATATATATATATATATATATAAATTAAATTGTATGTCAATATTTTGACCAACAAAGAATAGAAATATCAACTAGAAAGATATACATTCGACGTTTATTGTGATATTTTTACATCGCAATTTCGACATCCATTGGTCGCAGGGATAAGGCTATAATCGACAATTCTTCTAGGATTAAGCAATGATTTTGATGTCGTTTCCATCAATAGTTCAACCACTAGGGATGTCAAAATTTTGAAGATGATTTTTCCTGTCGTATAAGCGATGAAAAAAATTTGACAATAGTTTTGGTCGTTTGGTTGACCAATTGGTATCGAAAATTTGACTAATCCTCGTCAAAAAATAGGCTAAAATTTACTAGTGGATGATGATTCTAGTGATGTTGATGATGATGGTGATGACAGTGACAATCATGATCATGGTGATGAAGATGGTGTTGATCAAGGCGATGATGGTCATGATGATGATGGTCATGATGATGATGATGATGATGATGGTGATGATGATGATGACGATGATGATGATGATGATGATGATGATGATGATGATGATGATGATGATGATGATGATGATGATGATGATGATGATGATGACATGGATGAGGAGGATGATCGATAACATGATCAATGAAATGTATGTCAACATATGATCAATGTCACGTATGAGGTATTGATTTATTCATAGAAATTTGAATTAAGTTATTATGTGTTGAACTCTATAGTCATAGAGTATATTTTGCATCATGTAAATTTTTTCTTCTATGTAATTTTTAGATTACATATCATGTAAATTTTGGCCAACTTAAGATAAATGATTTACATATGTAGGAAATTTAACGCCTTTGACATGGATCGACTGATGGAATATGGATGAAGTGACTGAGAGGGGGGGGTGAATTAGTCAACCATAAAACACTTCACTATTAATTCTTTCCAGATCACTTAGGATATCTTAATAATGTTATCTGTTTTAGCACTCGGTAAATAGATTGCAGTAACTTTGAAGATGCAGAAAGTATTAGCAATATTATCTTTAGATATTCATCAGCACATGTATATGATTGAGAAAGCAATTAAGAACACAAGAGACACAAGATTTAACATGGAAACCCAATATGGGAAAAACCACCAATGTATCTAGATATTGATTTTCACTTTTCTGAAGTGATGCCCGGTTAGAAGCCAACCCGGTAAAAGGTTACAAAACACACTGTTAGGTGTGACCTTGTTAGAGGATTTAAAACACCCTGCAAGGAGTGGCCTGGTAAGAGGTCTTGAAAACAATTCAATGGAATTGTCACCTTGTTAGAGGATTTACAATATGGTTGTTAAGCCAACTGGGTTAAGAGATTTAGAATTCACTGTTACAATGATAAGAAGGTAACAATGAAAAAGTGACCTGTATAATAATGCAACTGTCTTGCTGATTACAAATCTCTGTTCTGCATAATTCTGATCCTTTCTGATCGAATAAATCTCTGCTGCTCCTCAAGGATATCTGAACATCCTTCACAAATTTGCATATACCTTTTCTTCTTCTCTTCTGTAAATCTTCTACTGTATATTTATTTTTCACATTTGACCTTTTATTTATATGATTTTGGATTTGTCAAGTCAACATTATTTAGTATAACAGTCGGCTGAATTAAGCAAACTCTATTTGCAAAATTCCTTCAAGGGCCGATAGTGCTCGGTGACCATAACTTTCTATAATCTTTCGGTGACCGAGGGAACTCGGTAAACACCGACAATCCTTTACCTTTGATAACCGACTGAACTCGGTAAACACTGACCTTTCTTCGATGACCGAGTGAACTCAGTAAATACTAACTTTTCTTCGATGACCGAGTGAACTCGGTAAATACTAAATTTTCTTTGGCAACCAAGTGAACTCGGTAGACACTGCTTTTCTTCAATAACCGAGTGGACTCGGTAAGCACTAATAATCCTGTCTGGCAGACCGAATGAGCTCGGTAGGAACTGATTGCTGCGGACTATGACATAGTGTGACATCAAAGACAATACATAATTGAGTAGCAATTTCCTTCAGGAAATTATTTCCAACAATCTCCCTCTTTGGCATTGATGGCAACACAATATGTCATAGCATAAGAAATTTGAAAGAGTTAGCTCGGTTTAGATTCAAATCTCTCTCTGTCAGCAAACTTCCTTAATCCTGAAAGTTCTTCCTTCTGACTATTTTAAAATTTCTTGAAGTAATAGCAAAGACATAGCAAACACTCCCTCTTTGACAACACATGCCAAAGACAATTCTCATATTACCGGTGAAGGTTAATTTACCTCAAGTACTGATTCATATGCAATGATTCCTTTAATATGCTGCATCAACAAGTTGATTTTCATTCATGTTCTGGTTGATGCATCACTAAAACTGTATTTAGTGAGCCTCGGATAGGGGAATGACCCCTAACTTACCTCTTAGATACATAAATGCATCCTTAGGTAATGGTTTGGTGAAAATGTCTGCAATCTGTTCTTTTGTATGGATATATTCTAATCTGATTTCTTTATCCTGTACCAATTCTCTGACAAAGTGATATTTAATAGCAATGTGCTTGGTTTTGGAATGCATCACTGGATTCATAGAGATGTTTATTGCACTGGTATTGTCACAAAATATAACAACTGGTTCTTTGATTTCAACCTTCATACCTTCTAATAGCTATTTAAACCAAACAATATTTGAACAGTTTACTGCAACAGAAACATATTCTGCTTCAGCTGTGGATTGAGATGTGCAATTCTGCTTTTTACTAGTCCAGGATACCAGTCTTTTTCCAAGAAAAAATGCTCCACCACTTGTACTTTTTCTGTCATCAATGTTTCCTGCCCAATCAGCATCAGTAAAAACTTTCAAGTCTAGATTGCCTCCAAATTTATACCACAAACCATATTCTTCAGTTCCTCTTAAGTATCTTAAGATTCTTTTGATTGCCATCATGTGATTTTCCTTAGGTTTTGCTGAGAATCTAGCTACTATACTGACTGCTAAGGCAATATCAGGTCTTGTATGTACTACATACTGCAATTTTCCAATCATAGATCGGTATAGGGTCTGATCAACTTCTTTTGAATCATCATTTTTGGTAAGTTTCAGTCCGGTACACATGGGTGTACCAACTGGTTTTGAATCTTTCATACCAAACTTCTTAAGTATCTCCTTAATGTATTTGGATTGAGTAATGTATATACCATTCTTGCTTTGCTGAATTTGAAGACCAACAAAGAATTTTATTAAACCAAACATAGACATTTCAAATTCTCTGTTCATTTGCTCTGAAAATTCTTTGCACTGATCCTCATTCCCTGTAAATATAGTATCATCCACAAATATTTCTGCCAATACAATTTTGTCATTCGGTCCTTCTTTAATATACAGATTGCTGTTATCATTAGCTCTTTTGAAATTAATCTGAATCAAATAGTTATGGAGTCTTTCATACCATGCTCTAGGAGCTTGTTTTAAACCATACAATGCTTTCTGTAACCTGTAGACCATATCCCTTTTATCTGGATCAACAAAACCTTCAGGTTGTTCAATGTAGACTTCTTCATCAAGAATTCCATTGAGAAATGCAGATTTTATATCCATCTGATATACCTTAAATCCTTTGTGTGCTGCATAAGCAAGTAGAGTTCTTACACCTTCTAATCTTGCAATAGGAGCAAAAGTTTCTCCATAATCTATACCTTCTTCTTGAGAATAACCTTTACATACCAGTCTAGCTTTGTTTCTAGATACTTGACCATCTTCATTCAGTTTATTTCTGAATACCCATCTTGTTCCAATTATATTCTTATCTTTAGGTCTAGGTACAAGAGTCCAAGTTTTGTTCTTTTGTATTTGTTCTAATTCTTCATTCATTGCTTCAATCCAACTTTCATTCTCCAATGCATCTTTGATATTTCTAGGTTCAAAATCAGTAAGCAGACATGTACCTTTTAGCTTGCTTCTTGTCATAGTACCATCTGATTTGTTTCCAATGATTTGATCTGGTGTATGATGTCTTCTGACATATTTGGCTAGTATAGGTTCCTTGCCTTTTGAATGATTCATGCTGTTGTCTTCTAGGATCTCTTCTTCAGGTTGCTCGGGCTCGGTAGATATTTTCTCGGTAACTTCAGGCTGAGACTCGGTCTGAATTTATTCCTGTGACTCGGTTTGAACTTCTTCCTGTGACTCAGTTTGTGACTCGGTAACTGTGCTCGGCTCGGTAGATATAGCTTTCTTATTGATAGTTGTGTCTATCAATATTTCAGGTTCAATGTAAATGAATCTTTTGTAGTTCTCAGGTTCCCTTTTGCTTTCTTCCTCAGTCTTTTCTGCAAACTCATCAAATTTTACATGTATACTTTCTATGACTTTGTGAGTAGATAAGTTCAGACATTTGTATGCCTTGCTCTTGCTAGAATATCCTAGGAATATTCCTTCATCACTTTTCACATCAAATTTATTTCTTCTGGATTCTTTTAAGATATAACACTTGCTACCAAATATTTTCATGTAACTTACATTAGGTTTATAGCCATACCATAATTCATAAGGAGTTTTGAATGTGTCTTTCTTCAGTTGTACTCGGTTCAAGGTATGAACTACAGTGCTGATAGCTTCCTTCCAGTACTTTATAGCAATGTTCTTTTCTATCATTAGAGTCCTTGCACAATCCATAATAGATCTGTTTCTTCTTTCTGCTATTCCATTCTGCTCAGGAGTTCTAGGAGCTGATACCTGTCTTTTGATTCCTCTTTCAATGCAAAAGTTGTTAAAATCATGGGAGATGAATTCACCACCTCTGTCTGATCTTAAGCATTTCAATCTTTTCCCTGTTTCTTTTTCTACTCTTGCTAAGTACCATTTGAACTTTTCAAATGCCTCTGATTTTTCTCTTAAATACATAACAGTCATCATTCTAGAATAATCATCAATGAAAAGAATAAATAATTTATCTCCAGTATAGCTTTGTATTCCAATAGGTCCACATAAATCAGTATGCACAATTTCGAAAATTTCTTTAGACTGATAGTTCTTACTCTTGAAACTAGTTTTACTCATTTTGCCAATCTGATAATTCTTACATAGACCAGTGTCAGGTTTCTTCAAAGTAGGAATGCCTCTAACCTTCTTGAATTTGCTTATTTTTATCATGTTATCAAAATTCACATGACATAACCTTTTGTGCCATAGCCAACTTTCTTCTATTTGAGCAATAAAGCATGAATATTCATTGAGATCAAGATAAAATAAGTTACCTTTTGTTTGTTTGCCTGATCCAATGAGTTTTCCTTTTCTATCCAGCAGTCTTGCTTGACCATTCATGAATTCAACTTTGAAACCAGTGTTGATTAGCTGTGCTACACTTAAAAGATTATGTTTTAGTCCTTCAACCCAATAAGCATTATCACATATGAGTTCTTTGGTTAATGAGATTCTTCCTTTTCCTTTTATACAACAAGGTTCATTATTTCCAAATCTTACATTACCATTATCACAGTCTTCTAGATATTCAAATTTTGTCTTGTCACCAGTCATGTGGTGTGAACATCCGCTGTCTATTACCCATATATCATCTTTGCTTATATGAGAAATAAGTGCCATCTTATCTTCATCATCATCAAATTCATCTTTTATAGCAATAAAGACAATTTCTTCTTCACTATCATCAGAATCTTTAGCCATAAAACATGATTTCTTACCTTTATCCTTGTATGATTTGAAATTCTTTTTGCCATAGTACTTGTGACTTCTCTTTTCTTCTTTGACTTGCTTGTTTGGGCACCTAGCTGCAATATGTCCAATTTCTTCACATGAAAAACAGATTAAAGGAGTTTTACCTTTATATTTACCTTTCCCTCTAGAGTACTTCTTTGCAAGTAATGCTTCTACAATTTCAAGATCACTATCAGAACTTTCTTCTGATTATTCTTCACTTTCTAACTGAACTTCTTTAATTTTCTTGTTCTTCTTTAGTGAAACCTTGGCCTCAAATGCTGATTCAATATTTTTGGAACTAGGAACATAGTTATCATAGTTGTCTAATTCAAAAGCTATCAATCTTCCAACTAAAGCATCCAAAGTTATATTGTGGTTTGTTTCACATCTTCTTTCTTGAATAGCTGATACTCTTATTGCATAGATAGGGAGTAGTGTTCTGAGTACCTTACTTATAACAGTCTCATCTAAGATTGTTCCTCCAGAAGCTCTAATTGCACTTACACTTTCTTTGATTTTTTCAACATATTTTGCAATGTTTTCATCTTCCTTCATATTCATCTTGTCAAACTGTCCTCTTAGGCTTTCTGCTTTGGCTCTTTTCACATTTGCATGACCACCATATATTTTCTTCAGTGCCACCCACATTTCATATGTAGTAGTGCAGTCTTTAATGTCATCAAATTCTTCATAGCTGAGAGCAGATGCAATGTCTATCATCATGGTGTTGTGAGTCTTTTTATCTGCAATGTCTTCAATAGTTAATGCGCCATTAGGAATTGTGTATTCTTCATCAATGTATTTGCATCCTGAATCACCAATGGAAGCCAGATGAAGTCGCATGAGACCTTGCCATGCTGAAAAGTTATCTCTGTTGAGCTTTGGAATTTCCCTCTTGTAAGACATCCTGATCTTTAGCTTAGGTCCTTGAAACCCTTCCTGCAAGCACCAAATGCTCTGATACCAATTGATGGAATATGGATGAAGTGACTGAGAGGGGGGGGGTGAATCAGTCAACCATAAAACACTTCACTATTAATTCTTTCCAGATCCCTTAGGATATCTTAATAATGTTATCTGTTTTAGCACTCGGTAAATAGATTGCAGTAACTTTGAAGATGCAGAAAGTATTAGCAATATTATCTTTAGATATTCATTAGCACATGTATATGATTGAGAAAGCAATTAAGAACACAAGAGACACAAGATTTAACGTGGAAACCCAATATGGGAAAAACCACCAATGTATCTAGATACTGATTTTCACTTTTCTGAAGTGATGCCCGGTTAGAAGCCAACCCGGTAAAAGGTTACAAAACACTCTGTTAGGTGTGACCTTGTTAGAGGATTTAAAACACCCTACAAGGAGTGGCCTGGTAAGAGGTCTTGAAAACAATTCAATGGAATTGTCACCTTGTTAGAGGATTTACAATATGGTTGTTAAGCCAACTCGGTTAAGAGATTTAGAATTCACTGTTACAATGATAAGAAGGTAACAATGAAAAAGTGACCTGTATAATAATGCAACTGTCTTGCTGATTACAGATCTCTGTTCTGCATAATTCTGATCCTTTCTGATCGAATAAATCTCTGCTGCTCCTCAAGGATATCTGAACATCCTTCACAAATTCGCATATACCTTTTCTTCTTCTCTTCTGTAAATCTCCTATTGTATATTTATTTTTCACATTTGACCTTTTATTTATATGATTTTGGATTTGTCAAGTCGAAATTATTTAGTATAACAGTCAGCTGAATTAAGCAAACTCTATTTGCAAAAGTCCTTCAAGGGCCGACAGTGCTCGGTGACCATAACTTTCTATAATCTTTCAGTGACCGAGGGAACTCGGTAAACACCGACAATCCTTTACCTTTGATAACCGACTGAACTTGGTAAACACTGACTTTTCTTCGATGACTGAGTGAACTCGGTAAATACTAACTTTTCTTCGATGACCGAGTGAACTCGGTAAATACTAACTTTTCTTTGGCAACCGAGTGAACTCGGTAGACACTGCTTTTCTTCGATAACCGAGTGGACTCGGTAAGCACTAATAATCCTGTCTGGCAAACCGACTGAGCTCGGTAGGAACTGATTGCTACGGACTATGACATAGTGTGACATCAAAGACAATACATAATTGAGTAGCAATTTCCTTCAGGCAATTATTTCCAACATCGACATGTATAATTTATTATTTGGTTTCCTTCTCTTTGGGTAGAAAAATATATAGATCCTACTATGTCTCTCATTTGATGGCTTGCAAGTATCACAAAATAGGTATTTGTCTGATCTGTTTTCCTCAAGTGAGGAAAATGTGACAATAAAAAACAAAAGTGAGACATCTATTACCTCTAAAATAGGGAGATCAACTAGAGGTCAAAAGATTAGAATAAAATTTGATAAACAAATGCAATTTTTCCTTGTTGAGGGGGGGTCATGTTATTATGATAATGAGACCAAAGGTGATAGGAAGGTTCCCTTAAGGTACACACATCTTCAGAAAGAATGGGTACCCAAGAAACTACCTCCAGTTAACACTAATTTTTTTTGTTAACAAAAGGATATATCGCATAGCTCCCTCTTCATTACATGGTTTGGGCTTATTTTCCATAGATGGCATAAAGGTCAGTTATAATCAAGTTGTTGAATTGATGGAGTATGTAGGACCTTCTTACGATTACAATAATTGGATGCAGATTGTGCAATATAAAAAAAGTATTCGTAGGTATGCATTGTCAGGAAATTATATACAATGAAAAGAAAATGATCAAACTAAAAGGATCACTATGTATATTGATGGACGACCAAAAGCAATAGGGAATATTGTATGTTTTATAAATAGTTCTCAACCTGTATCAACTAATAAGTAGTCAAATTGTATATTCGAGGTACGCGAGGGAAATCGTGTATTTGTATGTGCAATAAAATCAATAAGTGTAGGGGGAGAGCTTTTGATAGATTACAATTTGAATTGTGTAGATACAAAAAAATTCCCTATCATGGTATTGGTAAGTATAACATTTAAACCAATTGCCTCCAATTAATATTAACTCCAATGTACAATCTACTATTTTATTAATAACTTTTTTTGGTTAGTATATTACTTTCATTTCACTTCCAATTGCTAAGAATTACTAATCTTTGTCACATGGTGACATTGATCCACCTCAAGATACAGGTGGGGATGTTCCTCACAGTACAACTTCTTCATCAAAGGTAAACCTTAATTAGTGTAATTCTACAAATTAGATGGAAAAAAATGTCATATTATTTTGTCCTTTTCTTTATGGCTTTGGAGTTATTTTGATAGAATTTTACTGATATCGATGTCACAACTTGATATTTATTGATAGAGAAAAGAAAAAATGACAACATATCAATTGCGATTTAAAGTTGAGGCGACATTTATAGATGACATTGAATCTAACTCTAACAATGTATTCATGGCTAGTCAAATAAAAAGTAGATATGGTAAAGAAATTCTTAACCTTATAATGGAACCAATAAAAAATGAGGAGACATAAGAACTCAAAGAAGAATTGATACATAGAGTCAATTGTATTAATGTAAGCAGTAATTAATCTTAACCAATAATTAAAATTCAACAGATGTTTATATTTTATACTGTAGTACCTTGCGCCTAGTCTGATTTTATAAATATCATAATTAATCTAAGATGATAGATTATATGTTAGGAATTTGTTGATGCTTATGATTATACTTACCCCATACTTGCATGTGTATGGTTGATGTGTTTGTTTTATATTTCTATTTGATGTGCTTGATATGGTTGAGGGACATAGTCGTAGTTACTTGCTTGCGAGATCCACACGATCAGCTGATACCCACCATTGTCTATTATATCTCTATATATATGCACATGCTTGTCTCTTATGTAGGTTTGTAGGTACCGGGCATCGACTTCCCTGAATTGTCAGGATAAGCGTGCCCTATCGCTAATCTCAATGGTAAAAAAGGGGAGATAATATTCAGTTCTAAATCCTAACCTAATCCAAATAATGTTCTAAAGTAGGGGACAAGATTCTGTGTTTCCACCTTTCTAAACTCATCCAATTGGCAAGAGTCTACACCTATGTCCTGAGCATGAATGTGGGTGTTTAGGTCTTTTTGATTCATTGGTTTGTGGCGTTTGATGTGATTTCTATTTTTAGATCATTATATTTTTAGCCGTGGCATAGTATTTAAATGGTAATTAAATAAATATATTTATTTAGTTTAATTATTATTTATATTATATAGTTGATGCATAAATTAATTAAAAATTAATTTTATGCTAATATTGAGTGTGGTTGAAATATTTAATTAATGTGAATTAATTAAATAACTTCACCTTTGCAATATTTAATCATGAAATTTAACCTTTGTTTAATTAAAATATATATTTATTAAATTAAAAGTTATTTTGGCATGTGTTAATTATGTTAACTAAATATTTTAATTATTAATTAATTGAATGCATTATGTTGCACATTGATGCAGGAGCATCCTGGGTGTAAGAGCAATCTTGCATCACCCAAAAATATTTTTATTTTTGTATTCAATAAGAGCTATCTTGTGCAGAGTTGCTATTTGTGAAAACTTGCTATTTTTAGTAAGTTGGTCTTACGATCTCGGAATGTCTGATTTTACATATGGAGGTTCATCTCAGTCATATCAGCCTACTAGCAAAGTTTCATGGATAGATCAGGTGTAGTTTTGAAGATATTGAAGATTTTCGGTATTGGCAGCAGGGTACAGAAACTTCGAACTCAGTTTTGAAGGCTTTAGAGGCCCCGGATGAGGTTGAAAATTTGGGTGACATGCGCTTTGCGCAAGTCAAGCCTGTAGAGCCCTTCGTAGCGTTTCCAAAATGAGATTATAATAGTCAATCGGGTCAATGGGCAATGACTTATGGTCTTCAGAAGTTGGGTTACCTGAAATGGCAAAAAATATTTTTTCTTCAAAATTCATGTTTGGGTTTCAAAACTCATTTTGAGCCGACTTTGATGTAATAAATTGTAAAATAAAATAATTCTATGTTTGGTCAGCCCTAAGGGCTAAATTTCTAGAACCTTCCCGGGCGGTGGAAATTGCCTATATAAAGAAGGCTCATAGTATTGTCTAGAATAGTTCTGGGTAGTAGATCTGGGTATTGATTCGAGGCTTTTTCCTACAGAATATTGTAAGGGAATGCCCATGTGGCTTTGCATATTGTAATTCTAAAAGTTTGTAATTCCACATTTATGGAGATAATAAGAAGCCAATTTTCTGTTCTTGCATATTATTGTTGTTGTTTCTCTATTTCTGTTATGTGCTTGTGGTATTAAGGGGAGCACCCTTCATCAAGTGGTATTAGAGCAGGAGTTTTTGAGTGTGTAAACAGATCGCCGACTGTGAGGCAGTTTGCACTAGGACCGTGGTTAGAGTTTCAGCACGCATCGCAAAAATGCCTCCACGAAGAGAATGTGGCGGAAGAGTTGGTGCTGTGACACCTGAGGTTAGAGAGCTGCAGAGATAAATGCGAGCATTGGAAGAAGAGATTCGTAGAGGAATGAATCTTAATGTCAGACACAAAAGTGAGGATGAAGCCGAAGAAGAATATCAAGAAGGAGAAGTTAAAATTGTGAACCAGGAGGAAGAAAGACTTTTTCGGGTGATTTTCAAGATTGAGAAAAGACCTAAGATTGAGGTTCCTACATTTTCTAGAAATCTTAACCCAGAGGATTTAATCGACTGAATCAATGAATGTGAGGAATATTTTGAGTAGGAAAATGTTGAGAATCCTGATAGGGTCAAATTTGCGAAGGCCAGACTGAAAGGTCATGCGAAGATTTGGTGGCAAGAGATTCAATTGGAGCGAAATAGAAGAGGGAAAGATAAAATCACAAGATGGGATCGGATGGTGGATAAATTGAAGTGACAGTTCATTCCTATTGATTATGAGCTTGACCTACTAATGAAAATGCAAAGTTTGAAGCAAGCAGGAAGATCTGTTCAGGAGTATACAAAGGAGTTCTATCGACTCCTCATCAGAACAGGCCATGCAGAAGCTGATAAGGAGAAAGTTGCCAGATACCTTAATGGGTTAAGGCCAAGCATTCAGGAGGTGTTGAATCTGGTTCGAATGAACAGTATTGAGGAGGCATACCAGTTTGCCCTAAAAGTAGAGGAAAAGCTGAATAAGAAGTTTGAGAGCAGACAAAATGGAAGAGGTCATGGTGGAAGATTTGGCGGATGGTCATATGGTGGTCGAAATAAAGATCCGAAAAAGAAGGATGAGGCCAGTAGCAGTTAGAATCAAAGAGGAAACAATTACAATCATTTCCAAGATCAGAATAATAGAAATCAGAGAGGAAGAGGAAGAGGACAAGGATCTGGAAGAGGAGGCTTCCGTGGAACATGTTTTCACTATGGAGAAGAAGGTCATAGGGCATTTGAATGTCCTCAGCACCAAGGCAGAACATGTAGGAGAAATGAAGGCCAGGCCAGAGTTGCACATGTAGATGAAGATGCTAGATCATCAAATTCTGAAGATGCTGAAAGAGGAGAAATGCTAATTAATAGAAGAGTCCTGCTGAGTGGTGAGAACGAACCTGAACAAAGGGGAAGCTTGTTTCACACTTGATGCAAGTGTGAGGGTAAATACTATGATGTGATTATCGATAGTGGAAGCACTGACAATTTGGTGTCAAAAGAGACGGTGACAAAGTTGAAGCTCAAGAGACAGAAACACCCACATTCATATCGGATTGCCTGGGTGCAGGATGACCACAAGGTCATGGTCAGTGAACAGTGCCTAGTAAAGTTCAAGATCGGCGGGTACCAAGATGAGGTACTATGTGATATCATCTCTATGGATGCATGTCATATGTTGTTGGGTAGACCGTGGCAATTTGACAGATGTGCTGTACATGATGGTTGTGCGAATACCTATTCCCTAACAAAGGATGGAGTGCAACATAAGCTAAAGCTATTAAAGGAGACCAAAGAAAAGATATGTGGTAATGCAAGAATAACTCTTGTTGATGGAAGAAAATTCCTAGATGGTATGAGGCATGAGCATGTGTGTTTTTCTTTAATTCCAAAAGCTAGTAAAGAAGAAGTAGAGGATGTACCTGTAGAGGTTGCAAATTTGTTGAATGAGTTTCAGGATATTGTATCTGATAATGTACCTAATAGATTACCACCGGTAAGGAAGATCATTCATCAGATGGATTTGATTCTAGGAGCCAGTTTGCCAAACAAGGCAGCACACAGAATGACACCAGCAGAAAGTGAAGAGTTGAACAGATAAGTACATGAGTTGTTACAAAAGGGATTGATTCGGGAGACCCTGAGTCCATGTGCTGTACCAGCAGTATTAGCACCAAAGAAGAATAGAGAATGGAGGATGTATATAGATTCCAGAGCAATAAACAAGATCACAATCAAGTATAGGTTTTCATTGCCACGAATGGATGATATTATGGATTGTTTGAGTGGAGTTGTGTATTTCTCAAAGATAGATCTAAAGAGTGGATATCTCCAAATTTAGATCAAAGAAGGAGATGAATGAAAGACTGCCTTCAAGACAAAGGAAGGACTGTATGAGTGGTTAGTCATGCCTTTTGGGCTAACCAATGCACAGAGCACTTTCATGCGGCTCATGAACGAGGTTCTGAAATTTTTTTTGGGTAAGTTTGTCATTGTTTACCTAGATGATATTTTGATCTTTAGCAAGACATTGGAGGAGCATATGATGCATATTCATATGGTGTTTGGGAAACTGAGAGATGAGAAATTATTAATTAACTTGAAGAAGTGCAGTTTTGTGAAGAAAGAGTTAGTGTATTTAGGATTTGTAGTTTCAGCAGAAGGTCTGAAAATGGATCCAGAGAAGGTACAGACTATCCTTGAATGGCCTACTCCAAGGAGTGCTACTAAGGTAAGATATTTTAATGGTTTGGCTAGCATTTACAAAAAGTTTATCAGAAATTTTAGTAGTATTTGTGGACCCTTGACTGAAACAATGAGAGGGGATAGAAAAGAGTTTAAGTGGACTAATGGGGCAGAAAAGAGTTTTCAATTATTGAAACAAAAAGTTACAGAACAACCTATTTTAGCACTTCCAGATTTTAATAAGGTGTTTCAAATAGATTGTGATGCTATGGTACTGCATTAGGAGCTGTTATGAGCCAAGAAGGTAAACCTATTGCTTATTTCAGTGAGAAGTTAAATGATGCCAAGAGAAAATATTCTGTCTATGATCAAGAATTTTATGCTATAGTTCAGGCATTAAAGAAGTGGAGACATTATCTACTTCCTAAGGAGTTTGTTTTGTATACTGATCATCAAGCCTTGCAATATTTGAATAGTCAAGGAAAGTTGAATCAGAGACATTTGAAATGGGTTGAGTTTTTGCAGAGTTATACATTTGTTTTGAAACACAGGAGTGTAAAGTCTAATAGGGTTGCGGATGCTCTTAGTAGAAGGAAACTATTGCTAACAGAGATGCAGATTGAAGTGGTTGGGTTCAAGGAACTCAAGAATTTGTATCCAAAGGATCTTGATTTTGGTGGAGCTTGGAAAGCTTGTAAAGAGCCTGTTACTCTAGACACGATGAAATGGCTAAATTTTATCATCTAGGATGATATGCTATTCAGATGGAGTCAGTTGTGCATTCCACAAAGTTCTATGAGGGAGAATCTCATCAAGGAGAAGCATAGTGGAGGATTGGCTAGACATTTTGGTCGAGATAAAACTCTTGCTTTGGTTAGTGAAAATTATTATTGGCCACAGTTGCAGCAAGATGTCAACAAGTTTGTACAGAGTTACAGAGTATGTCAGATGGAAAAAGGAGTGAAGCAGAATACAGGGTTGTATCAGCCATTACCTGTACCAGAGAAGCCTTGGGAGAATATCAGTATAGACTTTGTTCTTGGTTTACCAAGGATACAGCGGGGACATGATTCAATTTTTGTAGTAGTTGACAGATTTTCAAAGATGACACATTTCATTCCCTGCAAGAAGACTAATAATGCTATTCATGTAGTAGAATTGTTTTTCAAAGAAGTGGTGAGACTACATAGTTTTTCAAAGACCATAGTTTCAGATCAAAATACTAAGTTTGTTGGATATTTCTGGCGGACATTGTGGAAGAAGTTGAAGACAGATTTGAAGTTCAGTTCATCACATCATCCACAGACTGATGGACAGATAGAGGTGGTGAATAGAAGTTTGGAAAATCTGTTGAGATGTTTGGTTGGAGATAAGCCAATAGGATGAGATTTGATTTTACCACAGGTAGAATTTGCATACAATAATTCAGTCAACAGGAGCACTGGTAAATCACCATTCCAGATTGTATATGGAAGTAGTCTAAGAAATACATCTGAGTTGAGAAAGATAGATAAAGGAGAAATAAGTAGTGCTGAAGCTGAGGATTTTGCAGAATATTTGAAGAACATCCACGAGGAGGTGAGGAAGCATATTACCAAGATGAATGTGCAGTATAAGACTAAGGTAGACGAGAAAAGGAGGCATAAGGAATTTCAGGTTGGGGATGAAGTCATGGTTCATTTGCAGAAGGAGCAGTTTCCAATTGGTACATATAACAAGCTGAAAATGAAGAATTTTGGACCATGTAAGATACTGAAGAAGCATGATTTAGGAAATGCATATGAGGTAGGATTCCCTACTGAGCTGAATATTTCACCAGTGTTTAACATTTTAGATTTGACAGAGTATCATGAAAGAGGTGTTGAAGATGAGGTTGTAGCAGCACAATGGAGTATTCCAGCAACCAGTTCAGATATCAAGGAGATTGAAGACATACTAGACAGTCATGTTGGCAGAAGCACAAGCAACAGGACATATGAAGAGTTTTTGGTCAAATGGAAAGGATGACTTGTTGAAGATTCATCATGGCTAACAAAGGAGGAGGTTAATCATCTTAGTTTTCCTTTTCACACCTGAGTCATGATAGGGTCACTTCTTAAACTACCCCGGGTGTCTGATGCAGGAGCATCCTGGGTGTAAGAGCAATCTTACATCACCTAAAAATATTTTTATTTTTGTATTCAATAAGGGTTATCTTGTGCAGAGTTGCTATTTGTGGAAACTTGCTATTTTTAGGAAGTTGGTCTTACAATCTTGGAATGTTTGATTTTACATATGGAGGTTCATCTCAGTCATATCAGCCTGCCAGCAAAGTTTCATGGATAGATCAGGTGTAGTTTTTAAGATATTGAAGATTTTCGGTATTGGCAGCAGGGTACAGAAACTTTGAACTCAGTTTTGAAAGCTTTAGAGGCCCCGAATGACATTGAAAATTTGGGTGATGGATGTTTTGTGCACATCAAGCCTGTACAGCACTTCATGGCATTTCCAGAATGGGGTTATAATAGCCAATCAGGTCAACGAACGATGACTTATGGTCTTCAGAAGTTGGGTCACCTGAAATGGTGGAAAATAATTTTTTTTCAAAATTTATGTTTGGGTTTCAAAACTCATTTTGAGCCGACTTTGATGTAATAAATTGTAAAATAAAATAATTCTAAGTTTGGTCGGCCCTAAGGGCTAAATTTCTAGAACCTTCCCAGGCGGTGGAAATTGCCTATATAAAGAAGGCCCATAGTGTTGTCTAGAGTAGTTCTAGGTAGTAGATCTAGGTATTGATTCGAAGCTTTGTCCTATAGAATATTGTAAGGGAATGCCCATGTGGCTTTGCATATTGTAATTCTAAAAGTTTGTAATTCTACATTTGTGGAGATAATAAGAAGCCAATTTTCTGTTCTTGCATATTATTGTTGTTGTTTCTCTATTTTTGTTATGTGCTTGTGGTATTAAGGGGAGCACCCTTCATCACACATTCATAATTGAATGGAATTGAATTAATAATTTAAGTTGAATTTTGGTTATGTGCTTTCAACTAAAGTCAAAGTGGAAGGGGGACTTCAGTTCAACTGAGACTGAGTTGTAAACTAAAGTTCATCTTCATGCAAAGCCCTTTTGATGTTGAGTTTATATTCATGCATGAGAAAGGAAGTTTCTTTAAATATTAGGGATTTTTGCCATTATTCGGGTACACAGGTTTTGGAGGAGGAATTTTTGGAGACAGGTTGGAGAGAGAGTTCTTCAAAAAGGTCAGATTTTGTCTTCTTCATTCTGGTCATCATCGACTCTGTATAATCTGAATTGAGGTAGGTTTTAAATTTATTACTGATAATCTTTCTCAAAATTCCTGTAGGAAATTGTAGAAAGTGTCTTCTTCATGCTTGATGGTTTTGATTATTTAAGAAGCAATGTTTATATTAGTTGGATGTTAGAACAAGTTTGCATACAATCCATTATGTGTTTTGAACCTATCTTTTGTTATTAAAACCTCAAATTGAAAAATTAGTTATGATCAATTGAAAACCCAAGTGGTTTAAGGTTTTGATTTTGTTGAGGTTTAGTTGAGATTATGTCCATGCTAATGTAATTGATATATATATATATATATATGTACATATATATATACATATATATGTAGATATACATATATATATACATATATGTATATATATATGTACATATATATATATATACATATGTATATATAGATATAAATACATATGTATATATATATATATGTGTGTGTATATTTAACTATATATATATACATATATATATATATATGTATGTATATCTAACTATATATATATATATATATGTATATATATATATATATGTATATATAACTATATATGTATATATATATATATGTATATATAACTATACATACATACATACATACATACATACATATATATATACATATATATATACATATATATATATATTATATATATACATATGTATATATATATACACATATGTATATCTATATACATATACATATTATATATATATATATATATGTATATGTGTATATATATATGTATGTATATATATATATGTGCATATCTATATATATAGATATATATATATATATATATATATGTATATATATACATATACATATGTATATATATACATATTTATATGTATATATATACATATGTATATGTATATATATACATATATGTATATATATATATACATATGTATATGTATATATATACATATATGTATATATATATATATATATGTATATGTATATATATATATATATATGTATGTATGTATGTATGTATATATGTATGTATATATATATATATATACATACATACATACATATATATATATATATATATATATGTATGTATGTATGTATGTATGTATGTATGTATGTATGTATGTATGTATATATATATATATATATATATATATATATATATATATATATATATATATATATATTGATGAAGGGTGCTCCTCTTAATACCACAAACACATAATAGAAATAGAGAAACAACAACAATAATATGCAAGAACAAAAAATTGGCTTCTTATTATCTCCACAATTGTGGAATTACAAACTTTCAGACTTTCAGAATTACAATATGCAAAGCCACATGGGCATTCCCTTACCATATTCTGTAGGACAAAGCCTCGAATCAATACCCAGATCTACTATCCAGAACTGCCCTAGACAACACTACGGGCCTTCTTTATATAGGCAATTTCACGCCCGAGGAAAGTTCTAGAAATTTAGCCCTTAGGGCCGACCCAAACTTAGAATTATTTTATTTTACAATTTATTACATCAAAGTCGGCTCAAAATGAGTTTTGAAACCTAAACAAAAATTTTGAAGAAAAATTATTTTCTGCCATTTCAGGGGACCCACTTTCCGAAGACCATAAGTCATCACCTCTTGACCCCGATTGGCTATTATAACCCAATTCTGCAAATGCCACGAAGTGCTCTACAGGCTTGACTAGCACTATGCGTCTGTCACCCAAATTTTTAACCTCATCTGGGGTGTCTAAAGCCTTCAAAACTGAGTTCAAAGTTTTTGTGCCCTGCTGCCAATACCGAAAATCTTCAATATCTTCAAAACTAGACCTGATCTAGCCATGAAACTTTGTTGGCAAGCTGATATGACTGAGATGAACCTCCATATGTAAAATTAGAATATTCTAAGAACGTAAGACCAACTTACTAAAAATAGCAAGTTTCCATAAATAGCAACTCTGCACAAGATAGCCCTTATTGAATACAAAAACAAAAATATTTTTGGGTGATGCAAGATTGCTCTTACACCCAGGATGCTCCTGCATCAGACACCTAGGATATATTTGAGAAGTGACCTTGTCACGACTCAAGTGTGCAGAGGAAAACCAAGATGGTTAACCTCCTCCTTTGTTAGCCATGATGAATCATCAATGGGTCATCCTTTCTATTTGACCAAATACTCTTCATATGTCATATTCCTTGTGCTTCTGCCAACTCTGTACAAACTTCTTCACATCTTGCTGCAATTGTGGCCAATAATAATTTTCACCAACCAAAGCAAAAGTTTTATCACGACCAAAATATCTAGCCAATCCTCCACTATGCTTCTCCTTGATGAGATTCTCCCTCATAGAACTTCATGGAATGTACAACTGACTCCCTCTGAATAGCATATCATCTTGGATGATAAAATCTAGCTATTTCATCTTGTCTAGAGTAATAGGTTCTGTACAAGCTTTCCAAGCTTCACCAAAATCAGGATCCTCTGGATACAAATTCTTGAGTTCCTTGAACCCAACCACCTCAATCTGCATCTCTGTCAGCAATAGTTGCCTTCTGCTAAGAGCATCTGCAACCCTGTTAGACTTTTCACTTCTGTGTTTCAAAATAAATGTATAACTCTGCAAAAACTCAACCCATTTCAAATGCCTCTGATTCAACTTTCCTTGAGTATTCAAATATTGCAAAGCTTGATGATCAGTATACAAAATAAACTCCTTAGGAAGCAGATAGTGCCTCCACTTTTTCAATGCCTGAACTATAGCATAAAATTTCTGATCATAAATAGAATATTTTCTTTTGGCATCATTTAACTTCTCACTGAAATAAGCAACAGGTTTACCTTCTTGGCTCATAATAGCTCTTTATTGTAGTACCACTAGCATCACAATCTACTTGAAACACCTTATTAAAAATCTGGAAGTGCTAAAACAGGTTGTTTTGTAACTTTTTTGTTTCAACAATTGAAAAACTCTTTTCTGCCCCATTAGTCCTCTTAAACTCTTTTCTATCCCCTCTCATTGTTTTTAGTCAAGGGTCCACAAATACTACTAAAATTTCTGATAAAATTTCTGTAAAAGCTAGCTAGACCATGAAAAGATCTTACCTCGGTAGCACTCCTTAGAGTAGGCCATTCAAGGATAGCCTGTACCTTCTCTGGGTCCATTTTTAGACCTTCTGCTGAAACTACAAATCCCAAATACACTAACTCTTTCTTCACAAAACTGCACTTCTTCAAATTAATCAATAATTTCTCATCTCTCAACTTCTCAAACACCATACGAATATGCATCATATGTTCCCTCCAACGTCTTGCTAAAAATCAAAATATCAGCTAGGTAAACAATGACAAACTTACCCAAAAATTCTTTCAGAACCTCATTCATGAGCCGCATGAAAGTGCTCGGTGCATTGGTTAGCCCAAAAGGCATGACCAACCACTCATACAGTCCTTCCTTTGTCTTGAAGGTAGTCTTCCATTCATCTCCTTCTCTGATCCAAATCTGGTGATATCTACTATTCATATCTATCTTTGAGAAATACACAGCTCCACTCAAACAATCCATAATATCATCCATTCGTGGCAATGGAAACCCATACTTGATTGTGATCTTATTTATTGTTTTGGAAATTTGTACACATCCTCCACTCTCCATTCTTCTTTGGTGCTAATACCGCTGGTACAACATAGGGACTCAGACTTTCTCGAATCAACCCCTTCTGTAATAACTCATGTACTTGTCTATTCAACTCTTCACTTTCTACTGGTGTCATTCTATGTGCTACTTTGTTTAGCAAACTAGCTCCTGGAATCAAATCTATTTGATGACTGATCTTCCTTACCGGTGGTAATCCATCAGGTACATTATCAGATACAATATCCTGAAACTCATTCAACAAATTTGCAACCTCTACAGGTACATCCTCTACTTCTTCTTTACCAACTTTTGGAATTAAAGAAAAACACACATGCTCGTGCATCATACCATCTAAAAATTTTCTTCCATCAACAATTGTTATTCTTGCATTACCACATACCTTTTTTTCAGTCTCCTTCAATGGCTTTAGCTTATGTCGCACTCCATCCTTTGTCCAGGGAATAGGTATTCGCGATGACCATCGTGTACAACACATTTGTCAAAACTGCCACGGTCTACCCAAAACATATGACATGCATCCATAGAGATGATATCACATAGTACCTCATCTCGGTACCCGCCGATCTTGAACTTTACCAGGCACTATTCACTGACCATGACCTTGTGGTCATCCTACACCCAGGCAATCTGATATGGATGTGGGTGTTTTTATCTCTTGAGCTTCAACTTTGTCACCATCTCTTTTGACACCAAATTGTCAGTGCTTCCACTATCGATAATCACATCACAGCACTTACCCTCACACTTGCATCTATTGCAAAATAGGATCCTCATTTATTCAGGTTCATTTTTACCACTCAGAAAGACTCTTCTATTAATTAGTGTTTCTCCTCTTTCGACATCTTCAGAATTTGACAATCTAGCATCTTCATCTACATGTGCAACTCTGGCTTGGCCTTCATTTCTCCTGTCTATTCTACCTTGGCACTGAGGACATTCAAATGCCCTATGACCTTCTTCTCCACAGTGAAAACATGTTCTACGGAAGCCTCCTCTTCCAGATCCTTGTTTCCTCTTCCTCTTCCTTTCTTATCTTTATTACTCTGATCCTGAAAATAATTAGAATTATTTCCTCTCTGATTCTTACTGCTACTAGCCTCATCCTTCTTTTTCGGATCTTCATTTTTGGCCACCATATGATAGTCCGCCAGATCTTCCACCATGACCTCTTCCATTTTGTCTGCTCTCAAAACTTCATGTTCAGCTTTTCCTCTACTTTTAGGGAAACTGGTATGCCTCCTCAATACTGTTCATTCGAACCAGATTCAACTCCTCCTGAATTCTTGGCCTTAACCCGTTAATGGTATCAGGCAACTTTCTCCTTATCAGCTTCTGCATGGCCTGTTTCTGATGAGGAGTCGATAGAACTCCTCTGTATACTCCTCAACAGATCTTCCTGCTTGCTTCAAACTTTTGCATTTTCTTTAGTAGGTCAAGCTCATATAGCAACAGGAATGAACTGTCCGCTTCAATTTATCCACCATCCAATCCCATCTTGTGATTTTATCTTTCCCTCTTCTATTTCACTTCAATTGAATTTCTTGCCACCAGATCTTCGCATGACCTTTCAATTTGGCCTTCACAAATTTGACCCTATCAAGATCCTCAACATCTTCATACTCAAAATATTCCTCACATTCATTGATTCAGTCGATCAATTCCTCTGGGTTAAGATTTCTAGAAAATGTAGGAACCTCAATCTTAGGTCTTTTTCCAATCTTGAAAATCGCCCGAAAAAAGTCTTTCTTCCTCCTGGTTCATAATTTCAGCTTCTCCTTGATATTCTTCTTCGGCTTCATCCTCACTTTCATCTCTAACATTAAGATTCATTCCTCTGTGAATCTCTTCTTGCAATGCTTGCACTTGTCTCTACAGCTCTCTAACCTCAAGTGTCACAGCACCAGCTCTTCTACCATGTTCTCCTTGTGGAGGTAATTTCACGATGCGCGCTGAAACCCTAACCACGATCCTGGTGCAAACTGCCTCATAGTCGGTGATCTATTTACACACTCAAGAACTCCTGGTCTAATACCACTTGATGAAGGGTGCTCCCCTTAATACCACAAAACACATAACAGAAATAGAGAAATAACAACAATAATATGCAAGAATAGAAAATTGCCTTCTTATTATCTCCACAATTGTGGAATTACAAACTTTCAGGAATTATAATATGCAAAGCCACATGGGCATTCCCTTACAATATTCTGTAGGACAAAGCCATCAATCAATACCCAGATCTACTACCCAGAACTTCCCTTGACAACACTACGGGCCTTCTTTATATAGGCAATTTCCACCGCTCGAGAAGGTTCTAGAAATTTAGCCCTTAGGGCCGACCAAACTTAGAATTATTTTATTTTTCAATTTATTACATCAAAGTCGGCTCAAAATGAGTTTTGAAACCCAAACAAAAATTTTGAAAAGAAATTATTTTTCGCCATTTCAGATGACCCAACTTCCGAAGATCATAAGTCATCACCCGTTGACCTAATTGGTTATTATAATGGCATTCTGAAAACACCACGAAGCACTCTACAGGCTTGACCAGCGCAAAGCGCTCGTCACCCAAATTTTCAACCTCATCCGGGGCCTCTATAGCCTTCAAAACTGAGTTCAAAGTTTTTGTACCCTGCTGCCAATATCGAAAATCTTCAATATCTTCAAAACTAGACCTGATCTAGCCATGAAACTTTGCTGGCAGGCTGATATGACTGAGATGAACCTCCATATTTAAAATAAGAACATTTCGAGATCGTAAGACCAACTTACTAAAAATAAAAAGTTTCCATAAATAACAACTCTGCACAATATAGCCCTTATTGAATACAAAAACAAAAATATTTTTGGGTGATGCAAGATTGCTCTTACACCCAGGATGCTCCTGCATCATATATATATATATACATATATATATATATGTATATATATATATATGTATATATATGTATATATATATATATGTATATATATATATATGTATATATATATATGTATATATATATATATATGTATATATATATATATGTATGTATATATATATATATGTATGTATATATATGTATATGTATATATATATATGTATATATATATATATATATGTATATATATATATATATGTATATATATATATATGTATATATATATATATATATATATATATATATATATATATATATATATATATATATATATATATATATATATATATATATATATATATATATATATATATATATTATTAATATCCACCTATTTGTATATGTATTAAATTAAAATAGAAATAAAAATTAATATGGTATGCTAGAATATAATTATCAAATAGGGATTATTTGATTTTATATTTATTAATTAAAAAGGTATTAGAAAAACTTTTAATTGAAAAGTTTATATTAAATGATATGTTTTGGGGCTTTGAAAAAGACCCCACCACTTGTTTGTGGGCCCTGGCATTGACTGTCGTGTGGCGAGTACCGCCAATACTATCGCTGATGTAAGGATGTGTGGCCTCTGTGTTGTGCAGATAGTGGGGGCAGAGGCAGGCGACTCGCAGGTACCCCCCCCTTTAATATGTTTTTTTTTATTTAAAAACTTTTCATTGTTAAGTTTATAAATTATGTTTTTAATTTAATTTATTATATTAGTTTTATTTTAGAGTAAATTAAGATGTGTATTTTGTTATAATAAGATTTGTTTTTAGTTATATTAAATTTTATTTTATGAGTTGTATTTATTTGCTAAAATAGTTAATTTCTAATTATTATTAATTAATTTAGTATGTAATCAATTTAATGGTTTATGGATATTTGTAATTGTAAATTATGTTTAAACTTTTAAATGTAATTTATGGGTGCTCGTAGGATGATTTATTTGTATTTTGGAATTAAATATTTCTATACTTAGATTTTTGTTTCTAAGATAAAATTAATTCTTTTATGGTATAATTAGGCAAGTATCATATAGAGATTTTGTTATAAAGATTGTATGTTTAATCAACTAGTTGTTTCTATTAAAGTTGGTTAATTCTGCATGTTTATTCTTTAACTAGCATGACTTGTCATTTGGGACTTCAGTTGCTTTTAAGACTTTTGATGCCCTTGGTCAATTTGACTTGTATTGATTTTAGGGGTTGTAGTTATCTTTTTGCCATGTTGTTTGCCATACATGCGTAGTTTGAGTGCATGAGTTGTTCTAACCCTAGGTGGGTTTGATCCTAGTGGTTTCTAGTCATGCATGTTGAATCTAGTTATGAAGATTCTTGAGTTGTGTTAACTCAGAGATTAGGCTTGATTCTATGAAACCCTAGGGTAGGTCATCTAAGTGTATATCAGGAAGTGGCTTGTGAATTGGTGTGAGAGCCTAGAAGTGGCTACTAGGAGATCCCATTACAAGTAGTTTAATAAGTGATAATTAATAAACATTGGGAATCCAAAATGAACCTAATAAGATATTTGTGCCTTGCCCATGCCTAAGTTCCTAATTGAGTTTGACCAGGATGGGAGTAGAGATGATGCTTGCTGCCTTTATGGATTGGAGATGGCATAAGTAGTACCTTGTCTACATGAAAGGTTACTATAACCACATAGAGTCACTAAGGCACCAGGGTCTAAAGGGACTACCAGGATAACCTTAGAGTTGACTTGTGTGATGACACTTCTTGTATACATCTTAGGTTTCCTATGTGTTCTGTTTGCCTCTAGTAGAGTATGTTTATACCTTGTTGTACTTTTTGGTATCCTTGAGTTAGAAGCTTTCAGGACCTCTTCCTTGGATTGTTGTTATTTGTTATCTGAGTGGGTTTTGATGTTATCTCCTCAACATGGTGGGAGTGGACCATTTAGGTTCACGAGGTTGTGTGGTAGTGATTCTTTTACCATTTGAGATTCTGACGTTCGTGCACTGAAGCTGAATGATCCATGTTGCAGTTGTTCTTTCTTGTTCTTCTTTCTTCTTATGATCTTATATCATTGTATCAGATATTCAAAGTTTCATGTTGTATTTCTTTTCAGTTATTGTATTCACATACCCTGCAACATGTGTAGTGGATGCTTATTGTTATGGTCACCTTATGGTACCAATTGTATTTATGTATTCACGCATTGGATGTTGTAATTATCTTTAAGATGTATTCTTGGGATTCATATTTTATCTTATTTTAATTAATTAACTCTTTTGTAATCTACGTCAAGGAACCCTTGAGAGTTGTAACCTATGTTGGTTGTTTATGTTATGCTTTGCTTCCACATTGAAATTTGATGTTATTGATTGTTAAATTTTAAAAAAATTATTCTGCAAACTTAGTCACATGTATAGGTTAAGTTCTTCTGAGTTCCCTGGTGGGGCATTACATATACTATCTTATGGATCGTGATCTAAAATATGATGTGTTCTTCTTACAGGATATTTTGAAACCTGTGAATTGTGGTCAATATGGTGAGGGTTGTAGCATTGCACAGCCTTCATGTAAATAATCCTTAAACCTTTAACCATTCATTTAACCTTAATTTGTATTCATTATTGACTCAACTTATGTTTGGGATGCTTCTAGTACCCCATTTAATCTTTATCCATTTCAAATGCCTTTGCTAACAATATATTCTTCAACTCATGATGAAGTGCAGATGCCTCCTTTGATCAACATTTCACTATTGGCAGTTGCATTGTCCGCAACAAGGTGCTTGCAGACATCTTCCTTTATGCTAGCTACAACTGGTAAAACCATATTTTTCTATATTTTGTTATGTGCTAATCATGCATTGATTATTTTTCTTATGTGAATTTTATACACTGCATGGACCTATTTTTTTCACTAATAGATCAGACTGGTACTAGTGAAGATCGACCATTTCCTAGATCAGCCCATGTTACTAGTACTGGTTCATTTGCGAGGATATTGTTGTTGAACAAGAACAATATTTTTTTGTTAAAAGTACCAAATCTTCCAAGTGCTTGAAAATTGTTATTATTTACAGTGTAATTGTAGTTTACTTATACATAACTTGTTTAGGACTGATAATCCCATGATATTTTTGTAGGAAATGATGTTTTTGATGATAATCTTTTTGAAATGACATTGAAGCTATTTGGGCCCACCATACATAAAAGGTACGTAGCTTCATAATATTGGTACAATATTTTTATTATCTTCCATTTATTGTACTATATTAAAGTAATGATATCCAACAATTTTATTTTTTCAAAAAAGGTGGAATGAACAGGATGCTAACTTAAAAACTCAGCTCATTAAATCTTTAGAGGACCTCTTTGGAAATAAAACTTTTGACAGTGTCATGATTCTTAAAAAAGAATCCAAACATATAAAGACTGTGAGGGACCAATATAGAAGGGCTCTAAAGGATAACCCAAAGTACGAGCATCCTCCTATGATTCCACCAATGGAGTGGAATGAAATAATGGAAGATGCAAAAGAGAAAAGGCTAAAGGGTAGTGGAATTCAACCAGAAGATGACAAAAGAAGGTATGTCATGATAGTATTAAGTAGAATTTAATCATGCACTAATTAGTGATCTTTGTAAATATGTAATCTAACATGTTTCAAACTTTTCATAGACTACAAGACACATCAAAAACCACACAAGCAAGATTAATAAAGGTTGGCCAACACAAACTTGGCTCTGGTATCTATATGAAACTTCACTCTTGACTTGTAAGTAGCAACATTGGAATTTCATATCAAATTTTTATATATAAGGCTACAAAAATTTTTGTTAAATCAAATCATACATGCAAAAATGACAATATTAAATAAAAAATACATGGCACAAAATTCAATGTAGAGCCCACGGTTGAAGACAAAAGAATAGCCTTGAAGGAAGGCTATAAAGTCATGGTTGCATGCCTACACCAAGAATTTGAAAGCCACAATGAAGAATCTGTTGCTCTAGATGAGACACGAGTAAATTGGTCAAATGAAAAGTAAATCAAATTGAATAGTTAATTTCGAACATAAATTGACTATTTCATCGTAACAATGCGCATGACATTTCACTACAGCCTTCAAATCCTATCACAGAACCTAGGTGTGAGGAAGGCCATGATGTGCATCACACTGTTGGAGTTATTAATTTTCTATTGGAAATAAATTATGTAATTATTAATAGAATTTAACATCTTTAATTACAATTGGTTGTGTAACCTTTTTTGAATATTTTAGAGCATGTTGAGGTGGCGGAAGATCAAAATGTTATTGTACATGATGATGTGAAATTTTTAGGTAAAGAAAAATGCATGTTATGTTCTACTGGTTAATGAAATACATGTAACAGTAAAAAAAAGTATGTGAATTTAACCCATTTACCTGTTATTGCAGCAGACACCCCTTTAGTGCAGCAGCCTCCTCCTCCTCGAGACATGAGGAAGCATCATAATTTGAGATCACAACCACAAGAGGAGGAAGATAATATTGATGCTCCTCTCAGCCTTTACCTAAATAACAAATCTAAGAAAAACCCAAAAAAAAAAATGATTTCTTAAAAATGCTCTTTGATAAAACTTGTTTGATTAACTTTGTTGGATAATGAAAGAATGTTGTTTTAAGTAATTATCTATGAATGTTGTGTATTAATATTGAATTATGTGTCATGTTAATGAATATTTTTATATGTTAATGAATTCTTCATTAGCGTTGCGTATTAATGAATGTTATATCATATTAATGAATGTTATGTGATTGTATTGATTGAATGTTATAGTTCATAAATAGATGAATGAAGTGTGTAATTATATGTTAATGGGTAATTTAGATTGATGTTAGGGGGAGGGGGAGTGAGGTTAGTTGAGCTTCCACCTTCACATGGTTGGCCTTGTTAAGTAGAGAATATTAAAGTATTCTCGAAACCAAGTGAAGCTCAAACTAACATAGCTTCATTATTTAATCAATTTCATTCTTTCTAGGTCTTTACGCATAAATACATTTTGAATGTGTCATTGTCAGGCAACTATCAAATAAAAAACTAGAAGGACCAATAGTCAACTTCTCATTTTCATTGTCTAGCATGATTCAGCTTCATTTTATGTAAGTATTCTCGTATTGAATGCATCAACCTCTCTTGGCCTAATGTGGATTATTTCATTGGTTTGTGTTTTTGAGTAGGTGAAGTGTTAAATTAGTTCCTATCTTCTATTCTTAATTCAATCAAATTGGAGGAGGGCCTAACATATATACTCAACATAGAATTGACTGCTATTCTGGGCAATTGAACACACTGAGTCTTTGGCTTGAGGGAAAGAGTTGGGTAATGTTGTTTCTGGAGACCTGTGTAATTGTCCTTAGTGGCCTTTTTTTTTAATAGGTTATTATAGATAATGTCATTGATGAAGGAATTGGTGTACCACATGTAAACCAAAATCCATGCTTAATGCCATTTTGTGTAGTTCCCGAGTCATGTTGTTCTGAGATATGTTGAGTGAAAGGGATTTATTTGTAGATATTCTATTTCTAGCATCATGCATCAATCTATAAAATGGCTCACATTAGAAGAAAGCCATAATTTACAAAGAATACAACTGCTCAGATATCAGTTGGATCTATAAGTAGCATAGATATTCTATAGCTAATAGCCTAATACACCCACGTGAATAAATTTACTTTCTATCCCCTTAGGATTTACTTAAGAAAATAGTCCTTATGTGCTAAAAAATCAATTGTTTTAGTGTTGCAATTGTAGATGATTATATGCATGAATTCAATGACAAGAACTGAACATTAAGAAATAGAGCAATAACACAAGATAATACTATAGAGAAGCATGATGTGGTGAAAAATCTTGCACAACAAGTTTGTACCTTCCCTTAACACTGTCTCCTTGTGAAGTTACAAGCTTATTTCCCTTCCCAACCCTTCAAGGACACCAATCAACAACAACAACATAGTAACACTTATATAACAACTCTGCAACTTGGGGAGTGAACACTCTCTACTACACTCAACTCACCAACAATCCTTCCCACTACCAAACCTGTTACATATACAAGAAGTAAACAAAAGTCAGCAAAGACAACACACATAAAACTAAAATACCAAGCGCCTTTGCAAACACTAAATTCCAAATGCTTCAATACTTTATAATACTATGGTATCTATTTTTTGGCTCTTTACTAGACTTTTTTGAGCCTGATCAAACCATTCAAGTCTCATGTTCTATCGAGGGTGTTTTAAACATTGTTAAATATGTCTGATAAGTTAACTGTTCAACAAAAATCAAATTCCTTAGCTATATTTGTTCTTATAGCTGGCTTTAAACCCTAGGTGTTTGCATTACCTCTAAAACATTTTGTAATTGACTTGTACTTGTAACTTCTGCAACCTTTTTTTCTTTCTTGAATTTACCTTGTAAGGATACTTGGAGCTATGTTGTTGCTATGTTATTTGGATCCCTGCCTAAGATGCAGAGTATGTTGGCAGTTTCTCCTTTGGCTCTTGGATTTCTTCCCATAAATGTTGCACCATATGTAGTTTTACTCCAAGAGAATTTTCTTTGATAGCATTTAATGGACTGTTCAGTATGTACCAAATTCTCCACAAGAAGAGATTGCTTCACATGATAGACTCATCTAGTATCTATTCATCATTCTTGTAACCCCGCCACTTCTTGCTGAGAAAGGCACTTAAAATTTGTGGTCACATTCATTTATTTTAATTTTTTTAAATGATGAAAAGATGCTTTCCATTTCTGTAATTTAGTAGTTACTAACAATTTTTTTTTATAGTATTAATGAGAAAAAAACTATTGACAATATTATCTGTACCCTGGCCTCACCCAAATTCAAAGCCTTAACATGATGTTGTTAAACAATGAAATTTTCTAATGACAAATTGTTAGTACTTTTGAGGTGATGAAGATTTATCCATTAATTTATCGATGCAATTTTCTAAATGATGAAGGGTGCTCCCCTTAATACCACAAACACTTAACAGAAATAGAGAAACAACAACAATAATATGCAAGAACAGAAAATTGCCTTCTTATTATCTCCACAAATGTGGAACTACAAACTTTCAGAATTATAATATGCAAAGCCACATGGGCATTCCCTTACAATATTCTGTAGGACAAAGCCTTGAGTCAATACCCAGATCTACTACCCAGAACTGTCCTAGACAACACTACAGGCCTTGTTTATATAGGCAATTTCCACCACCCGAGAAGGTTCTACAAATTTAGCCCTTAGGGCCGACCAAACTTAGAATTATTTTATTTTACAATTTATTACATCAAAGTCAGCTCAAAATGAGTTTTGAAACCCAAACAGAAATTTTGAAGAAAAATTATTTTTCGCCATTTCAGGTGACCCAACTTTCGAAGACCATAAGTCATCACCCATTGACCTGATTGGCTATTATAACCCCATTCTGGAAATGCCACGAAGTTCTCTATAGGCTTACCCCATGCAAAGCACCTGTTACCCAAATTTTCAACCTCATCCGGGGCCTCTAAAGCCTTCAAAACTGAGTTCAAAGTTTCTGTACCCTGCTGCCAATACCGAAAATCTTCAATATCTTCAAAACTAGACCTGATCTAGCCATGAAACTTTGCTGACAGGCTGATATGACTGAGATGAACCTCCACATGTAAAATTAGAACATTCTGAGATCGTAAGACCAAGTTACTAAAAATAGCAAGTTTCCATAAATAGAAACTCTACACAAGATAGCCCTTATTGAATACAAAAATAGAAATATTTTTGGGTGATGCAAGATTGCTCTTACACCCAGGATGCTCCTGCATCAGACACTCGAGGTAATTTGAGAAGTGACCCTATCATGACTCAGGTGTGCAGAGGAAAACCAAGATGGTTAACCTCCTCCTTTGTTAGCCATGATGAATCTTCAATAGTTCGTCGTTTCCATTTGACCAAATACTCTTCATATATCATGTTCCTTGTGCTTCTACCAACACGACTGTCTAGTATGTCTTCAATCTCCTTGAAATCTCAACTGGTTTCTGGAATACTCCACTGTGCTGCTGTAATCTCATCTTCAACACCTCCTTCATGATACTCTGTCAAATCTAAAATGTTAAACACTGGTGAAATATTCAGCTCACTAGGCAATTCTACCTCATATGCATTTCCCGAATCATGCTTCTTCAATATCTTACATGGTCCAAACTTCTTCATTTTCAGCTTGTTATATGTACCAACCAAAAATCGCTCCTTCCGTAAATGAACCATGACTTCATCACCAACCTGAAATTCCTTATGCCCCTTTTTCTCATCTGCCTTAGCCTTATACTTCGCATTCATCTTCGTAATATGCTTCCTCACCTCCTCATGGATGTTCTTCAAGTGTTCTGCAAAATCCTTAGCTTTAACACTAATTATTTCTCCTTTATCTATCTTTCTCAATTCAGATGCATTTCTTGGACTACTTCCATATACAATCTAGAATGGTGATTTACCAGTGCTCCTATTAACAGAATTATTGTATGAAAATTCTACCTGTGGTAAAATCAAATCCCATCTTGTTGGCTTATCTCCAACCAAACATCTCAGTAGATTTCCCAAGCTTCTATTCACCACCTCTGTCTGTCCATTAGTTTGGGGATGATGTGATGAACTGAACTTCAAATCTATCTTCAACTTCTTCCACAATGTCTGACAAAAATATCCAACAAACTTAGTATCTCGATCTGAAACTATGGTCTTTGGCAAACCATGTAGTCTCACCGCTTCTCTGAAAAATAATTCTGCTACATGAATAGCATCATTAGTCTTCTTGCAGGGAATGAAATATGTCATGTTCAAAAATCTATCAACCACCACAAAAATTGAATCATGTCCCCGCTGTGTCCTCGGTAAACCAAGAACAAAGTCCATATTGATATCCTCCCAAGGCTTCTCTGGTATAGGCAATGGCTAATACAACCCTGTATTCTACTTCACGCCTTTCACCATCTGACATACTCTGCAACTCTGTACAAACTTCTTCACATCTTGTTGCAATTGTGGCCAATAATAATTTTCACTAACCAAAGCAAGGGTTTTATCATGACCAAAATGTCCGGCCAATCCTCCACTATGCTTCTCCTTGATGAGATTCTCCCTCATAGAACTTCATGAAATGCACAACTGACTCCCTCTGAATAGCACATTATCCTAGATGATGAAATCCAACCATTTCATCCTGTCTAGAGTAACAGGTTCTGTACAAGCTTTCCAAGCTTCACCAAAATTAGGATCCTCTAGATATAAATTCTTGAGTTCTTTGAACCCAACCACCTCAATCTGCATCTCTGTCAGCAATAGTTGCCTTCTGCTAAGAGCATCTGCAACCCTATTAAACTTTCCACTTCTATGTTTCAAAACAAATGTTTAACTCTGCAAAAACTCAACCCATTTCAAATGCCTTTGATTCAACTTTCCTTGACTATTCAAATATTGCAAAGCTTGATGATCAGTATATAAAACAAACTCCTTAGGAAGCAGATAGTGTCTCCACTTCTTTAATGCCTGAACTATAGCATAAAATTCCTGATCATAGACAGAATATTTTCTCTTGGCATCATTTAACTTCTCACTGAAATAAGCAACAGGTTTACCTTCTTGGCTCATAACAGCTCCTATTGCAGTACCACTAGCATCAAAATCTACTTGAAACACCTTATTAAAATCTAGAAGTGCTAAAACAGGTTGTTCTGTAACTTTTTGTTTCAACAATTGAAAACTCTTTTCTGCCCTATTAATCCACTTAAACTCTTTTCTATCCCCTCTCATTGTTTCAGTCAAGGGTCCACAAATATTGCTAAAATTTTTGATAAACTTTCTGTAAAAGATAACCAAACCATGAAAAGATCTTACCTCAGTAGCACTCCTTGGAGTAGGCCATTCAAGGATAGCCTGTACCTTCTTTGGGTCCATTTTTAGACCTTCTACTGAAACTACAAATCCCAAATACACTAACTCTTTCTTCACAAAACTGCACTTCTTCAAATTAATCAACAATTTCTCATCTCTCAATTTCTCAAACACCATATGAATATGCATCATATGTTCCTCTAATGTCTTGCTAAAAATCAAAATATCATCTAGGTAAACAATGACAAACTTACCCAGAAATTCTTTCAGAGCCTCATTCATGAGCCGCATGAAAGTGCTTGGTGCATAGGTTAGCCCAAAAGGCATGACTAACCACTCATACAGTCCTTTCTTTGTCTTGAAGGCAGTCTTCCATTCATCTCCTTCTCTGATCTAAATCTAGTGATATCCACTCTTTAGATCTATCTTTGAGAAATACACAGCTCCACTCAAACAATCCATAATATCATCCATTCATGGCAATGGAAACATATACTTGATTGTGATCTTGTTTATTGCTCTGAAATCTATACACATCCTCCACTCTTCATTCTTCTTTGGTGCTAATACCACTGGTACAACACAGGGACTCAAACTCTCTCGAATCAACCCCTTCTGCAATAAATCATGTACTTGTCTATTCAACTCTTCACTTTCTGCTGGTGTCATTCTGTGTGCTGCCTTGTTTGGAAAACTAGCTCCTGGAATCAAATCCATCTAATGACTGATCTTCCTTACCGGTGGTAATCTATCAAGTACATTATCAGATACAATATCCTAAAACTCATTCAACAAATCTGCTACCTCTACTTCCTCTTTACAAACTTTTGGAATTAAAGCAAAACACACATGCTCATGCCTCATACCATCTAAGAATTTTCTTCCATCAACAAATGTTATTCTTGCATTACCACATACCTTTTCTTCGGTCACCTTCAATGGCTTTAGCTTATGTCGCACTCCATCCTTTGTCAGGGAATAGGTATTCGCATGACCATCGTGTACAGCACATCTGTCAAACTATCACGGTCTACCCAATAACATATGACATGCATCCATAGAGATGATATCACATAGTACCTCATCTTGGTACCCACCGATCTTGAACTTTACCAGGCACTGTTCACTAACCATGACCTTGTGGTCATCCTACACCCAGGTAATCCAATATGGATGTGGGTGTTTCTGTCTCTTGAGCTTCAACTTTGTCACCATCTTTTCTGACACCAAATTGTCAGTGCTTCCACTATCGATAATCACATCACAACATTTATCCTCACACTTGCATCGAGTGCGAAATAGGCTCCTCCTTTGTTCAGGTTCGTTCTCACCACTCAGCAAGACTCTTCTGTTAATTAGCATTTCTCCTCTTTCAGCATCTTTAGAATTTGATGATCTAGCATCTTCATCTATATGTGCAACTTTGGCCTGGCCTTCATTTCTCCTGTCTGTTCTGCCTTGGCACTGAGGACATTCAAATGCCCTATGACCTTCTTCTCCATAGTGAAAACATGTTCCACGGAAGCCTCCTCTTCCAGATCCTTGTCCTCTTCCTCTTCCTCTCTGATCTCTATTACTCTGATCTTGGAAATGATTGAAATTATTTCCTCTCTGATTCTAACTGCTACTGGCCTCATCCTTCTTTTTTGGATCTTCATTTCAGCCACCATATGATCATCTGCCAGATCTTCCACCATGACCTCTTCCATTTTATCTTCTCTCAAACTTCTTGTTCATCTTTTCCTCTACTTTTAGGGCAAATTGGTATGCCTCCTCAATATTGTTCATTAAAACTAGATTCAACTCCTCCTGAATGCTTGGCCTTAACCCATTAAGTTATGGGGCAAATTTCTCCTTATCAGCTTTTGCATGGCCTGTTCTGATGAGGAGTTGATAGAACTCCTCTGTATACTCCTAAACAGATCTTCCCGCTTGCTTCAAACTTTGCATTTTCTTTAGTAGGTCAAGCTCATAATCAATAGGAATGAACTATCACTTCAATTTATCCACCATCTGATCCCATCTTGTGATTTTAGCTTTGCCTCTTCTATTTCGCTCCAACTGAATTTCTTGCCACCAGATCTTCGCATGACCTTTCAATCTGGCCTTTGCAAATTTGACCCTATCAGGATCCTCAACATCTTCGTACTCAAAATATTCCTCACATTTATTGATCCAGTCAATCAATTCCTCTAGGTTAAGATTTTCAAAAAATGTAGGAACCTCAATCTTAGGTCTTTTCCCAATCTTGGAAATTGCTCGAAAAAGTTTTTCTTCCTCCTGGTTCACAATTTCAGCTTCTCCTTCTTGATATTCTTCTTCGGCTTCATCCTCACTTTCATCTTTGACATTAAGATTCATTCCTTTGTGAATCTCTTCTTGCAATTCTTGCACTTGTCTCTGCAGCTCTCTAACCTTAGGTGTCACAGCACCAACTCTTCCGCCACGTTCTCTTCATGGAGGCATTTTCGCGATGTGCGCTGAAACCCTAACCACAGTCTTGGTGCAAACTGCCTCACAGTCGGCAATCTATTTACACACTCAAGAACTCCTGCTCTGATACCACTTGATGAAGGGTGCTCCCCTTAATACCACAAACACTTAACAGAAATAGAGAAACAACAACAATAATATGCAAGAACAGAAAATTGGCTTCTTATTATCTCCACAAATATGGAATTACGAACTTTCAGAATTACAATATGCAAAGCTACATGGGCATTCCCTTACAATATTCTATAGGACAAAGCCTCGAGTCAATACCTAGATCTACTACCCAGAACTACCCTAGACAACACTACGGGCCTTCTTTATATAGGCAATTTCCACCACCCGAGAAGGTTCTAGAAATTTAGCCCTTAGGGCCGACCAAACTTAGAATTATTTTATTTTACATTTTATTACATCAAAGTCGGCTCAAAATGAGTTTTGAAACCCAAACATAAATTTTGAAGAAAAATTATTTTCTGCCATTTTAGGTGACCCAACTTCCGAAGACCATAAGTCATCACCCGTTGACCTGATTGGCTATTATAACCCCATTCTAGAAACACCACAAAGCGCTCTACAGGCTTGACCCATGCAAAGCACCTGTCACCCAAATTTTCAACCTCATCTGGGGCCTCTAAAGCCTTCAAAACTGAGTTCAAAGTTTCTGTACCCTACTGCCAATACCGAAAATCTTCAATATCTTCAAAACTAGACCTGATCTAGCCATGAAACTTTGCTGGTAGGCTGATATGACTGAGATGAACCTCCACATGTAAAATTAGAACATTCTGAGATTGTAAGACCAACTTACTAAAAATAGCAAGTTTTCATAAATAGCAACTCTGCACAAGATAGCCCTTATTGAATACAAAAACATAAATATTTTTGGGTGATGCAAGGTTGCTCTTACACCCAGGATGCTCCTGCATCACTAACGTAGCAAGTTTTTTTGTCATTGTTATTTTTCTAGTGGTTCTAAGGAGATCAAGAATTATCAAGGAAAGATATTGAAGTGGAAAGGAAAAGTTTTTGAGAGGTTACAAATATTGAGTCATCGATCAGGTATAATTTTTTTAAAGTAATCTCTACAGAAATGGTTAAGTTTTCCTGAATTTTTAAAATAAGTCATAATTATTCAGTATCATATTCTTAGCTGCAAGTTGCAGGTCTTCGTACCATAAATTTTAGAGTTCAACTCTTACATGGACAAAGTTGTAGGTTTTATTTAACCATCTGTTATCTTTTTTGACTCTTTAGTTGTCAAAAAGATTAAATTCACATCCTAGTTGTCATTATGTTTGGGACATAAATCTTTATTTAACTAAATTAATTCTTTTAATATTGAGATAAAAAATCTACAAATAAATCCTAGACTAGGGACTGCATAGAAAACTATCATATGAAGAACTACTGAAATGACGGTATCAAAGTTCCTTTCAAGAAATCCATGTATCAAAATCTAGTTGTAGGATTGAAAAAAAAGACAAGATAAAAAAGTTCATAGGCCCATATAAGACACCAACCAAAATATAGACCATCAATTTATAGAACCCTTCCAAGATATCCCAAGGAACGACAGGTAGTGAAAACTAGATAGATAGAAAAAAGAACATAACCATATGTTGCCTCACCTATTTGAGGTAAGCCAAACACGGTCCAATTCTCTTAACAATGGTACATATCCATCCAAGTGTAGCAACCTTCAAAGATTTGCAGTGGTAAAGAGAATCCCCATATTTTATCAGCCTAACATAGTCTTTGGCCACTTTGGCAATGAGATTGCGATCAATATTGACTTGGCCAAGGGCCAACTTGTAGTGATCTTTATCATATAAAACATTTAGTAGATCTCCATAAAATGGATGCACATCATCTTGGTGGGGGAAATCATCTTGGCAGATCTCCATAAAATGGATGCACACCATACCTATCAGTTGAACTATTCTTTCTTTGTTGTAGAATTAATTTAGCCTAGAATATTTTCTAGCAGGATTTTTTTTTTAACAAAGGTTTTCGTAGCATTATCTACCACTTGAGAAAAAGTTTCCATAGCTAAATTTCCTTTCCACAAAGTTAATATTTCTCTAAACACTTACAAATTAGTAAGTCCTCGGCTAAAGGGCTGATAAACTAAATAAACTTTCAAACATATGAACAAATAAAACTCATACAAGAAAAAGCCAGAGCCAAATTGAATAGCATTGGCTATTTATCAGTAGAAGGTCCATGCTAGAATAGACACATTTGTCACTTCATTAAGATGAAAATTGTGTACTAACTTTCCTAACTGTATAATTCATCACCATCTTTATTATATGTTGTAGCAAATACATTCGGAGCACCAACAGAAGCACCAGCAAGTCTATCTGGAAATTGAAATTCAGAACCAAAGCCTCAAGATAACTATAGTGTTTGTGCAAATAGTTGATACTTCCGAATATCATCAGTGACACTTTTTGGGCATATTTCATTGACTCCTCAAAATGAGCAACCTTCATTTCAGCTACCTCATCACTATCATCCTCATCCATTACCTTGGGGTTATCACTTCTTTTTATTTCACGTTCAATATCTTGTAAAAGTGTAGAGGAAAGAGAACATGACAAATTGAAATAATAAGATTCAAGTTGAGGAAAATTGAATAAAAAAATGTAAAATTCTAACGAAATAGTTCAAAAAAAACCATTAAGAAATTCATAACCAAATCTAGTTTGCAAAAGCCACCACAATTGAAACTCACTTTCTCAATATTTTCTCTAATAGCATACTTGCAAGCCCGATGACAAATCTTTGTAATATCAGCTCCATTGAGTCCTTGGGTATAACTGGCTAGTGCCATTAGGTCCACATCCTTTGAGATGGGTGATTTTCTCAAGTAAGAACTAAAAAATTGATAACGTGAGGACTCATCAGGTAAGGGAATATAAATCAACTAGTCAAGTCAGCCAGGCTTTAGCAATGTAGGATCGATGATATCGGGTCTATTTGTAGCACCAATAATGAAAACTATTCTCTTCACTGTCATACCATCCATCTTCATAAACAACTAGTTAAGGACTCTATCTATAGCACCACCACCATCCCCAACATTGTTTCCATGCCACAAACATGCAAACCAATTATGCATCACCAGTCAGAGCCTATCTCTCAAATAGTTCAATCAAAATGAAAAAACCCATAGTTTCACGTAGAGAAAAGTAGATGGATTGCTAGAGCCCAAAGTAGTCTAGAAAATAGAACGAGCAGGGACCCGCTAGCAAAAAGTAGCAGAATGAGTGTGGACACCTAAAGATAAATATCTAGACTAATAACCGATTAGGATGCCATTGGTGATTAGTCTGCATATTTATCTTCAATTTTTTTTAAACATTCCATATTTCATCAAAATTTTGACTAACCGTAGTCGACGTTTCGACTAACAGATGTTGAAACTCTGACCTAGTTTGGTCTATAAATTGACCATTCTATGTCAAAATGTGGCATCATGGGTTTGGCATCTTGGTCGGAGCGGCAAAATATTTAGACCAATATTGGTCTAAAGTGCAATGAAATTTGGTTGAAATATGACCGTCGTGAGTTTTGCATCCTAGTTGGAGCTACCAAATATTTCAACCAATATTGGTCTAAAGTGTGATGAAATTTGGTTAAAAATTAACAGTCACGAGTTTGGCATCATGGTTAGAGGGGCCAAATATTTCAACCAATATTGCTCTAAATAGCGACCCACTATGGTCGAATGTTTGACAATATATGGCCACTTTATAATGTTGTTTTCGACCAAGTTTGGTGTCATTTTCGACTAAGATTGGCATCAAACATTCTATGATTAAAGAGATATGTCGATATTTCAATGATGAAATAGTGACCAATCAGTTGGTCGAGTATTCGACCCATTTGGGTAGAAACTTCGACCAATACTCCATCAAAAAAAGGTGCAAAATGTACTAGTTCTTTCTTCCTCCCAAGGGACTTCATTTCTCATATAATTTGGTGATGTGTTACATTGATTTGGTTCTTGTGTACCATTATCATTTTTAATTCCTTCATATTCAATCGGTGGATTTTCATTGTCAATGTCCACACTTCCATTGTCCACATCTACATGTTCATTTTCAAAACCTAGATTTTCATCTTCAATCCCTACATTCTCATTTTCAATATTATTGTCATAAATCATTTTAAATTCATGTTATTCACTTGAAACCACATTCAAAGGTGGGTCTATGCTGACATCTTCATTAATATTTAACATACCTTGTCTGTTGTTTCGATGAGAAACCCTATCCATTTCTCTATACACTTCAATCTCTTCATTTGTGAGTTTCCTCTTCTATTTATGCTTTCAACGACTACTGCTCCCCATAGTGAGACCAAAAAGGTGATTCAAAACCCTTTGGAAATAGAGAAAAGCCAACAAACAAGTGAAAAAAGTGGATTTTTGTCTTCTCTAAAGAAAAAACTATTAGGAATGAATGCTTGGCAGTCATTCTGTAGCAGTTGTTGTTGCATTCATGACTATGATTGTCATTGATGTCAACACAGTGATCTTCTAGAGACTTGTAGAGAAGCAGACAGTGTTTGGATTAGCACACGTGTGATATTACAGTTGGAGCTATGTGATGTTGAGGATATACTCTTTGATATGTTATATGTTGATGGTTAAGAGCATAGATAGTAATTCATTTATTCATGGAAGTTATGAGCATTTTGGTGGAAGCAGTATTCAGGGAGTGTTCCTGAGTAGCAGTTTGTGAAAATTGGATGATATCTCCTAATCGGGATGGAATCTAGTTTTGCATAGTTAAAGGGAAGCTAGAGACACATTGATAGTGACATGGATGATAGCACAAATTGTGAGGTCACATGAGTGGAGAATTATTGTATTTGGAAGCTGACAGTTTTGTGTAACTCTAATGTAGCGTGTGGAAACTTTTATTTTGTAATTATGTGCTGACTCATTTGTAATTGTTTGAGTTTGGTATAAAGGAAGGAATTTTTTTCCTTTTTGTAATGAGAAAGTAAGTGGTTGATTATGGTTGAATGTGAATGTATGCATGAAGTGAAGAAGAGAGCCAATGAAGTTGTGAAAGGGAAATTGTGAAGGAAGACATGTGAAGTATAGAGATCTGAAATTGAGATCCGGTGTAGCAATTAGTGAAGTTTGGAAAAGTAAGAAAGGAGGTAACATATTTGATATTATTTTGTTGAACAATCTTAAGGTCAGTTGGACAGTGTGTTCAGTGATCTTGCCATTGAAGCTGTTTGGGCAGTGGGTCATTCTGTCTTCCTTTAACTCTTAACAAGGTTAAAATATTTTAGCAGGGATTTAAAATCTCCTAACTGGGATTCATATGAACTGAATGTATTTCATATGACTCCTAACAGAGTCCATCCTTTCACAAGGAATATTCATATTAGTGCATCTTTTGTGGGCATCATTCCCATCGAGGTTTACTCTTTGATCAAGAGGGTCCCTAGTCAACATATCTTGTGTCATTGTGTTATTGTGTATGAATATCTTTCTATGGTTGGTAATTATATTGCTTACATGGTTAAATGTTGTTGAAATTAATAAAAGTTATAATTATCTGATAACTGATTCACCCCCTCCACCCCCCCCCCCCCCCCCCCATGTTATCTTGGTGGTCTTTACTTTCTAACAATTGTTATCAAAGCAGCAGGTCCTTGAAAGAGAAGTTTAAAAGCTTAAGAAGATCCATGGAAAATTTCAAGAAAGAAAGCCCTAAGTTTGATGGAGTAAATTTTGACAAGTGGAAAGAGAAGATGAAGACACATCTACTATGTTTAGAACCAAGTTATTGGTTGATTACAAAGAATGATAAGACTATCATTGAAGAGGAAAATCTTGAGACATGTTCAAGTGATGAGAGAGATATATTCATGTGTAACATACTTACAAGAGAAGCACTTTTGATAGCCCTTCTAGAGAATGAGTACAGTTAGGTAAAATGTTTGAAAAAATCTCATGAAATTTGGAAAGCTTTACACTCTAATTTTGAAGGTAATGAACATGCAAAGAAAGTTAGATTACATAATTGGATATGTGCATTTGAAGATATAATAATGATGGAAGATGAATCCGTTAGAAGCTATATTGGTAGAATGTCAGAAATTGTTGTAGGAATAAAATCTTGTGGAGGAACAAAGATAGAGAATGAAGTGATATGGAAAATTTTGAGGACATTGACTCGTGTATTTAAGCAAACAACACAGATGATTGAACAAGTTATACCTTGAACTGTGAACTTTACTAGAGAGACTCTTCTTGGAAGATTGGAAGTAGTATAAATGAACCTGAGATTATTAGGAGACTTACCTAGAATGGAGACAACATTCAGTGCTCTTAGCATGTGCCCTACTTTGTCAAGAAGCATCAGTGTGAGTGGAGATTATGCTGGTAGTAGTAGATCTAGAAATGAAGAAGACATGAAGATTGAAGAAGGTATTGCCTTGCTTGTGAAGAGAGAACCAGATGGTAAGAAAATCTTTAAATGTTGGACTTGTCAAGAATATGGTCATTTTGCATCTAAATGTCCTAAGAGTGTTAAGAAGCATAGAAATAATTTTGAGCCTAGAAGATCTAAGGAATGCTATTATGCTAATGATGAAAATCTTGAAGCTAGTATAGAAAGAACTCTAAGTGAAAGTGATAATGAGAATAATGATGACATAGGATTTGTAGCAATTAAAGAAGAGAATCCTGAAACTGATGTTAAGGAAGAAAAACCCTTAATTTCCCAAGTTGAAAAGAAAGTTGATTGGATTATAGATAGTGGTTCTTCACATCATATGACTGAAGCTATGAAAAAGTTCATAAAGTTTAACAATTATGATGGAGGAGTTGTGAGAGTTGGAAACAATGCACCTTGTTTGATTAAAGGTATAAGATCTATTACTCTTGATGAAAAAACTAATACTGATGATATTTACTTTGTGGATGGTTTGAAACATAATCTTTTGAGTGTTGGACAGCTAATTGATAAGGGATATCATGTTTGGTTTACTGAGAAAACTTGTGTGATAAAGGATAAAGATGGAAATGTGATTGGAACTAGATCTAGAACCAGAGGTAATGTATTTCAATTGAATCCTACTGAGATGACATGTTTGATTACTAGGATTGATGACATTTGGTTATGTCATAGAAGGTTTTGTCACATAAATTTTGATAACATTGTGAAAATGAGTACTACACTTGCAGTAAGGGATTTGCCTAAAATTATGAACCCTGCTAACATGATTCGCAAGGAATGTCTGATGGCTAAGTAGAAGAGAAGTTCATTTTCTAGTAAGAAGTTCACATCTGAAGAGAAGTTGGAGATTGTTCATACAGACTTGAGCGGTCCTACCAGGACTAGAGGATTCTATGGAGAAAGGTATTTTATGATTCTTGTTGATGATTTTACAAGAATGATGTGGATTGCATTTCTTAAAGAAAAGTCTAAAGCATTTGATAAGTTTAAGATCATTAAGAAAAAAGTTGAGAATGAATCTGGAATGAAGATTAAATGTTTGAGATCTGATAGAGGTCGAGAATTTACTTCTAGAGAGTTTAACATCTTTTGTGAAGTGAATGGCATTAAGAGATAGTTTTCAGCCCCTAGAACACCTAAACAAAATAGTATTGCAAAAAGAAGAAACATATCAGTGACTGAAGTAGCAAGAGCTATGTTATTTGAGAATGATTTGGTGAGAAAATTTTGGAGAGAAGTAGTGAACAACAGTGTATACAATGAACATAGTACAAATCAGAGCAGACACAAACAAGACACCCTATGAATTATGGTTTGGACATGCACCCTCAGTTAAGTATTTTAGAATTTTTGGAAGAAAATGTTATATAAAGAGAGATGATGACATTGGAAAGTTTGATCCTAGAAGTGGTGAAGCTATTTTTCTTGGATATTCTATGAAGAGAAAAGCATATAGATGTTACAATAAGAGAACTAAGACTATTGTTGAGAGCGCAAATGTTAAAGTTGATGAAAAGTTTAAAATTCAAGAAAGAATGTGTAATGCCCAAAATTTCGGGTCAAAACACAACCATCAAATTTTTTTAAAAGGTTATAAGTTCCTATGTTCATGATGCGGGTAAAGGAGTTAATGACAAGGTCTCAAAAGTGACAAGAGGTCAAACCTCAAAAAGTTGTTATTCCTAAGGATGCCAGTTGAAACTCAATATAATCTGAATTCATTAATCATCTTGATGAACAATTTCGATGATCATCTGTCGATTAATCATATAGGTTAACCAAGAGGAATAGAATGCTTATAGTTAATTGTTATCCTATAAATAGGTTAACCATTACCAATTATGTATATTTCAAGACCAATTTGATTAAATTGATAGCTAATGAAAAATATTGAATATAAATTTCAATAGTCATCTATACCAATTTCCGTTCAAAATGAGTACATATTAATCCAATTAATGATTACATTATACCAATTAATCAATGTACCTTTAACTAATTAATAAATCTAAAATAAACATTATTTAATGATATATATTCAAAGATTAAAACTAAATTATATATATGAAATTAATTATAATATATTAATTAATTATTATAATTATTGATTAGTTAATATACTATAATATATTAATTAACATTATATATGTGTCATAAATTTAGTAACATGATATCATATATAAATAGCAAAATAAACATTTAAACATTGCTAAATAACAACTAACTATTATTATTAACATGACATTAATTCAAAATAACATAATTAACTAACAACCTAAACTAACTTACCAATAAACTAAACTACCTAAATAACCTAAGCTACTCCCTATCTAACACCCTAGCCTCCTAGTACTCTCCCTCCATCCACGTGCCCCAAGGAAGGGAGTCAACATCATGAAGACTTTCTTGCCAAGGGGAAATGTGACAAGACTCTCCTGTCAGTCCAAGTACCAAAGGGAAAGATATAACATATTTGTTTGGAAACAAAAACTAATGCCATGTCAGCCCATGGGTGCACCATTTAAGGGAGGAGATGGGATAGCATTCAAAAAGGGTGCTAGTTTAGATGGCCCACCTAACTCCAAGCTTAGTAATTCAAAGCTAAGGTAAATATTTCAACCCAAAAACCAACGCATGCCAAAGGATAAGATGAAGTCAACATGGGGACTGGCGCACTTTGAAGAGGGCATGGGTTGTGGATCCACCTCAATTCAAACCATGCTATCCTTTATCCCATGCTGCCCATTACTTTATTCAACATGACATAAGCTAGTCAGGGCTTTATTACAAATGCAGACCAAAATGGTTATTGCAAGGTAAGGCTATAATATGCTGCGCCATTTTTTTGGTGAAGTCATGAGGGAGAAGTATATAATAATTATTTTATTGATAAGGAAAAATAGTGGTTATATTATATAGTTTTATAATGACTATGGTATGGATTTTGTATGGGATTTATTTCCCATACAAAATCCAAAAACCTGTAGGTCTATATTTCCCATGACTTAGTTTGCTATTAATTTTATTTCTCCATGCACATTATTGGTTTTATTTCTACATGTTTTATTCTTTTGTTTTTCTAAATTGCATGCCTAAGGTGATATACCTATCTATCAAATTGAAATAATTAGTTCTCTTATTGAATGAAATATAGTGATAGGAATTTTCTCAAATTACATAACTAAATTCTATTGTTTCTACAACAATAAGAAATAACAAGTTATCAATTTCATATTTGATGAGGTAGAGAGAGGTAATAATATTTTATTTTATTTTGTTTGCAATTCTTTAATCAAATGCATACAATATGCTCCATAAAATATCTACATTGAATTGGTAACTTTCTTCTCTTTGGAATAACCAAGAACACATCATATATTATCTTTCTTTTCTTTCAAAGGAGTAAGATAAAATTGATCATACCATTACATCATTTACAATGCAACTTCAAATAGAAAGGAGAATGCATTTCAAGTATTCCACATCTTTTACTCCAATACATTTGCAAAGGAAGAATAACTTCAACTATAGTGAGAGATGGAGGATTTTAATTATGTATCAAGGATTCATCATATACATTATGAAAACCACTTCAATACATTTACATATACATCAAATAAAGTTAAGACTTCATAGTTACAACAAGGCAATGCAAATGGATAATGCCACACAATGAGGGTTCAAGAAGATAACAGTCTTCTCTCCATTTCATCTTCACAATGGCCCAAAGAAAAGGCATTACAATATCTCTTACATCAAAAGATAAGTCTAAATACAAAGAGATTCACAAAGGAATGAATGGGTTGTCTTCTCACAACCATCCAAAAGATGAAAACCTCCATGATAGCTCCTCTTTGAGCTTCCACAAATCTACAAATATATACAAGGCAAGGGAAAGACCATGGGAGCTCACCTCCCATCCTAGGCCTCTCATGAGGCCACCCCCAAGCTTGGGGAAACCACATCAAATGGGATACATACACTCAGACTCAAACACTCACATGAAAACATTCATTAAACAAAACCCAAATTCCCTCAAGGTAATAACTAAGGAATTCCCAGAATTTCCTTTGCGGGGTGTGGGTGGACAACCCATGGAGATAACCATTGCATGAAAACAAGGCCACACATGGACCCAAATATGCTCAATATCAAAACAAGGCCACACATGGACCCAAATAAGCACATTATCATAACAAGGCTCACATGGCCAATCTTCCCTCCTTATACCCCCAATGCCTCATGGGTTATATGCAAGGTTACTTGGGGAAAATCACTCACCCAAGCTTCATCCTTCCCCACACATGGAGGAGACTCTACACATGGAGTTGCCTCCATTTCCCACACCCCCTCTTGATTTCTCTTCCCTCCCAAGGGTGAGTGAATCCAAGAGTAAAACAACCCCAAATCCAATTACAAGAAAAACACAATACCTGCTTGCTCTCACCATGACCAACCATGGGGAGCTAAAACACAAAAAATCAGAAATGCAAGCCTCCTCTATGACCAACCAAGGGGAGCCAAAGAACAAATACACAACACATACAACTACTACAACAAAAATGAGAGAAATGAAGAGCAAGATCCTCCAACCTATGATCCAATGCAAAATGATGAAGTTTTGAGCCTTCTCCTTCTTCTATCCATAGCTTTTTCCTTCTCCAAGTTTTTAGTGGTCTCTAAAAGTAGAGAGTGGGTGAACAACCCAAACCCCTCTAAAAGTTCTACTAAAAGGGGACCCCCTACCAACTCTCCACAACCCTCATAAAGATGGTCCTAGGAAGTACTTCTGGGTCCATGATGCAAGTTGCAAAATTCGTTCAAGATTAAATGGGCACTATTGGAGGGGACAAAAGGTCAAAATATGGCTTTTCCCATGCTAAAATTACCCCTAACCTATGGGTACAAGGAATGGGCTACCTAAAAATGCATGAAACTACCCCCTAGGGTCCCATTTAACCCTCCAAAAACCATGGTTCAGTTTATGCACGAAAATGTAAGGTATGACTTCACTTAGGGGTCCTAAGACAAGAGGATGCACTTAGAATACCCCTCGAGGAAGCTTCTAGGACTTGCTCTCACACTCCAATCACATGACATACCTTAGTTAACAAATAACTCTAGTGTCAAGTGACACTCACATAATTAACATCACAATTAAGGTATGTCGAACATATTACAACACTTAACAATCCTACACATACATTCACATTACGGTTACAAAATAAAACACTTCACAACGAAGCCCTGGTCTCTTCATTAGACGGGGCCTTGGCTTTACTGATAGCACAAGAATTCAATGTGATTTCCCCGAATATATTTCCATGGTCCTTCCACCAGCAACACCTCAATGCAACATCAGTAATTCAACGAAGAAACCAATATAATTAAATATATAAATACAACATCCCTACTATAATCCCAATCCAACTGCATATGATCATATAGGGTACAATAATCAAATCCATACACTTTCAATTACATAATTCAATTTCATAATTCAATTGCATTTTTAATGCATACTAATCTTGAAATTCAATTGAAATCATGATCATCAATAATTTAACACCTTCATAAGGTAATCATCAATTACTCATAACCTCAATGCAATGAAGATGTCTAACATGATATTCATTTGCAACATAGAATTCAATTGTATTCTTACAATCACTTTCTCATAATTCATAATTCAATGCATACGTCTAATCACTTTCATATAGTGCATAATTCAAATGCATATAATTTTATACACACAAGTTATTATTTTTACTACGTAATCAAAGTCACATAAAGTATAGTGCCCTCATATAGATCATAATCCAAATGCAGGCTTGAAAACATATGGAATACATTCACTATTTCAATTCAATTCAATAATTCGATTGCATAACTCCATAGTACTCCTAATCCAAAAGATTCTCAATTTTCCTTAGCATGATAATTAAGATAGGTCGATGGTTCAACATCGGTAAGGGGTAACCATATCCGTCGGGTCCTATAAAATTCTTATCACAAGTATGATTAAATTTCCTAATCTAGGAAAACAAAATGCAGAATAATCCCATTAGTCTAGGATCTAACAAATCCTTGTTCAGTGTTCTAAAAATATCGCCAAAACATCACTATGGTATAGCCCTATAATGCATCATCAAAGCATTACTCAATGGAACCTTATTAGTCTTGTTGGATCTATGACCCGCAAGGTAACATACTACATCCAAGATTCACTTACACAATCAATAACCTAGAGATATCTCCTCTATCATAGTGAAAATTAATTGATAGGTACTGATATGAAGGTACAATATATAGGTGTATCCCGGGGTACAATTATGTTAGGGATTTACCAATCATCCAAATACTACAAAACCCCTTAATCCTCTGACATCGAAGTGTCAAGGAAAAGGTGGAAATGGGGTGGGTCTTATAGAATGCTTGATTATGAATCTAATGAAGGAACTCATCCTAAGCCTAACATTGAAACTACTGAATTATTCTATGAGACTGATAGTAAATTGTTGAATGAGAGTCACACTGAAGAAACCAGAGAGGAATCTAGAGAAGAATCTACAGTTAAAGAAAGATCTGAGACTATGACACTGAATAGGTATATATCAAGACATCATCCTATTAAACAAGTTATTGGAAGTTTGGACAAAGGAGTTATGACATGGAATAAGGTACATTTATGTTTAATTTCTCAAATTGAACCTAAATCTACTAGTGAATCTTGTGAAGATGAACATTGGATTAATCCTATGAAAGAGGAACTAGATCAGATTGAAAAGAACAACACATGGGAATTGGTCCCTAGACCTAAAGACAAGAATGTTATTGGAACTAAATGGGTATTCAGAAACAAGATGAATGAACAAGGAGAAGTAATAAGAAACAAAACAAGATTGGTATGTAAGGGATACTCATAGCAAGAAGGAATTGACTATGAAGAAACTTTTGCACCAGTAGCAAGAATTGAAGCAGTAGGAATGTTTTTGGCCTATGCAGCTTTTAAGAAATTCAAAGTATATCAGATGGATGTGCAGTCCACATTTCTGAATGGTGAATTGGAAGAAGAAGTCTACATTGAGCAACCTGAAGGTTTTCCTTTGACTCAAGAAGGAGACATGGTATGTTAACTAAAGAAAGCATTATATGGACTAAAGCAAGCACCTAGAACTTGGTATGCAAGACTGGATAAGTATTTTTTTAAATCAGGATTTACAAAAGGAACAGCTGATAGAAATCTATACACAAAAGAAATTGAAAATGGTTTGTTAGTTGTGGTTATTTTTGTTAATGACATTATTTTTGGAGAAGAAGATGAAGCTAGTGACAAATTTGTAAGGCCCACCCCATTTCCACCTTTTCCTCGACACTTCGATGTCAGAGGATTAAGGGGTTTTGTAGTATATGGTTGATTGGTAAATCCCTAACAGAATTGTACCCCAGGATAGACCTATATATTGTACCTTCATATCAGTACCTATCAATTAATTGTCTCTATGACAGAGGAGAAATCTCTAGGTTATTAATTGTGTAAGTGAATTTTGGATGCAGTATGTTACCCTGCGGATCATAGATCCAACTAGACTATTAAGGTTCCATTGAGTACTTTTGTCAAAAGGATTTGATTCGTGAAGTCAAGATGTAAATGCCAAATTAGTTATGTGTTAAGTCTTAAGTTTATCTTGGATTTAATTATTAGTTGATGTGATGATTCTAGTAACTCCTACGAGGAGGATGAGTAATGTTTTGATGATGTATTATATGATTATACCATAGTGATGTTTTGGTGATATTATTAGAACCCTGAACAAGGATTTGTTAGATCCTAGACTAATAGGATTATTCTGCATTTTGTTTTCCTAGATTAGGAAATTTAATCATACTTGTGATAAGAATTTTATAGGACCCGATGTTGAACCATCGATTTATCTTAAATATTATACTAAGGAAACTTGAGATACTTGGACTCATTCGATTTACTGTTATGTTATGATGGACATGTTAGACTATACATTTTGTTGACTCTGTATGTGGATCCATGATTAGTGGATTTGGATTTGATCATGTTAGACTTTATTATTATCTTCATGTTTTGAGAACCTGAAGATTATCTTATGATGATGATAGATTATGGATGATCTTGATTTCAATCGAACTATGAATTGAATTATGCAAATTAAATTATGAATTATATATGCAATTGAAGTATGAATTGAGTTATGCAAATTGAATTTATTTGATGTGATTATTGAATCCTATATGATTACATGCAGACAATTGAATTATGACATTTCATTATATGTGATTGAATGTTCAATTGAATTGTGTAAGATCATTATTTGTTGTGTGATTTCATGTATGCAATTGAGTTATGAATAATGTGTGGATATTACATCTTATATGTTTATATGTGATGGTTTTCTTCCTTGAATTACTGATGCTGCATTAAGGTTTTGCAGGTAGAAGGACCATGGAAATATTTGGGGAAACCACATTGAATGCATGTACTAACAGTAAAGCCAAGGCCCCGTCTATTGAAGAGACTAGGGCCTCATTGTGAAGTGTTGTATTTGTAACCGTAATGTGAATGTATGTGTAGGAATGTTAAGTGTTGTAATATTATGGACATACCTTAATTGTGATGTTAATTATGTGAGTGTCACTTGACACTAGAGTTATATGTTAACTAAGGTATGTCATGTGGTTGGAATGTGAGAGCAAGTTCTAGAAGCTTCCTCAGGGGGGGAATTCAAAGTGCATCCACTTGTCATAGGACCCCAAAGTGAAGTCATATCTTACATTTTCGTGCATAAATTGAACCATGGTTTTTGGAGGGTTAAATGGGATCCTAGGGGGTAGTTTCATGAATTTTTAGGTAGCCCATTCCTTGTACCCATAGGTTAGGGGTAATTTTAGCATGGGAGAAGCCATATTTTGACCTTTTGTCCCCTCCAATAGTGCCCATTTAATCTTGAACGAAATTGCAACTTGCATCATGGACCCAGAAGTACTTCCTAGGACCATCTTAATGAGGGTTGTGGAGAGTTGGTAGGGGGTCCCTTTTTAGTAGAACTTTTAGAGGGGTTTGGGTTGTTCACCCACTCTCTACCTTTAGAGACCAGTAAACTTGGAGAAGGGAAAAGCTGAGGATAGAAGAAGGAAAAGGCTCAAAACTTCATCATTTTGCATTGGATCATAGGTTGGAGGATCTTGTTCTTCATCTCTCTCATTTTGTTGTAGATGAATCTTGTAGTTGTAATTTTTTTTGTTAAGTGTTTTAGCTCCCCATGGTTGGTCATGGTGAGAGCATGAAATGGCATTTGTATTTTCTTTTGTGATGGTGTTTTGGGTTGTTTACTCTTGGCTCGTTCACCCTTGGGAGGGAAGAACAACCAAGAGGGGGTGTGGGAATGGAGGAAAATCCATGTGCAGAGTCTCCTCCATGTGTGGGGAAGGATAAGGTTGGGTGTGTTGTCCCAAAGTAGCCTTTGCATTTGAAGCCCAAGGGGCATTTTTGGGGGCATAAGGAGGGATTTGGCCTTGTGTGCCATTGATATGTGATATGTTGTTATGGAGGTCCATGTGTGGCCCTTAACATCATTTATTGTGGTCCATGTGTGGCCTTATTATGGCATTGGATTCTCCATGAGTTTGCCCACTCTCACCCCATTAAAGGATCGGATTCGATCCTATGTTTTATCCTTGAGGGATTTCAGGATCTCTTTGTTTGAATTCATGTGACTGCTTGTGTTTGAGTATGTATCCTATTCTTTGTGGTTTCCCCAAGCTCGGGGGTGGCCTCATGAGAGGCCTAGGATGGGAGGTGAGCTCCCATGGTCATTCCCTTGCCTTGTATATATTTGTAGATTTGTGGAAGCTCAAAGAGGAGCTATCATGGAGGTTTTCATCTTTTGGGTGGTTGTGAGAAGACAACCTGTTTATTCCTTTGTGAAATCTCTCTTTGTATTTAGACTTCTATTGTTGTAAAAGAGATTGTAATGCTTTTTACTTGGAGCTATTGTGAAGATGAAAAAGATGAGAGACTGTTATTTATTTGATCTCCCATTGTGTGGAATTAGCAATTTGTAATGCTTTATTGTAACTATGAAGGTGCAATCTTATTTGATGTTTGTGTAAATGTTTGGAGTGAAATTTCATATTGTTTATGATGATTCCTTGCATATATTATAAAGAATCTCTCTCTCTCTCTCTCTCTCTCTCTCTCTCTCTCTCTCTCTCTCTCTCTCTCTCTCTCTCTCTCTCTCTCTCTCTCTCTCTCTCTCTCTCTCTCACGATAATTGAAAAATACTCTCTTTGCAAATGAGTTATCAACATTGATAGAATAAATATTGTAACAAATTCATTATGATTCCATATTTTGGTTGATATAAGAATATTGTAGTATCATATAAGATGATTTAATTGTCATGATCATTGAAAATAATCTCTATATATGATTCATATCACTCTTTTAGTCCTATAAATTGTAATGAAACAACTATGAACAAATGAACAAATTAGTTTTTATGTTGATATCTCAATTGATTTGCGATCAGACTATATTTAATCCTTATTGATACACTATCAATTTTAAGTCTATAGACTTACTTATGCAATAAGGAAATTAGTAAAATGATAAAGCCATTTTATTCATGGTTGTGAAGGAAATAGATAATATTCTCATACTTAGGAAAATTCATTTTCAAAGAGAAGTTGGTTTTCAACTCTTTGGAAATTGTATGGGAAAAGAATTCCCATACAATCTCTTACCATAGTCATATTTAAATAATAAATCCTGCCACCTCAACATGCAATAAACAAATAAATTAACATTGAAATATATCCCCCATACCTTATTTAATACTTCCCCCTAAACCAGGTGCATGTGGAGGGAGGTCTTGACTTGCATAAAGTTTCAAACCTTGTGATTGGTCAAGTGTGTACTTGGGCTGACACATCATCAAAGCCCCCTTCACTTTATGTCTTCACTTTATGTCTTCATAAAACTCTCGCAGGACTTGCCCATGCTTTGAAATTAAACTCAAAATTGTTGAAGTTACTCCTTTATGACATGGGAAAGGAGTGCGACCCACTTCCCACTACCCTTCCATGTCTTCCCTTTTCCCCATGCAAGTAGGAGCGGGTCTTTGGAAGACAATTTAAAATTTGTTGAAATTATCTCCCCTCCTCCATTTGATGCATACCCCAATGTCCTAGATATTGGGTGATGTGTGTGGGAAGATGTGATGGGTTATAGGTTGCTTAGAGTAGGGTGGTTGATGGGATAGCTAGGCTAGTTTGTAGGTAGCCTAGGAAGATTAAATTAATGAGTAGGTTTAGTGCATAAGTAGTGTAGATTAGATAGTTTAATGAATGAGTTATAAGTATAAGTTAATTTAGGATGTTTCTTAATTAAGTTATTTTTGTATTAAGGACTTGTTAGAAATTTTAATAAGATATTGTTAGGGTATGATTTTAATTATTTATTTAGTTGTATCTTGTTTCTCAATGTTTCTATTATAAAGTATATGTACATATATTAATTAATGTTATTATAGTTTATTAATTAATTAATAATTATATTAATTAATTAATATATTATAATTATTAATTAATTATATATATATATTTATGTTATTTAATCTATATAATCATTACTTACATATCATTGTTTAACTTTTTAAAATCATTAATTAGATAATAATTATATTAATTAATTATTAATTTGTAAGTATTAATTGATTTAACATTTATCCATTTGTAACGGATATTGGGTGAAGATGATTATTTAATTTTTGCAACCAAAATTCTCACAAACTGAGAATCTAATCAGCATAATCAAATTGGCCTTGATATAAACAAAATTGGAAAATGGTTAACCTATTTATAGAATTAACGTTATTAAATAAACATCCAATTCCTCTTAGATAACCTATAAACTTTATAGATCAATGATCTATGATATTGATCGAGAAGGTGGTCAATGATCTTCTTTGATTATATTGATATCATCTAGCATCCTATGGATATTAAAACAACATTGTTGAGGTTGATCACCTGAATCTTTTATGACCTCGTCGTTGACTCCTCTTACCCGCATCTTAAGCGTGGAACTTTTAACCTTTTAAAAAAAATTTGTTGGTTGTGTTTTGACCCGAACTTTTGGGCATTACAATTGCTGATGAAATGAAGACTAAATTTGAAATGAGTATGATTGGTGAGATGAAATACTTTTTGGGATTACAGATAACACATAACAGTGATGGTATTTTTGTAAGTCAGACAAAGTACCTGAATGATTTTTTGAAAAGATTTGGCATGGAAAACTGTAAACCAGTTGGAACACCTATGGTGACTGGACATAAACTATTTAGCACAGATGAAACACCGACAGTTGAATAGAAGAAATACAAATCTATGATTGGAGGATTACAGTACTTGACTCAGACAACACCTAATAAAGCACATTCAATTGGAATTGTAGCAAGATTTCAAGCTGAACCTAGAGAATCACATTATGCAGTAGTAAAGAGGATACTGAGATATTTAAGAGGCACAATGGACTATGGATTGTGGTATGAAAAATCTGATGATTTTACCTTATGTGCATATATAGATGCTGATTGGGGAGGTAGTGTTGATGATAAGAAAAGCACCAATGGTGGAGCATTTTTTCTTGGAGGAAGATTGGTTTCTTGGCTAAGTAAGAAGTAGAATTGTATCTCATAGAGCACATTAGAAGTAGAGTATGTAGTAGCAACAAACAATTGTAACTAGATAATTTGGATGAAGAAAATGTTGAAGGATATTGGAATAAAGTTTTTTGAGCCTGTTTTCATACATTGTGACAACACCAGCATAGTTAGTATGTCTAAGAATCATGTATTACATTCTAAGACCAAGCATATAGAGATCAAGTATCATGTTGTAAGAGAGAAAGTTGCTGAGAAAGAAGTCAGACTGGAGTACATAAGCACAAAGGAGTAGATAGTAGACATATTTACAAAGCCTTTGCCTAAGGATACATTTGAGTATCTTAGAGGTATGCTTGGGGTTATGCTCCAGCCTACTCTTGAGTAATGATGTAGTTGGTTGCATCCATCCAATGGTATATAAGCCTTATTTTTCTTCTAGACTGGATGATGGTACTTCCTCTATGGGGTAGTATGTGTATTTGAGCTGAGTCATGATGACTCTTGTGAATGTATTTTTTGAATAGTTTCTTTTGACATTGGAGTTTTTGTTGACATAATCATGAAACTTCTATCATTGATGTCAATGGGGGAGAAGTGTACATGAAAAACTAGTTGTACCATTTGTTGGAGAGAACTGAATAGGAAAACAAAGCAAGATTTGATTTGATTGATGCAGCAGTGTTGTAGTATTGTATTTTTGGAACATTGGATGTTTTTCATCTATGTTTCCATCAATGCCAATGGGGGATATTTTTAGGAATGAATGCTTGGAAGTCATTCTATAGCAGTTGTTGTTGCATTCATGACTATGATTGTCATTGATGTCAACATAGTGATCTTCTAGAGACTTGCAGAGAAGCAGATAGTGTTTGGATTAGCACACGTGTGATATTGCAGTTGGAGCTATGTGATGTTGAGGATATAATATTTTATATGTTATATGTTGATGGTTAAGAGCGCAGATAGTAATTCATTTATTCATGGAAGTTATGAGCATTTTTGTGGAAGCAGTATTCAAGCAGTGTTCTTGAGTAGTGGTTTGTGGAAATCAAATGATATCTCCTAATCGAGATGGAATCTAGTTTTGCACAATTAAAGGAAAGCTAGAGACACATTGATAGTGTTTTGGATGATAGTGCAAAATTCGAGGTCACATGAGTGGAGAATTATTGTATTTGGAAGCTGACAGTTTTGTGTAATTTTGATGTAGTGTGTGGAAACTTTTATTTTGTAATTGTGTGCCGACTCATTTGTAATTGTTTGAGTTTGGTATAAAGGAAGGAATGTTTTTCCTTGTTGTAATGAGAAATTAATTGGTTGATAATGGTTGAATGCAAATGTATGCATGAAGTGAAGAAGAGAGCCAATGAAGTTGTGAAAGTGAAATTGTGAAGGAAGACATGCGAAATACAGAGATCTAAAATTGAGATCTAGTGTAGCAGTGAGTGCGGTTTGGCATAGTAAGAAAGGAGGTAACATATTTGATATTATTCTATTGAATAATCTTAAGGTTAGTTGGACAGTGTGTTCAGTGATCTTTCCATTGAAGTTGTTTGGGCAGTGGGTCCTTTTGTCTTCCATAACTCTTAACAGGGTTAGAATCTTTTAGCAGGGATTCAAAATCTCCTAACTGGGATTCATATGTACTGAATGTATTCCATAAGACTCCTAACAGAGTCCATCCTTTCACAAGGAATATTCATATTAGTGCATCTTTTTTGGGCATCATTCCCACCGGGGTTTACTCTTTGATCAAGAGGCTCCCTAGTCAACATATCTTGTGTCATTGTGTTATTGTGTATGAATATCTTTCTATGGTTGGTAGTTATATTGCTTACATGGTTAAATGTTGTTGAAATTAATAAAATTTATAAATATCTGATAAATGATTCACCCCCCCTCTTAGTTATCTTGGTGGACTTTAGTTTCTAACAAAAATGTGATTCGCTACAACTTGATTCCCATGATTCTATGCAGAAAAATGTGCCTCTCTGGAAGGACCCAGAGAATATAGTTTTTAATTTTCACCAGTAAAAAGAATCGGATATATGAAAATATTGAATATCAAAAAATATTGGATATCTGATATTATGGGATATCCGAAATCCCCTACCAAAATTTTTCTGAAATCTCTCTCTCTCTCTCTCTCTCTCTCTCTCTCTCTCTCTCCCCCTCTAGTAATATTTTAGTAACTATCTTAAACTAATAAAATAAATAAAATTAATATTTGATTTTAAAGTATAAAATAATAATTTATTTCTTTAAAAAATAATGAAATGCATTTAGAAGTACCAATTTTTATAGATTCACAGAATCACACATCAAGATGGGATACTTTTTTTACTACAAACCATTTGTCCATTTAATTTACAAATTGAAATCTACTACAAAGAATTGTTTTAATCCACAAAAGGGAACCAAATCTTTAAAAATGTTCTACATATGTGATATGTCTTTGAGTATTTACATTGGAATTTAATAATAACTCAAAAATAATGAATTCCCATACAATTCTGATTAAACTTGGGGTTGGAATGCCTCTAATTCTACCCAAAATTTATATGCTTGTGCAATAAAATAGTGTGTTAGGGATTGCAATAAAAATTTAAAACATTAAAAAAACTAAGCTACCGCAACATATAGATTAGACAAAAGAAGGCACAAAAGAGAGTGCAAACCAAATGACGAACACCCAAAAATCCTTCTTGATCTTTTGGATATGCCCAATAGATTGAATGTGTGCTCAAGATCTTTTCTCAAATATTGAAAGTGTGTAGGGAGTTTGGCATTAGGGTGTTATGAGTCTTTATTTTTTATCTCAAATAGGCATTATGATATATCCTAAAAAGGTGGACAATTTGTGAAGGGAAGAGGGTTCAATTTTTAGGCAAGAGGAGGGTTAATGGATGGTCAAGACTAAAAGACGAGGAAGGGTTGAGGTGCATCCAAGAGAAACCACATGGATTGTGCTTTCTCGAATGCATAGCATCAAGTGACAAGTGTCACAAGTAGACAGGTTAAGATGAAATGGGGTTTGAGAAGATATGCCATAAAGGAAAATCTTGCCTCAAATCCCAAAGATTAAGTTTAGAGGAATGTGACCATTTTGGGGAGTGGAATGTGGGACAAAGATGTAAAAATGTGGTTGAGAGTGTAAGATCATTGAAGGTTGACAAGTTGGATGGAGGTTGTGATTGGATTTGGCAACACATGAAGTTGACTTTGGAGTAGGATAAGATTTCTTAATCCTCATGATTAAAATTGTGTAAATGTTTAGTGGGTGATTAGGCTTAGGTCAGATGACAAGTGGGAGAATTGGGAGGAGAGAGAATGAGTGGAGGGGATAATTAGTTAATTAAGTTTGATTAAATAATTAATAGAGGTTAGTATGTTTGAATGGTCTGGGTTGTGTTTGAACTATGGTTTAAGTAGTTGGATGAGGTTAGGTTGGGGATTAAAGTTCTAGGAGCCATCTCCTCAAATTTAATTAAATATATTATTTAATTTTAAGTGGGAGGAAAGGGATTCATGAATTAATTTAAATAGATAAAGGTATTTGTTTAAATTAATAGAAAAAAGGGGATTTAATTAATTAAATGGGTAGGGGTTTCCATTATATTAATTGGACTATAGAAAATAAATTACTAAATTAATTTAGCTAGAAGGATAGCATTAATCAATTAAGTAATGCATGATTATTTGATCAATAATACGAGTAAGATGACTAAAATAAACTAAAATTGTTAATAAAATTTAGGTGTCTACATTTTCCCCCTCTTTGAGATGGTGCTACTGTTGGAAACTACAATTGAAGCAATTGTTGTATTGTCATTGATGTCAAACCTTAACTGGTAAGACTATTGCTACTTAAGAAAGTACTATATCTATTTGATTGTTGTGATGGGGGAAAGAAAGGTTGGTAACAATAGCACCTAAGGAAAGCTTGAGTTATCTTGATACTTTAATGAGTACTTGATTATGTTGCACAATGATGAGATAATGTATTGCTTATCTTAGTAAGAATGAAGACTAAACTGGTAAGCTTAACCAAGAAAAAGAGAAAAAAATTAGTTTAAGCTGAGTCATGTTAAGTGTCGAATTAGCTAGTACATGCCAAGAAAATTTAGTGTTGACCGGACATCAGTTAATTGCCGAGGAAGACAGTGTTAGCCGAGGAAATAGTTTTAGTATTGACCGAGATTTCTAAGTATAGAATGAGAATTTGAACACAATATTGACCGAGCATTAGTATTTTACATTTGAGGGAGAATTCAGATTTCCAGTCGACATCATTGAATTCTTGGATTATGTAAAACTTGTTGACTTTATTTATTGATTGTACGAAAGCATTGAATGCACTATAAAATGTTTTATTGTAAATCTTTAAGAGATTTGAGATGTTTCTAGAAAAAAAGAAGAAGAATAGTAAACCTAGGCATGAGGTTGAAACAAAGGGGATAGAGGATGCTAGAAGATCAGTAGATGTTATTGAATATACAAGCAGAGAAGGCTGAAGGAGAAGTGTTGTGATTGCTTGAAGGAAAGTTCCAAGTAGATCAGTGATGGAGATGGAAAAGGTTCATAGTCAATAAACCAGCATATGTGTAGGGAATTGGATCTGATATTTGCAAAGTGAGTTGTATGTTTTTTAGATCAATACTAGTGCTACTTTCTAACCATTGTAATAGTCAAAATCCTTTTAATAGAGGTTGACCTAATAGTCATATGTATAAATCCTTTGAACAAGGTTGCATTCTAATGGAGTGTATGTAAGTCCTATAACAAGGTGCACTTTTAACATAGTGGTTTAAATCCTTTAACCAGGTCACACCTGACAGTGTGTTTATAACCTTTGACAAGGTTGGCTTTTCATTGAGCTCACTTCAGAAGAGTGAAAATAATAGTAGCATGTTACAAAGTGGTTTTTCCCAAATCGGGTTTCCATTATAAGTCCCAATGTCAATACTTGTGTGAATGTTTTGGTTTGAACATTTCTATGTTTTACAAGTTAGAAATAGTTGGGTAGTGGACTGCAATGTTATATGTTTATATTATGCAATCAGTAATGACCGAGTAAGCTGTTGGTTATTAGATCTGATTTGTTAAAGTGTATTAAAGTTTGTTTTATACATCTAGACCTGAGAACAGCTGATTCACCCACCCTCTCTATTTTTCTAAATCATATTAACAATTGGTATCAGAGTTGTTGGTGCTTATAGAGAACAAGTTTGAAGGTACTTGAAGCAAATGATCAGGTTGTATAAGAAGGAGGTACCAAAGATGAATAAGGAGAAATTCCCTGCATGGCAAAGCTTGATGAAGCTGCATCTGGCCGATATTGGTGATTCTGCAAAGTACTATGTTGAGAATGACTATGTCTCACCTGTTACACCCTTAACTGCCGAGGAAATGAGAGCTAAGCAAGAACATAATCAGGTAATGTTGGAAATTGCATCTACCCCAAATTATCTAGAATTTGAGGACATAAAGGATTGCACAAGTGCTAAGGATATTTGAGACACTCTTGGAAAGATCTATGGCGGTGACATAAATGTACTGAAAGCTAAAGCCAAGAGCCTTAGAGGTAAATTTGATGAAATGAGAATGCAAGAAGGTGAGAATATTGCACAATATTGTGGTAGAATAAAAGCAGTTGTGAATGCTATTAGAGGAGAAAATGGAACTATTGATAATGAAACTATAATTGGAAAAATATTGAGAACTCTACATCCTATATATGCTATTAAAATTTCAGCTATTTAGGATTCTAGATGTAACTCTACCAATGTACTTACTTTGAAAAATTTGGTTGGAAAGCTTACTACTTTTGAACTGTCTAACTATGATAACTTCATTGTTGGTAATGTTGAATTTGCTTTTAAGTCACAAATGGTTCTGAGTAAGTCATAGAAGGAAAAAGAAAGATGCATCAGTGAAAGTGAAAGTGAAAGTGAAAGTGATAGTGACACATCTAATGAAGAACATGAGGATCTAGAAGCTCTTATGGCTAGAATACTGAGAAGGGGAAAAGGAAAGTACAAAGGTAAACTCCCTATTATATGTTTTTTATGTAATAAAGTTGGTCATATAGCTGCTAGATGTCCTGATAGGAATGATAAGGATGAAGAAAGAGATAGTAAGCACAAAGACAAAAGAAATGATAGAAGTTATCAAAGGTACAAAGACTAAAAAGGAAAAGGTAAGAAATCTTGTTATATTGCTGAAGAAAAGACTGAAACTGATAGTGATGATCTTGAAATTGAAGTAGTCTATGTTGCAATGAAGGATGAGTTTGATGAGGATGAGAAAACTACATTGATTTCCTATGTGAACAAGAATGATTAATGGATTATTGACAGTGGTTGTTCACATTACATGACTGGTGACAAGATTAAGTTTGATACCTTAGATCATTATAAAGGTAGAAGTGTGAAATTTCGTAATGATGCACCATGTCCTATTAGAGGAAAATGATTGATTAAGCTAACTGCTAAGATTACTTGTAAAAATGCATATTGGGTAGAAGGTCTTAACTACAATCTTCTGAGTGTTGCACATCTTAATAACACTGATTATCGAGTGGAATTTCATCACAATAAGGCTAAAATATTTGATGCTACCGGTGAACTAATCAGAAGTGATGAATAGACTAGAGGTAATTTGTTCTATCTTGACCTATCTGAAGAAACATGTCTGGTTGCACAACTTGATGATATTTGGTTATGGCATAAGTGGCTATGTCATGTTAACTTTGATAATCTGGTATAAATTAGTAAAAAGAAGAAAGTGAGAGCTCTACCTAGATTGAAGAAACCTGAGAATGTGATGTGCAAAGAATGTTAGTTAGGAAAGATGACAAAGTCAAGTTTCAAGAGAAAAACCTTTACTTCTAAGAACACTTTAGATTTGGTTCATACTGACCTTTGTGGACCTATGGGGGTACAAAGCTATTGTGGTGATAGATATTTTTTTTTTTTTGTTGATGATCATACTAGGATGATGCATGTAATGTTTCTAAAAGAAAAATCTGATGCTTTTCAATTCTTTGAGTGGTATTTGGCTAAGGGTTAAAAGGAGACAGGTAGAAACCTAAAGTGTCTGAGATCTGACCAAGGTGGAGAACTTATATCAAATGAATTTAATCTTATTTGCAATGATAGAGGAATCAAAAGATAGATGTCTACACCTAGGACTCCTCCATAGAATGGTATAGCAGAAATAAGGAATAGATCTATGTTGGATTGTGCAAGGACATTATTGATTGAAAATAATGTGGCACAGAAATAATGGAAAGAAGCTATAAGTACAACTATTTACACTCTTAACCGAGTATAGATCAAGAAAGGTACAAATCTGACACCTTATGAGTTATGGCATGGGTATGCACCTAATGTAAAATATTTTAGAATATTTGGAAGCAAATGCTACATATTAAAGGACAATAGGAATGGAAAGTTTGATGCTAAAAGTGATGAAGGTATATTCCTAAGCTATTTCACAAAAAGTAAAGCTTATAAGTGTTTGAACTCTAACACTAACAAAGTTGTGGAAAGTGTGAATGTCAAAATTGATGAGTATGCAGAAAGGAATGAAGCTGACAGTAAAAGAGAACCAAAAGATTAAAAATCTTTTGTGTACATAGAGGAAGACGAGGCAAGTGACAGACTTGCGCCTGATGCTGAGTCTCAGGTAAGCAATGTCGAGCATCAGGAAAATAGTATTGAGAAAGAAGAGGAATGTGTCGAGCGACATGAAGAAGCTGTCAAGTATCAAGAAGAGGTTGCTGAGCATTCAGAAGTTGAATCTAATAATCTTATTAGGGAACCTAAAGAATTATAAGGAAGAGGAGAAGAACTTGTTTTGGAAAAATATGTAAGGAGACATCATAAGCCTGAACAAATAATTGGTGATAAAGATACTGGAGTTCTGACCAAAAGCAAAGCAAGAGATCCAACATGTTTACTATGTGAATTCGAGCCTAAGACAACAAAGGAGGCAATAGAAAATGAAGACTAGATACAAGCAATGAATGAAGAGATAGACCAGATAGAGAATAATGATACCTAGACTCTAGTGCCGAGACCTATAAATAAAAATGTCATTGGAAAAAAGTGGGTGTTCTGAAATAAGTTGAAGGAACATGGTGAAATCACAAGAAACAAAACTAGGCTAGTATGAAAAGGCTACACACAAGAAGAAGGAATAGATTATGGGGAGACTTTTGCCCCTATAGCTAGATTGGAAGGAGTAAGAACTCTACTTGCATATGGTGCCTATAAAGATTTCAAAGTATATCAAATGGATGTTAAGTCTATATTTTTAAATGGTATATGAGAAGAAGAAGTTTACATTGAACATCCAGAAGGATTTTTTGATCCAAATAGAAGACACATGGTTTGCAAACTAAACAAAGAACTTTATGGATTAAAGAAAGCTCCCAGAGCATCATATGAGAGATTGCATAACTACTTAATATAGATTAGATTTTCAAGGACAAATGATAAAAGCAATCTATACATGAAAGATGAAGAAGGTAAAGGAATCTTGTTGGCAAAGATTTTTGTTGATGATATTATTTTTGGTGGACAAGATGCCTTGTGTATGAGATTTTCAAATGAAATGCAAACTGAATTTGAAATGAGCATGTTTGGTGAGATCAAATTTTTTGTTGGTTTACAAGTTTATCAGATGGAGAGAGGAATTTTCATTACATAGTCTAAATATGTTCACAAAATACTAAAAACCTTTGGGATGGAAGATTCTACACCAGTGAGTACTCCCATGGCTACTGGACAAAAGTTGTCTACGAATGATGATGCTATAGAAGTAAACCAAACTTTGTACAGATCTATGATTGGAAAGCTACAATATGTTGTACATAGTAGACCAAACATAGCACTAGTTGTTGGGATTATGGCAGGATTCTATGCCAATCCTAAGGAAACACACATGATGGTAGTTGAAAGAATAATGAGATACTTGAAAGGAACTGCTGACTATGGGCTATATTACAAGGAGGGTGAAAGATTTGAACTAAGAGTATATATAGATGTTGATTGGGCAGGAAATGTGGATGAAAGAAAGAGTACTAGTGGTGGAGCTTTCTTTCTTGGATAGAGATTAGTTTCTTGGACAAGCAAGAAATAAAATTGCATTTCCCAATCTACTGCTGAAGTTGAGTATGTTGTTGTTGTAGTGAACTATTCAAATCTGGTGTGGATAAAGCAATTTTTGGTAGGAATGAAAGAAGAAATCATTGAACCAATTTTTATCTTCTATGATAACACAAGTGCTATCAACATTTCTAAGAATTTAGGTAATGCATACAAAGACCAAACACATTGCAATCAAGTATCATTACTTGAGAGAACTGGTACAAGATAAAGAAGTCCAAATGGAATATGTGAATACAAAAGAATAATTAGAAGACATATTCACTAAAGCTTTACCTAAAGAAGCTCATGAATATCTAAGAAGTCAATTAGGGGTCCTTCCCCTAACTAAGGCTGCCTAGTCAAGCTAGGAGCACTGCATCAAATATGCTACAACAAAATATTTGACAGATTGATGCAAAAGAAGGTCACACTTTAGGACCTACCTAGAGTTGTGAGAAGAATGAAAAGACAAATAATCATTCATAAGAAAAGATGACAAAGGGAGAAATACTGTTACTAAACTAAAAAGATGATATCTACATCTGGAGGATGTATTTTTTAGTTGCTTCTTTGGCATTTTTGTCAAAGAGGGAGATGAACAAAGATGATAATAACACATGACACTATAAAAGAAAGTAACCCGAAGGAGATAAACTAAGATGAATACAAATGAAAGATCAAGAAAAAGGGAGATTTGTAGATTTTTGGACGATCACAGAAGAAAGGCTAATAGATTCTAAATCAGAATGAAGCTAAGGATATTACAAATATTTCTAATGGACAGATAAGTTTTTGGATTGGTTGGTAATCCATGTGTTATTTATGTGATATCATATGGTGTTGCCATCAATGCCAAAGAGGGAGATTGTTGGAAACTGCAATTGAAGAAATTATTGTATTGTCATTGATGTCAAACCTTAACTGGTAGGACTATTGCTACTTAGGAAAGTACTATATCTATTTTATTATTGTGATGGGTGAAAGAAAGGTTGGTAACAATAGCACCTAAGGAAAGGTTGAGTTATCTTGATACTTCAATGAGTACTTGATTATGTTGCACAATGATGAGATAATGCATTCCTTATCTTAGTAAAAATGAAGACTAAACTAGTAGGCTTAACTGAGAAAAAGATAAGAAATTTAGTTTAATTTGAGTGATGTTAAGTGTCAACTAAGTTAGCATATGCCAAGAAAATTTAGTATTGACCAAACATTAGTTAATTGCCAAGGAAGATAGTGTTAACTGAGGAAATAGTTTTAGTATTGACTGAGCTTTCTATGTATAGACCGAGAAGTTGAACATAGTATTGACCGAGCGTCAGTATTTTACATTTGAGGGAGAATTAAGATTTCCAGCCGACATCGTTGAATTCCCAGATTATGTAAAATGTGTTGACTTTATTTATTGATTGTATGAAAGCATTGAATGCACTGTAAAATGTTTTATTGTAAATCTTTAAGAGATTTGAGATGTTTCTAGAAAAGAAGATGGAGAACACAAAGTGGGTAGATTCAATGAATCTAACCTAACCCTAAGATCTGTGAAGGAGATTAAGTGGCAGAAGATGTATTAACCTAATTGAGGAAGTATCAAGTAAACCTAAGCATGAGGTTGAAACAAAGGGGATAGAGGATGCTAGAAGATCAATAGATGTTATTGACTATACAAGAAGAGAAGGCTGAAGGAGAAGTGTTGTGATTGCTTGAAGGAAAGTTCTGAGCATATCAGTGATAAAGATGGCAAAGGTTCATAGTCAATAAACTAGCATATGTGTATGGAATTGGATTTGATATTTGCAAAGTGAGTTGTATGTTTTTTAGATCAATACTACTGCTACTTTCTAACTATTGTAATAGTCAAAATCATTTTAACAGAGGTTGACCTAACAATCATATGTATAAATCCTTTGAACAAGGTTTCATTCTAATGGAGTGTATGTAAGTCCTATAACAAGGTGCACTTTTAATAGAGTGGTTTAAATCCTTTAACCGGGTCACACCTGACAATGTGTTTGTAACCTTTGACAGGGTTGGCTTTTCACTGAGCTCACTTTAGAAGAGTGAAAATAATAGTAGCATGTTACAAAGTGGTTTTTCCCAAATCAGGTTTCCACTATAAATTTGAGTGTCAATACTTGTGTGAATGTTTTGGTTTGAACTTTTTTGTGTTTTACAAGTTAGAAAAAGTTGGGTAGTGGATTGCAATGTTATATGTTTCTATTATGCAATCAGTAATGACTAAGTAAGCTTTTGGTTGTTAGATTTGATTTGTTAAAGTGTATTAAAGTTTGTTTTATACATCTAGACCTGAGAACAACTAATTCACCCCCTTGTCTATTATTCTAAATCATATTAATAGTACATAGTACCATCATTTCAAAGAAAAGTAAAACATAGAGCTAGGAAGAAAATGGTTGAATTAGAAAAGGTGTTTTAGTCAATCAGAAGAGTAACTAGGAGGAAGGATTATAGGAGATGACGATGAGGATGACCCCTCAAGAAGATAGATAGGTTGAAGAGAATACAGGTCTACTCTTGATATGGTTAAGAGGATTCATGTAGGATGAGTGAATTATAAGCGGATGGGGAGTTAAGAAACTTGAGATGACACCTCCCAAATGGGAGATGACATGTAGTGAGCACTATCCAAGACCTACCAAGGTAATGTAGAAACAAGTACTTATCATAGACATTGCATGGGACTAACTCAAAAATCATGCAAGGATTTCCCCAACATCACACATGAGTCTTGAAAGATTCAAGGTAGAAATGATGCTAGGTAACCCACAAGAAAATGATGTTTCCCAAGTACATTATGAAACCACAAAAGGATCACATTATGTAAGGGTAATGTATAAATGACTCACAAGAATAAAAAGAGATTGATACCTTGTGTTAGGTGTGTCCATTCGTAACATACCATAATATACAAGCTTGTGGAAACATTAAGGAGGAGAACCACCGAGAATTATGGAAATGACAAATCAAGAACCAAAAAAATAATTCAAAATCAAGATAAAAATCCAAAAGACACCCTTTTCCAAAAGAGATCGAATGGGTAAGATGTTTTGATTGACGTGAGACATGAGTAAGGATACATCTAGCAAGGACCTATTTGATGGGGTAGACTACAAATTGGGGTTTGAATGACAAAATATGTATCAAGGATGACCACATGATTTTGAATTGCTTCGAGGGAACCTATTAAAACACTTAATAGGAGAAACAAAGAGTCTTGATCACTTTTCTATAGGATGACTAACCAAGAATGGGGGTATGTACATCAGGAACTTAATAGAGGGATGGACTAATGCTAGAATACAATTTAATGACCAATATATACAATTGAATGTGAAAAGATTAGGAATTGGGTTAGGATATAATATATAACTAATTGACATGAGGCTAAGGGCTTAGGATAGTATTGCAATTATTAATGTGTGCATGTGATATTGGAACACCCAGAGAATTTGGGTTTGGGATAGGGAATTTTAGTGGATTTGGGGGATGAGTGGATAAGAGTGGATCAGAATGAGAGTTTGATAGATAATGATATAGTCCACCATGTTTCATACCCGTTGTAGGGTTTTAACTACACATACTTGGCTAAGGTGCCTAATTTCCATGTTTTCACCATTGGATGATTTTTTTTCTTCTTATTATCGTAGTACCTGGTTACCACATTTGCACCATGATAATGATTTTTTTAAGTTATTTTTCTATTTTCTATGATTTTCTAAGATAAGTGGGGTACACTATATGAATTGAGCATAAAATTTCTTTAGGTGAATAGTATTGGTGAGATCATTCAGAGGTTCTCCTTCTGGTGTAGACAACTGATATTCCCCTCGACCAAAAATCATTGTGGAAATGTAGGGACCCAACCAAGTAGATTCAAACTTTCATTTCTTCTCTTGAACTACTTGTACTTTCTAATTTTCTTTCTAGACCAGGTCTCCTACTTGAAAATTTCACAGGTGAATCTTCTTATTGTAGCTTCCCTTAAGTCTTTTATGATATACAACTAGGTGATCATATTCTCATTGCCTCTTCTTATATAAAAAATTTAGTAGTGAGATGTTCTATGCAGTAGTCCTCATCAATGACCACTTTTTTTAGTGACACTTGCAATGATGGCCATTAGAAATCAATTGGTAAGAAACCCTTTGCACCATATATGAGAGGGTATAGGGTAGTGCTTGGTTGAGTGTGGTAAGAAGTACCATAGGCCCAAAGGGTGGGATTGATTTGGAGATGCTAGTCATGACCAAAATCATTCACAACCATTTTGAGGATTTTTAGGAGGGTTTTATTGGTTGCCTTAGCTTGGTTATTCCCTTGGGGAAAATATGGATTGGAGAAAAAATAGTGGATATTTAATTGGTCACACAAATCCTTGATATTTTGGTTCCCAAATGGTGTTTTTTGATCCATGAATATGGTGGAGGGGATTCCAAAGTAGCAGATGATATGGTATAGGATGAATTTGGATATCTAGATACCTATCATGAGGGTGATCAGGATTTCTTCAACCTATTTTGTAAACTAAATTTAGTAGTAGTTACGATGTACTTATGTCTGATTGAGGAAAGGGGAGTTATCTTACCAATGAGATTGAAGACCTAGTATGAGAAGGGCCATGGAAGTGGACTAGGATGCGGATCTTATGTGGGTGCATGAATCAGGTTCACATGTTGCTAACATGGTAGAAATTTATTCATAAAATCACATACATCATGATCTGGATTATTGGCTAATAATATCCCACTCTAATAATTTTCTTAGCTAAGATCATGCTACTTATGCGGGCACTTTGAATCCTAGCTGGAACCTCTCATAAAGCTTGGGTGGCCACATTTGAGTCCAAACACATAGAGAGGACATTATGATAACCTCAACAATATAGGGTGTTGGCTACAAGGGTGTAGCATGAATCTCTATCGATAATATTTTGGCATTGGGTGGTTTTGAGATGGGGGGATATGATAGACCATCATTTAGATAAGCGTGGATTTTGTGAGTACCGTGGAGACTGAGGAACAACCAAGACAGACACCATCTCAGAAATGGTATTCTCATAAATAGGCATGTAGATCTACTTGACTAATAAATCATATAGTCTTGCATCTTAATGGATTTCCATAAGAGATCCAATGGTAACCATTGCATCTACTTTGTTCTATAATATAGGCACTTGTGTGATTTTTAAGCTCAAGAATTGTTCTTTCATTTTGTCTAATGGAGCTATTTTTAGGGTAGAATATTTTTGTCTTTTTTTCTAGAGCTCATCAAGGACTTTCTTTATGATGGGTTGTGAGTCACCAAATACCTACAAATTTGTGATGTTCTATTGAATTGTCATTTTTTATCCTGAAAAAAGTGATCCATACTCCGCAATGTTATTGGTAAAAAGAAACCCAATTTGAATGACTTGGGGATATAGTATCCTTGAGGAGTGATGAAGAAGATTCCTACCCCTAACCCATGAGTTGTGTAGGATCCATCAAAATAAAGCTTCCAAGTGGGTTGTTCTTCGATGAAGCACACATGTTCATCTAGAAATTCTATAACAAAGGGATATGCATCCACTAGTGGTGCTTCCACCAATTGATCCTTGGTGACTTTTCCTTTGATTTATTTTATGTCCATATACTAAATGTTGAATTCAGTAACGAGAATCACCCATTTATCTATGAAACTTGTAAGTATTTTGTGTGAAATTAGATTCTTGAGAGGATCTATTTTGGAAATGTGTTTCATAATGTGACTAAGAATATAGTGTCAAAGTTTCTGAGTGGACTAAATAACTACTAGTGAGTCTTTCTCCATTGGTGTATAATTTAGCTCATAGACAACAAGTGTATGACTGATATAATATATAACTATTCCTTTTCCATTCACGTTAAGATGAACCAAGAGTTTCCCCAGTATTTTAGTAGTTTCTGATATAAGAAAAATGTGAGGGTCTTTTGGAGTGGGTGGTACAAGGATTAGTGGATTCACTAGTTATTATTTTATCTTTTCAAAACATTTTTGACATAAAGGATCCTATTTGAAACTGGTACCTTTGTGTATTAGGTGGGTGAATGGTTGACACTTTTCATCAATTTGTGAGATCAACCTTTTGATAGACTATACCTTTCCTTGTAGACTACATAAATAATTGAGCGTCCTAGGGGAAGGCATTTCCATTATATATTTGACTTTCTTTGGATCAATTTCTATGCCTCTTCTAGATATAATTAATCCTAGGAACTTACCCGATGTAATTTTGAAGACACATTTTTGGATTTAGATTCAAAATGTAATGATGGAGGTGATAAAATACACATTCTAGCACATTGAGGTGGTCTAACCTATTTTTAATTTGGCTAAGATATTAGCTACATAGTCTTCAAGGATATTATGGATCATGTCATGGAAAATTATTGTCATGGCTCATCAATATATAGAACTTGCATTCTTCAAACCAAAAGGTATTATTTTATAGTAGAAGGTAACCCATGGGGTTGTGAATAAGTTATCTCATGTTGATCTTCTTTAGCAATACATATCTGATTATAGCCAAAGAAACTATCCATGAGTGACAACAAATCATGCCCAAAAATTAGGTCAACAATCATATCAATGTTTGGTAGAGGGAAATCATCCTTTAGACATTTATTTTTGAGGTCTAAAAAATATATGCATATTTTGATTTCTCCTCATGGTTTGGAAACTAGTACCATGCTGGAAATCAATTATGAATTGTTAATGGTACAAACAATTTTATCTTGTAGGAGCTTTTCCAATTATTCTTTGACTAATAAGGCCACTTTACAAGACATTTTTCGAAGCTTTTTATTGAATGGTTTTGCATTTGGATCCATTGGAAGATGATGTACAAATAGGTTGGGGTCCAATACAGACATATGAGCATAAGAGAATGCAAATTTTATTGTAGTGTCTTGGAGAAGTACAGTGAAAGCTTCTTATTTGACCTCTAATAATGATGCTACAATATATGTGATTCTTGAATATTCTTCAATTCCTACATTGATGGGCTTGGTTTCTTCAATAATAATAGATGACTACTTTGGTCTGTAACCATGAGTCAAAGGAAGAGGTGATTCTTCATCTTTCGATGCCCAAGATAGGTTTCCACCAAAAGATAAACCCTTTGTTTTTACTTTGTTAGAATTAGAAAGTGCCCCATAGGGGTTTTCACCAAAAGACTCATGTTTTTCTTTTTTATGCTCATTTTTATGGCTAAAGGCTTCCTATTCCCCAAAGGATGCCTTGGGGTCTAGTTTGTAGATATGTGTTGATGTTTTCCCCCTATTTTGTTATTTTTTTTTGTTTCTACCATGAATTTTAGGATCACATCCTTTCCTTACAACTCGTCGATATGTGAAAAGTTTGGTTGGTCCAAATCTATGAGTTTAGCATGAATGACTAGGATTTCAATGAGTTCTATGGAGATTTAACAAAGGAAAACATTTCGTAAGAAATTTTCATGGATTTCTTTGACCTCACGATTTCACCCAAGGCATTATGATATGTGTAGCTAGTTTCTTAGGTCCTCCCATTCATGTCTAGGCCAAATACAAGCCCTTGATTCATTGGAAAAGGTGAGGTTCCAAGTGCAGCCTTCATGCCACTTTATTTTTAGCCTAAACCACCTCTTTGGTAGTTGCATTGTTCACTAGCGAATCTGTGAGATTTGGGGTATTTATCTTTAAAGTAACTAAGGAGTTTATCATCAAGAGATGGATCATCTTGATACAACCATTTTTTGATATCGGGCTTTGTTTTTTACTTTTTTATAATGTCATTGGAGAGGAATGTACAAGAACATATTTGTTGAGGTTGTGGCTATTTTTGTTGTGATGGACCTTGGTGGGATGGACATCCTTGAGTGTCTGGGTCCAATGGAAGGGCCCCAACTACAAAAGCATATGATAAGATATTTTCCCCACAAACCCTATTAGTGGTCTTTATGATGGAGAGGGTGGATGCAAGAATGGTTTCCAAATCCAAGTGAGTTCTAGAGGAACTAGTAATAAAAGTACCAATCTCAATTCTTGGACAATGAGCTAAATGTGGGAATAAATATTCTAACACAAAATAATATGTGAAAGGTTAGGGATTAGTGTGGATGATGATTTCAATGTTATTATGTGGGAATTTGATGCAATGGTAGAATATGGAGGGTATGACGTCCATGGAATGGATCTAGGAGAATTTTGTATGGAAGGTCAAGATCAACAACATGGCATATGGTATCTTGTACTATTTGTTTGAACTTGATGGGTATAGAGATGGTACCTTTAGAGGTATGTTATACTGTGTTGGGGAATGCAATAAAAATTTAAAGTATTGAAAAACTAAGCTACCACAATATCTAGATTAGACAAAAGAAGACACAAAAGAGAGTGCAAACCAAATGATGAATACCCAAAAATCCTTTTTGATCTTTTCGATATGTCCAATAGATTGGAAGTATTCTCAAGATCTTTTCTCAAAGCTTAAAAGTTTGTAGGGATTTTCGCATTAGGATTTTATGAGTCTTTCTTTTAAATCTTAAATGGTCATTATGATATTTCATAAAAAGGTGGATGATTTATGAAGGGAAGAGGGTTCAATTTATAGGCAAGAGGAGGGTTGAATGGATGCTCAAGATTGAAATATGAGGAAGGGTTGAAATGTATCCAGGAGATAGCACATTGATTTTTCTTTCTCAAATGCATATCATTTTGAAAAATATTAAAATGAGATAGGTTGAGAGGACATGGGGAGTTGGGAAGATATGCCATAAAGAAAAATCTTGTCTCAAATCCCAAAGGTCAATTTTGGAGGAATATGATTATTTTGGGAAGTGGGGCCAAAATGTACAAAATAAAATAATGTCTTAGGGAATGCAATAAAAATTTAAAACATTTAATAAACTAAGATACCAGAACATCTAGATTAGACAAAAGAAGAAATAAAAGATAGTGCAAACCAAATGATGAATACCCCAAAAAGCCCTCTTGATATTTTGGATATCTCTAATAGATTGGATGTGTTCTCAAGATCTTTGATCAAAGATTCAAAGTGTGTATTGAATTAGGATTTTATGAGTATTTCTTTTGAATCTAAAATGGGAGTTATCAGATTTCATAAAAAGGTGGATGGAAATGATGTAATCTTCATTGAGGTCAATGGATATTTCAACAAATTTTGGACAAGATCTTGACTTGATTGGAGTGGTGTGGATAGTGTGATGGGGGATGTAGGGATGGAATCTTTAGATGGAGGGGATGGAAGGATGGGAGATTCTTTAATTTTAATAGAGGGAAGGAGGGTTGACTAATTAGGTTCATTGTATGGGGTTTGGATAATTCTAAGGAGAGGAGATGTGGATGGGAATTGGATGGAGTCTATGGATAGAAGAGATTCGATGGTTTTAGGAGATGGAAGAGGATAAATAAATGGGATAGATGGAAAAAGGATAATAGGTATGGGTGATGAAAAATGAATGATGGGCATGGGAGGTGGACGGGCCCCATCACTAGTGTCTTTATATGAGGAACTGAGATGACATGACTAATCAAATTTAGGAGAGGGATTTTTTATTGGATTCCTTGTGAAAATCATTGGAGACTTGTGTGTTTGAGGTCAAAGTGGGGTATATACATGGGGAGAAGGTGGGAGGAAAATGTAGTCCATGTATGAAGGTTTGGTTGTGGATTATAAAATTGTTTGAATGAATGATGGTTTGGAAATGGGTGTAGGAGATGGCATGGTCAGATTGTTCAAATAAGCAGGTGTGAAGGTAAATTTTGAAATAGATTGATTAATTAATGGGGTAGGGGTGATGGATTGATACATAACATACTATTTGGATTGAAGGATGTAGGTGGATTATGGAAGGGTATTTGTGGTAATGTAGGTAGGAATATAAGATGGTGAATTTATTGTTAGAAAGTAAAGTCCACCAAGATAACTGATGGGGGGGGTGAATAAGTTATTAGATAAATACAAATTTTATCAACTACAATAGATTTTAACCATGTAAGCAATGTAATAAACAACCATAGAAAGATATACATACACAATAACACAATGACACAAGATATGTTGACTAGGGAACCTCTTGATCAAAGAGTAAAACCCGGTGGGAATGATTTCCACAAAAGATGCACTAATATGAAAATTCCTTGTGAGAGGATGGACTCTATTAGGAGTCCTATGAAATACATTCAATACATATGAGTCCCTATTAGGATACTTTGAATCCATGCTAAAAGATTGTAACACTGTTAGGATTTATGGAAGACAAAAGGACCCACAACCCAAACAACTTCAGGTTTAAGATCATTGAACACGCTGTCCAACTAATCTTTGTATTACTCAGTAGAATAATACCAAAAGATTACTGATCTCAACAACTTGATACTCCTTCTCTGACTGTGCCAAACAGCACCAACTACCTCAATAGATCTCAATACCAGATCTTTGTATTCACATATCCTCTTTCAACAAGTATTGCACAATTCTACAATTCACTTTCACAATCTTACAATTCAATTCCTCATCATACATTACAATAAGGAAAACATTCCTTCCTTTATACCACACTCAATTAATTACAAATGAGTTGGCATACATATTACAAAATAAAAGTTTCCACATGTTACATAAAAATTACACAAAATTGTCAGCTTCCAATTAAGATAATTATTCACTCATGTGACCTCGGACCTTACAATCATGTCCACATTAATAACATCATGTCTTCAACTTTTTTTTAGCTTCACATGATCAGATTCGATCCTGATTAGGAGATATCATCCAATTTCCTCAAACTGCTACTTAGGAACACTGACTGAACTCTGCTTCCACTAAAATGCTCATAACTTCCATGAATAAATGAATTTCTATATGCGCTCTTAACCAAAATCTCATAGAACATCATAGAGTAAGTCCTCAACTCCTCATAGTTTGATATTCAATATCCCACGTGTGCTAACTTAAACATTGTCTACTTCTCTACTAATCTTGAGTAGATCATTGTGTTGACATCAATGACAATCACAGTCATGAATGCTACAACAACTACTATAGAATGGCTATGAATAATCCTCCATAGGATATATTAAGAATTCATTCCTAACAATCTCCCCCATTGGCATTGATGGCAACATAGATGAAAAAACATACAAGTTCCATGAATACCAACCACTGTTGCGTTGCTGCTCTGAAATGCTTCAAATTCTCTTCATCAATCAAATCTTATTTCATTTTCCTATTCAATTCTCTCTAATAGATGTTTTTTCATGTATACTTCTCCCCCATTGACATCAATGACAAATGCTTCATCATTATGTCAACAACAACTTCAATGTCAAAAGACACTATTCAGAAAATACATTTACTAGAGTCCTCATGACTCAGATCTAAAACACATACTCCCTATAGAGGAAGTACCAACATCCAGTCCAAAAGAAAGATAAGGATCATATACCACTGGATGGATGCAAAAATCTGCATCACTTCTCAAAAGTAGGTTGGGGCATAACCCCAAGCATACCTCTTAGATACTCAAATGTATCCTTCAGCAAAGGCTTTGTAAATATGTCTGCAATCTACTCCTTTATGCTTATATACTCAAGTCTAACTTCTTTCTCTGCAACTTTCTCTCTCACTACATGATACTTTATTTCTATATGCTTTGTCTTAGAATGTAGTACATGATTATTAAACATACTAATTGTGTTGGTGTTATCACAATGTATGAAAATAGGCTCAACAAATTTTATTCCAATATCCTTCAACATTTGTTTCATCCAAATTATTTGATTACAATTGTTTGTTGCTGCCACATATTCTACTTCTGTTGTGCTCTGTGAAATACATTTTTGCTTTTTTCTTAGCCAAAAAATAATCTTCCTCCAATGAAAAACGCTCCTCCACTGGTTCTCTTTTTGTCATCAACACTACCTCCCCAATCTACATCTATGTATGCACATAAGGTAAAGTCATCAGATTTTCCATACCATAATCCATACTCAATCGTACCTCTTAAATACCTTAGTATCCTCTTTATTGCTGCATAATGTGATTCTCTAGGTTCATCTTGAAATCTTACTACAATTCCAACAACATGTGATATATGTGGTCTTGTATGAGTCAAATATTGAAATCCTCCAATCATAGATCTATACTTCTTCTATTCGACTATAGGAGTCTCATCTATGTTAGATAACTTGTGTCTGGTTACCATAGGTGTTCCAACTAGTTTATAGTTCTCCATTCCAAATCTCTTCAATAAATCATTCAAGTACTTTGTCTGACTTACAAAGATACCATCACTATTTTGTGTTATTTGCAATCCTAAAAAGTATTTCATTTTACCAATCATACTCATTTCAAATTCAGTCTCCATTTCATCTATAAATTTATCACTATCTTCATCTTCTCCTCCAAAGATAATATCATCAACAAAAATAACTACAACCAACAAACCATTTTCAATTTCTTTTGTGTATAGGTTGCTATCAGTTGTTCCTTTAGCAAATCCTAATTTTATCAACTACTTATCCAATCTTGCATACCAAGTTCTACGTGCTTGTTTCAATCCATATAAATTTTTCTTCAATTTACATACCATATCTCCTTCATTAGTCAAGGTAAAAACTTTAGGCTACTCAATGTAGAATTCTTCTAACTCTCCATTCAAAAATGCTGAATTCCCATCCATCTGATACACTTTGAATTTCTTATAAGCTGCATAGGCCAAAAATATTCTTACTGCTTCAATTCTTGCTACTGGTGCAAAATTTTCTTCATAGTCAATTCCTTCTTGTTGTGAGTATCCTTTACATACCAATATTGTTTTATTCCTTACAACTTCTCCTTGTCACTCATCATGTTTTTGAATACCCATTTAGTTCCTATAACATTCTTATCTTTAGGCCTAGGGACCAGTTCCCAAGTCTTGTTCTTTTCAATTTCATCTAGTTATTCTTTCATAACTTTAATCCAATGTTCATCTTCATAGGCTTCACTAGTAGATTTAGGTTCAATTTGAGAAATTAAACACAACTGTTCTTGTACCTTATTTCCTATCAGAACTCCTCTGTCTATGATTCCAATAATGTGATCAAAAGGGTGATTCCTTGATAGATTCCTATTTGGTGTCACTGTCTTAGTTCCCACTTTAGGTGTAGGTTCTTCAATGATTTCTTCAACATAGCTTCCATTATACAATTCACTATTAGTTTCATAGAATAATTGTGCATTCTCAGGATTAGTTCTATGATGAGTTCCTTCATCTGATTCATAATCAAGCATTCTTTCCTGAATTTTGAACTTTTCATCAACTTTAACATTTGTGCTCTCAACAATAGTCTTAGTTATTTTATAATAACATCTATAAGCTTTTCTCTTCAATTAATATCCAATAAATACCTTCATCACTTCTAGGATCAAACTTTCCAATGTCATCATCTCTCTTAATATAACATTTGCTTCCAAAAATTCTAAAATACTTAACTGATGGTGCATGTCCAAACCATAGTTCATAAGGTGTCTTGTCTGTATCTACTTTGATTTTTACTCTATTCATTGTATACACAATTGTGTTCACTACTTCTCTCCAGAATATCTTTGCCAAGTCATTCTAAAATAGCATGGATCTTGCTGCTTCAATTACTGACATGTTTCTTCTTTTTGCAATACCATTTTTTTCAGGTGTCCTAGGGGCTGAAAACTATCTCTTAATACCATTCACTTCACAAAAAATGTTAAATTATTTTGAAGTAAATTCTCCACCTCTATCTGATCTCAAACATTTAATCTTCATTCCATATTCATTTTCAACTTTTCTCTTAACAATTCTAAACTTATCAAATGCTTCATATTTTTCTTTAAGAAATGCAATCCACATCATTCTTGTAAAATCATCAACAAGAATCATAAAATACCTTTCTCCATAGAATCCTCTAGTCCTTGTGGGACCGCTCAAATCTGTATGAACAATTTCCAACTTCTCTGATGCTGTGAACTTCTTGCTGGGAAATGAGCTTCTCTTCTATTTTGCCATCACACATTACTTGCAAATCATGTTAGTAGGCTTCATAATCTTAGGCAAATCTCTTACTGCAAGAGTAGTACTTACTTTCACAATGTTATCAAAGTTTTTATGACAAAATCTTCTATGCCATAACCAAATGTCATCAATCTTAGTAATCAAGCATGTCATCTCAGTAGGACTCAACTGAAATACATTACCTCTGGTTCTAGATCCAGTACCAATCAAATTACCATCCTTGTCTTTGATCACAAAAATTTTCTTAGTAATCCAAACTTGATATCCCTTATCAACTAGTTTTCCAACACTCAAAATATTATGTTTCAAACCATCCATAAAGTAAACATCATTAGTATTAGTCTTTCCATCAAGAGTACTAGATCCTATACCTTTAATTAAACAAGGTGCATTGTTTCCAACTCTAACAACTCCTCCATCATAATTGTTAAACTTTATGAATTTCTTCATGTCTCTAGTCATATGATGTGAACAACCACTATCTATAATCCAATTAGCTTTCTTTTCTACTTGAGAAACTAGACATTTTTCTTCCTTAATTTTTGTTTCAGAATTTTCTTCTTTAATTGCTACAAATCCTATATCATCATTCTCAATATCACTTTCACTTAATGATTTCTCCATACTGGCTTCTAATGCTTCATCATTAGCATAATAAAATTATTTAGATCTTCTAGGTTTAAAGTTCTTTCTATACTTCTTAACTCTCTTAGGACATTTAGATGCAAAATGACCATATTCTTGACAAGCCCAACATTTAAAGATTTTCTTACCATCTGGTTCTCTTTTCACAAGTAAAGAAATTCCTTCTTCAATCTTTCTATATTCTTCATTTATGGTTCTACTATTGCTAACATAATCTCCACTCACACTCATGCTTCTTGACAAAGTAGGGTGAATACTAAGTGCACTAAATGCTATCTCCATTCTAGGTAAATCTCCAGATTGGCTCAAGTTCATTTCTATTGCTTCTAATCTTCCAAAAAGGGTTTCTCTGGTGAAGTTCTTAGTACAAGGTATAACTTTCTCAATCATATGTGTTGTCTACTTGAATGTAGGAGTCAATGTCCTCAAAATTTTCTATATCACTTCATTCTTTGTCTTTGTTCCTTCACAACCTTTTATACCTGCAACAATCTCTAACATTCTACCAATATAGCTTCTAATAGATTCATCTTCCATCATTCTTATATCTTCATATGCACATATCCAGTTATGTAATCTAACTTTCTTTGCATGTTCATCACCTTCAAAAGTAGGTTGTAAAGCTAACCAAATTTCATGAGATGTCTTAAGATATTTTACTTGACTGTACTCATTTTCTGGAATGGCTGACAAAAGTGCTTCTTTAGAAAGTATGTTACACATGAATAGATCTCTTTCCTCATTAGTACAATCTTCAATCTTGTCTTCATCAATGACAGTCTTCTGATTCTTTGTGATTTACCAATATCCTAGTCCTAAACAAAGTAAAAATTTCTTCATCTTTTCTTTCCAGCTGTCAAAATTTACTCCATCAAACTTAGGGCTTTCTTTCCTAAAATGACTCGCCATGGATCTCCTTAAGCTGTTAAACTTTTCCTTCAAGGACCTGCTTCTCTAATATGAATTTTTAGAAAGTAAAGTCAACCAAGATAACTAAGAGAGGGGGGGGGGGTGAATCAGTTATCAGATAAATACAACTTTTATCAACTTCAATAGATTTTAACCATGTAAGCAATGTAATCAACAACCATAGAAATATATACATACACAATAACACAATGACACATGATATGTTGACTACAGAACCTCTTGATCAAAGAGTAAACCCTAGTGGGAATGATGCCCACAAAAGATGCACTAATATGAAAATTTCTTGTGAGAGGATGGACTCTGTTAGGAGTCTTATGAAATACACTCAATACATGAGTCCCTGTTAGGAGACTTTGAATCCTTCCTAAAAGATTCTAACTCTATTAGGAGTTATGGAAGATAGAAGGACCCAAAACCCAAACAACTTTAGGTGTAAGATCACTCAACACACTATCCAACTAATCTTTGTATTACTCAATAGAATAATACCAAAAGATGACTGATCTCAACAACTGAATACTTCTTCTCTTACTATGCCAAACCACACCAACTACATCAACAGATCTCAATACCAGATCTCTGTACTTCGCATATCCTCTTTCAACAAGTATTGCACAATTCCGCAATTCACTTTCACAGTCTTACAATTCAATTCCTCATCATACATTACAATAAGGAAAACATTCCTTCCTTTATAACACACTAAATTTATTACAAAGGAGTCGACATACATCTTACAAAATAAAAGTTTCCACACGTTACATAAAAATTACACAAAACTGTTAGCTACAAAATTAAGATAATTCTTCACTCATGTGACCTTGGACCTTGCAATCACATCCACATTACTAAAATCATGTCTTCAACTACTGTTCAACTTTTCATTATTAGATTCAATCCCGATTAGGAGATATCATCTGATTTCCTCAAACTGCTACTCAAGAACACTACCCGAATACTACTTCCACTAAAATAATCATAACTTCCATGAATAAATCAGTTTCCATATGCACTCTTAACCAAAATCTCATAGAACATCATAGAGTAAGTCCTCAACTCCACATAGCTTGATCTTCAATATCCCACGTGCACCAACTCAAACATTGTCTACTTCTCTGCTAATCTTTAGTAGATCACTGTGTTGACATCAATGAAAATCACAGTCATGATTGCTACAACAACTACTACAAAATGGCTGCAAATACTCCCTCATAGGATATATTCAGCATTCATTCCTAACATTTATATAGGAAGGAGGAGCTAGAGGGAGAAGTTTTGATAGAGTAGATGGTGGATTAGAAAAACTAGAGGGATTATGGTGATTGATTAGAGGAACTAGAGGAGTAATATTATAGATTGTAAAATAGGTTGGAGGATAAGGAGGTGGTGGGTTTGGATTAGGGATGTAGGTGGTAGGGTCATTATGGAAAGATGGTTTTTGGGATATGAATATGGGATAATATGGAGGCATGAAATATGTATGATTGGATATGTTGTACTCATCATGATCAACAAAACTCTCATCATCATTAGAATATGATAAAATGGAAGAAAAGGTGGGATGAAAAAATCATCATAATAGAATTGTGACATTATAATTTTTTGATGAGTTGGATAGGGATGAATGATGAATATGGATGAAAAACTAAATCTTAGATTAACATATACACTAAGCTTAGACTGGGGTTTGGATAATTCTGAGGATAGGAGGAAGGACTGACTCTAAAGAAGATGGAAAGGGGATGAGGGATGACCAAGATGACTCTGCTAGCCTAGGATTTAGTGAGAAAAGGAGGACCTAGTGGTGGATGGTAGTAACAAAACTAGAAGCAAATGACATGGGAAGATAGAAAGGAAACATTTATGAACCCAAGATGGAAATATTTTGGTGGCTTCATTGATTTTTGGACTTGAGAATTAGGAATAAGTTTGGACTAATTTGGAAAAATCTTTTTCTTTATAACTCTTCATTTGTGTATGTTAAAAAAAAATTTACTAGTTTTGTAACATCAAAAATACATACAAGCACTTCTACCTTATGGAATTGACTTAGGTTTGAAAACCTTTTCTTTTAAACTTAGGCACACACCCATGAGATAATCAAAATGTGACAACTAAAGACAACACAATGGGTTAATTAGTGTTATATTATTTGACTCCAAGAACTCAAAGATGGCACAAACTTGGTAGTGTTGTAGATCAACAAGAAAATGTGGAAGAAATAGCTCAAAATTATCAAATTGAGCCCTACCTACAAATGATGGTAGATAATGATGATATTATGGAAATTATTGAGTATCTTAATGAAGATGTGAGGAGGGTTTCCAAGGAGTTTATTATTTATGATTAATTTATTAAAAAAATTCAATTCCAGATGTTTTTTTATTTACAAAATAAAAGAAAAATATTTAATGAATAAGATTGTCATAAGGATAAAAGGGATGAAGCCACAAAGTTTTTCTGGCAAGAGGTTAGAATAGAGATGCAAATAATGACCCTAGAAAAGGGTAGGAAAATTGTTGGCAAGTTGAATATACTATTATATATGACTAAATATAGTGTTTTCATTATGGAAACAAAGTCATATGATGTTTTGGATTTAGTGCACTTAATCACAAGATCAAAATTTGGTTAAGTATGAAAGACTGGATAGTTAGTAGTGCACTAGGTGAACAGAGCATCAACACACATGTGTATGACCTAGTTATGGTATGAGTCATTGAAGATAATATTTTTGATATGTAATCATGATAATTCTAAGAGCGCATGATGATATGAGTCAATATGAGGAAGTTACAGTTAGATGAAGTGACACAGACAGTGAGTGGTAGAACAGAATAGAGTACAGGGCCGATTGTTTGTATTTTGATTAACGCTTATAATATTTTTTTGTAAAGGCTAAGTGCCTATTGTATTTAGGTCATAGACATGTTAATGATTATATGTAAACACATTTGAACCAATTCAATTGGAAGTGTTGTATGTAATTGTAAACCTCAAATAGTGCACTTCTCTAAGTCATTATATCCAAGGGAATCCATGAATGAGATACCTTAGAAAGTGACCTAGAGCTCTCTATGTATGGAGTTGCAAGATTATTTGATTGCTCTTAGCTAGAGCTATTGACCTTATGACCTTGCTAGTCAACCACACAATGAGAGATTCAAATGAAGACAAGGGAAAGAACGCTAATATCTCCAAGAATCAAAATGAAATGCAATGCAAAGCTATACTATGAATGAAAATGCAAGATAAGCTATGAAAATAAATATGCAAGCTAATCTATGGAAATGAAAGAGCAAGTAATACAAAGCCTCCTAGTTAAGCTAGATGAAGTAATCTAAAGCATAAAGGAAACTAAACTAAATATGAAGCTATGTATGCCATGATAATGCAAGAAATGAAACTATGATAGCATGTAGATGCAAAAGCCAAGAATGCTCCAAATCTCCAAAGCTCCAAAGTGACCTAGAAAACTTGCAGCATAACATTAGCATAAAAAGATTGATATGCAAATGAGGAAGATAGCTCTTCTTTTATAGAAAATGAGAGGGAATGGACCATGGAGATTAAGAGGCAAAAGATTTAATCAAGGGTGGAGCTTGAAAGAGGAACAATCCATGTGCACAAATATCCTCCAATGAGAAAATAAGAGTTGACTTTTGTGTCCATATAAGACAAAAAGTGCTTTTCTTATTTTTATAAAATAAGAATAATGCTTTATTTGTGCAACTTAGGATAAGATGAAAAGTGGGGGATTTTTTTATTTAATAAAAGGGGAGGAAATTCCTTTTAAATAAATAAAGACTTTAGGATAAAATGGTTAGCCCAAGGAAAATAATTGAAAATGATAAAATAGGATTTGATCAAGGAAATTGATATAATTGAAAAAAATGTTGCTTTTTGAAAATACTGATTTAGGGATTTGATAAATTGCTAAATGGGGGCCCAAAGTCTAGGTGACGATTTTCGGGTGCATACATTTTCCCCTCCTTGACTAATGTGTGATAATTCTAGGAACACATGTGGTCAAAGAAGAATCGAAATGTGAGATAGATTTGGGATCACAAAACAATCCAAATGTGTGATCATTATGGGAACACGCTAGGACAAAAATAAACTGGTTGAAAGACAACACCAACACCATTGCTATTAAGTGATGGTTAAGTCTCAAAATAAGAGATAAGAATCAAAAGAAAAGATCAACACTATTGTAGTTAAGTGATAATCAAGTCTTAAAAAAAGAATCTAAGGCTGAACTAGATGATAAAGCTGAATCAAAGATTAAAGTTGATAGGTACTGCCCCCTTAGAATCAAAATTGAAATCAGGTAGAGGAGAAGCTTCAAATATATAAACTTCATCAAAGCACTAGAAATCATGATCGAAGATGAAGCATGATAGGATAACCATCAAGTAGTGAAGATATGCCCTAGGGTGACTAGGTTTGACTAGGAAAGATATAGGATAAAGATAAAGTCAAACCTCAGAGAGATGAATCAAAAATGAAAATGAATGAAAGACTAGGAGTTTGAAAGAGATGGGGATGAAGAAATGAAGATGCCCCAACAAAGATCGAAGGATCAGGCCTCAAATGGTTAGCCAACTGTGCAGAAGAGGGTGAAAGTTTTGAAATGCAATTTTGACTATCATGATAAACTTAGATTTCAATTTCAATCGAAAAAATGGATCCAGGACATCAAAATTAGCCAAGGGTGCAATTTTTGCCCAATTCTGAGATGTTTTGAAAATTACGTCAAAAATTCAAAATGCTATAAAAGGGGGTAAAAAGGTCATTGATGACATGAATAGAAAAGAATGTGAGATGAAAGGGAAGGAGTGAAAGACATGATCAAGAAAAGGAAAGGTGAGCATAGTTGATTGACAGGTCCTCGAAAGATGAAAGGAGAGCTATCTCCATATGCAAGGTGCAAAAACTAATCTATCATGAACCTAAAAATGCAAGCTACTATGAAAGTGGTTGACTTGCAAGGTCACAATGCCATAGACATCTAATAATTATCATCAAGCTTTATTGGTAGTGTCGTAAGATCATACAATACACACTAGTATAATTATGGGTATATGAATATGATCTATATTAGATGAAATGTGGGAATCCCACCTAGGCACCAAAGACATATAGGTCAAGATGACTAGTGCAGTGAGATTACCTAAGTTTAATATAGCAAGATTATACTCGCATTGAGATACAAGAAAGTCAAGATGACTACAAGTATGCACTTGCCCAAATAGTCAAGGATAATACCTTGTAGATCCTATTGTCAAGTGGAACAAGCATGAATGCTAATGACAATTAAGACCAAAAAAATATACCCACAAGCAAAAAAAGAAATAAAACATGTCCTCATGCCCTCAGTCTTCTAGCTAGGCATCATCAAAAACTATCATAGGGAGAGAACACTCATCAAATAAATCATCATAGACAACAAACAAGGAAAAAAAAGTCAAACAAGTCTTAGCAAGTCAAGTGTTTAAGTGCATGTGTGTAGGTCATAGAATCAATCTTTGAGTATCACATCTGCTAGTGGGAGATATCATATCATGCTAAAATATAGGCAAGATATCTGATAAGTGTTGAGAAACACTTGATGCTAGGGTAGTGTTGAAAAACATAGTTTGGGGTGGTGTTGAAAAACACCATTTGCAAGATGTCCTAAAGAGAAACACATCCTAGAGACCAAAGCTAATATAGTGATGCCCCCTAGACAAAGACAAAGACCAATTCCAAACCAAGGTAACAAGGTCAAGGCATGATGGAGAAAGGCTAAGTGTCAAGGACACATGTTAAGAAACAAGGGTGCAAAGGCCTCAAGTAGTGCTTGTTTCCAGGTTTTCACCACTTGGAGATTTTTTTTTAATTTTTTTTTTCAATTTTTTTGTATTTTTGCTACCAAGGCACCTATTTCCAAGTTTTCACCAAGGCAATTTTTCTACTTTTTTGAATTTTTTGTATTTTTTTAAAGACTTTTTATGCTTTTTAGGATTTCTTCACCATCGTATATGAATGTTTTTGGAATTTTTTCAGGATCATAAAATATGTACAAAGGATGCCCCCAGACTGAATATGCATCATGAATAAACTTCTTTAGGTGAAACACATTGGTAGGATCAGGGAGCTACTCTCCCTTTTCATCAGATAGTAAGTAAGCACCTATACCAAAAGTAGTAGTAATAATGTATGGTCCAAGCCAATTAGGTTCAAACTTCCCTTATTGTTCTCTATTTTGTTGGTTCTTGGGTTTTTCTCTTAGGAAAAGATCCCCCACTTGAAATTATCTAGGGAAAACCTTCTTGTGAATGCTTTGGACATACGCTTTTGTTAAAATCTCATGTGATCAAAAGATGCTTTACACTTTTCATCAAGAAGTTCTAGTTCTTGCAACCTCATGGTGTGGTAGTCTTCATCTGTCACTAAACCTTTGAGAGAGACTCTAAGTGAAGGGATCTCTACCTCTAAAGGTAACACTGCTTCAACACCATAAGTGAGGGAAAAAGGTGTAGCCCCTATTGGAGTATGAATACTTGTTCTATAGGCCCACAAGGCTAGATTTATCTGTAGGTGCCAATCTCTACCATTCTTGTGAACTATTCTATGAAGAATCTTGAGAATGGTCTTATTTGAAGCATTTGCTTGTCCATTTCCTTGTGGGAAGTAAATGGAGAACCAATGCTATTTTATCTTGAATTTCTTGCAGAGATGTTTAAGGTCCTTGTTTTTAAACTGACCTCCATTGTCAGTGATTATTTTAGAGGGCACTCCATACTGACAGATGATATGGTTCAAAATAAATAAAGAAACTATCTTGCCTGAGGCAACAGAAAGTGGGACAACTTCTACCCATTTGGTAAAGTAGTCAGTAGTAGTGATAATGAATTTGTGTCCACCTGATGAGTTGGGATGAATTTGGCCAACAAGGTCAAAGGCCCAATGCTAAAATGGCCAATGAGAAATAGAAGGAATAAGCTCCCTACCTAGACCATGTATCAGGTTTCCATGTTTTTGACACTTTTCACAAGATTTGGCAAAAGCTACTACATCTGTCTGCATGGTGGGCCAATAGTACCCCGCCCTAAGCAACCATCGGGCCATGGAAAGACCATTAGAATGTCCTCCACAAATGCCCTTGTGAATGTCAACTAACGCTTGATCGGACTCATCCTTTTCTAAACACCTAAGAAGTGTCCCATCTAAACCCCTCCTATACAAATCACTAGAGATAAGGGTGTGGTGGGAGGCATTTTGGATTAGGTTTCTTTGTTCAGAATGATTGAAGGTTTCAGGAATAGTACCATCATGGAGATATGAATAAATGGCACCATAGAGAGATGATTCATGGCCAATAAGGGTGCAAACAACTTGGCTTTCTTGGGAGTCATAGATAGGGTAACATAGCTCTTCCACTAGGAATTCAAATCTAGACTCATGTTGTTCTAGCTGAAGAAGTGAAGCTAATGCAACCATAGCATTAGTTGCTTTATTCTCTTCTCTATGGATTTGTTGAAATGTAACAAAGGTGAAGTATCGTCACAATGAATCAACCATTTTCTTATAGGGTACTAGTTTTTCATCTTTGTTTTGGTATTCTTCATTAACGTGGTTGACTATCAATTGTGAATCCCCATAAATATGAAACTCTATGATTCCCCATTCTATAGCCATTTTTAGTCCATTTGTTAAGGCCTCATACTCAGCAATGTTATTTGTGCATGGGAACAATAGTTTGTAAGACTTAGGAATTGTGTACCCATGAGGTGAAATAAACAACACTCCTGTACCTAAACCATTTTGCACAAAAGAGCCATCAAAGAGCATCTTCCATGTTCTTGTAGTCATGTATATTATGTGCTCATCTGGAAATTCAACTTGAATTGGTGCTTTATCTCTAATTGGAAAATTAGCCAATTGGTCTGCAATGGCTTGTCCTTTTATAGCCTTACGCTCAACATATTATATGTCAAATTCTGAAAGAATGATCATCCATTTAGCAAGTCTACCCATGAGAGCAGCCTTACCAAGCAAGTATTTTAGAGGATCAATTTTTGCAATGAGGTGTATTGTATGTGCTAGCATGTAATGTCACAACTTTTGGGAAGCAAACACCACTGTTAGGCAAGATTTTTCAATAGTAGTGTAGTTGACCTCATATGACACAAGAGTACGAATGATATAATATATGGCTCTTTCTTTTCTAGTATCATCAAGTTGAGCCAATAATGCCCCCATGGAAGATTCTATTGCTGAGACATATAATATAAGTGGTTTTCCTAGGATAGAAGGCATTAAGATTGGAGGATTAGCCAAGTACTATTTGATTTGGTCCATGCTTTGCTGACATTCCTCATTCTAGACACATTTAACCCCTTTATGCAAAGTCTTATTAAAGGGTTGAGCTCTATCAGCCAGTTGTGAAATAAACCTCCTTATAGACTGAAGGCATCCTTGAAGACTCCTCATTTGACTGATGTTTGTGGGAGGTGGCATATCCATTATTGCTTGAACTTTTTTTGGGTCCACCTCTATTCCTTTAGCTAAAATGATAAATCCTAAGTTTTCCAGGGGTAACTCCAAATGCACACTTTTTGGGATTTAATCTGAGTTGAAACTGTTCCATATGATCTAGAATTACTTCCAAATCAGCAAGGTGTGTATCCCTTTTCTTGGATTTTGCCAAGGTGTCATCCACATAGTCTTCCATATTCTTATGCATCATGTCATGGAAGATAGTAGTCATAGCTCTTTGATATGTAGCTCTAGCATTTTTTAATCCAAATGGCATGACATTCCAGAAATAGGTTCCCCATGCACAAGTGAATGCAATTTTCTCTTGGTCTTTAGGAGCTATTTCAATTTGATTATACCTAGAAAAGCCATCCATCAAAGAATGGATCTCATAGCCCACGGTCATGTCCACTATCATGTCTATGTTTGGAAGTGGAAAATCATCCTTTGGGCATGCTTTATTAAGATCTCTAAAGTTTGTGCAAACACAAATGGACTTGTCATGTTTTGAAACTGGTACACTATTGGATATCCATTCAGCATAATCAATGTCTCTTATAAATCTTGCACTGAGGAGCTTTTCTAATTCAGCTTTGACAAGGAGAGCTATGTGATGATGCATCTTCCTCAATTTCTATTTTACTGGTTTGATACCTGGAGTTATAGACAAGTGATGCATAATGAGACTAGTGTCCAATCCCGACATGTCTAAATAAGTCCAAGCAAAGTTAATTTTCTTTCTTTGTAGGAACTTGGTATATGCCTCTTTTTCTTGTGTTGATAGAGACTGAGCTAAATGCACAATTTGTGGAGCCTCTAGTGTATTCAGATTAACTGGCTGTGTAGGCTCAACAAGTACTAAAGACCTATCTTGAAAATATCTTGGAAGATGATCAAGTACCTCATCCTTAAGTGCCTCAAAGAGGTTTTCACCTTCGGATACGTCCTTTATTTTTACTTTTTAAGGTTTTGACACTGCCACATAGTGGTTTTCACCATCAAAACTCTTATTCTTTTTTTCTTTCCTTTTCTTTTTGTGACTAAGGTACTTGATATCTAGTTCTGTCATACTTGTAGTTGGTTTGCTAGTGGAAGAGACTACAGGTTCAAGGCATTTAGGTAGCATGCTATTTCATAGTCATTTTAAAAGGTGAGAAGTTGAGGATCTTGATAGCACTGAGACCAATCAATTAGGTGGGAGTTGAAAAGGGGTAAGTCAATGGTTGGTTCAATATTGTGCATGCGGGTGGTATCATCTCTAGTGTTTGTAGAGTTAGGATCTATCAAGTATCTCTCTAAGGTACCCAAATTAGGACTTATCCTACCAAATGAAGCATCGTCCACTAAAGTGACTTGCGAGTTCAAGTCCGCTAATCCTACACATGACTCATCAATTACCTTGGGTTGGGAACCATATGTATGGACAACATCAATGTCCATGTCAACTATAGAACAATCAGAAAGAGTCTCCCACTCATACTCCTATGAGTTTGTATCTGAATCCCAGCTGGGATGCTTACACCAACCATATTTTTTAGGCCTTGAGGTAGAAGCTTTGATGTCACCAAGGGTAACACCTTCTTGAATGTCATTTGTGTATTGATGTTCTTGAATAGGATCCTCAACATGATCTTCAATAGTGGATTGTTCTTGTTCTAGTTCTAAAACTGTTGGATTGATAACTGTAGTATCTAAATCTCCCCAAAGGAGATTGGTGGAAGGGACCCAATCTTCACACCTATCTTGTTGATTTTGAAAATTGGGTATGTATTCATCATCACTATCCATCATAGCTAGGATAGGGGTAACTTTCTTGTTCTAACTTTCAAAACCTAGGCCAACTATTGTCTTAGATCTGTGTCCAAAAAGAGCATGATCAAGTGGTTCAGCTTTAGCATATAATATGTGACTGAGAGGGCCATGACCTAGATAGCCCATATTTTTAACCAAAGTGTATCCCCTCCCATAAGCCTTAGGAGATGGAGAGAAATTTTCATTATTCTTGTATTTTTCCTCCTTGTAAATCCAATCTCTAATGGCCACTTCTTCTTTTTCATCCCGAATGGGCACTGAAGACTCTACAAATGTATCAAACAATGTCATAGTTGAGGATGAATGATGCATCTCTTGTGACGGTTTACCATAGGAACTAGGTGAGATTGGTAGTTTTGTAAAAGAGTTGATTTGATATTCCTCCATACCAAGGTCTATGGATTTGAACTTGTTCTTGCACTATTCTAAAGTTGCATCAAAATTTTTTGCTTCTTTGTTGAGAGGGACATGAGCCCCTGCTGAAATTGCATTTGCAGATAATGTTCTATCCCCGGGTATACAAACTTTGACTCCATTATAAGGGAACTTAACACATTGATGGTAGGTGGATGACACCACTTGCATGTCATGAATCCATGGCCTACGAAGTAGAATGTTATATGCTAAAGGACCAACATCAACAATATGGAACAAAATGTCTTTTTCCACAGGGCCAATCCTGACAAGAAGGATGACTAAACCTTTGGAGCTTCTCTCTACCTCATCATAGGCTTTGATGGTTATTTTCTTGTGAGTATCAATAACTTGCTTTGAGTAACCCAATATTTTCAACAAACTCAAGGAACAAATATTGAGCCCATCACCCCCATCAATCAACACACACCTAACATGGGTCTTGTGGATCATGACTTCAATATGAAGGGCAAGATTATGTGGATGGCTCAAGGCTTTATCATCTTCTTCTAAGAATGTGAGGTAATGTGGCCTGGCAAGGTGGTTAACCATGTTTTGGAATTGGTCAACATCTATATTGTTAGGGACATTGGTTGTATGCAAGGCATCTTCAAGGACATGCTTATGTCTTGGGGACAATTTCAAAAGTTCAAAAATTGATATTTGAGTTGGCATTCTTTGTAATTGGTCAACAAGATTATAGCTCATTTCTGGATTGACTGTTGACTTGGTGGTGACATTCTTGGATGTCACTTGCTTGGGTTTATTAGACTAGTTGGAATTAGGACCTCTAATGATCATAGGACCTTGACCTTGGCTTCTGGTGGCAGCATTAAGAGCTTGGGATGACCTTTGAGAGTGATCACCTCTAAGAACCACCATGGGTTCTTCATCAAATACAGGAGGAGAGTCCACATCATAACCATAAGAAGCTTTGTTTCGCATCATGTTGACATTCTCCTCAACAACCTCAAGCATATTGATCACATTTTCTACACCTGTGTAGGTATAGTTGACTTCAGCCTTGCCATTTTTCAGTTTAGAGGTTTCCCCCTTGTCATATTTGGGCAAAGGCTCCTTGAATGCCTTGTGGTCTGCATTGGTTTTCAACTCATCAATCTCAAGTTTACCATTTTCAATAAGATCTTGAATAAGATGTCTAAGTTTCTAGCAGTGCTTAATGTCATGTCCAATGCCATTATGAAATATGCAGTTGGCTTTTTCATTCCACCAATATGGCTTAATGTCAGGTATGTGAAACTTTTCTGGATCTTGTGGTTGTGCAAGGTTATTTTCAATAAGTGTTTTGAACACATCGTCATAAGAGTCACCAAGTTTAGAGAATTGTCGCTTCTCCTTTTTAGGTCTTTCTTGATATCTTTATTTATTCTCTTGTTGGTTAGAGGATGTATTAAGCTTCATAGCTTGAACTGCACTACACAAATGGAGGACTCCTTGATCCTTGGGTTGAGAAGAGTCCACAACTCTGTCATTGACTACTTGCTTATTCTTATTCCAGTGTGAGTTCTTGTTTTTGTCCTTATGAGAGTTGTTATTATTTTGACTATTGTTGTTATTATTTTGTTTAGTCAAAATACCTTGCTCTTTTAAGACATCCTCTATTTAACATGTAGTTTTGACCATGGTGTCAAATGAATCAAAGACCATTTTTCGAACCTCATAATGCATTTTAGGTATTAGATTACTAACAATGATGTCAATCCTTTCATGCTTGGGAATTTTCCTAGAATAGTGAGAGCACAATCATCTCCACCTTTGTAAGAATGTAACAAAGGGTTCCCCTTGGTTCTGTTTCAAATTGCACAAATCTAGCATGGTGATTGATCTTGATAAATTGTATGCAAAATGTTGCACAAATATGTGGACAATTTCTTTGAAAGTTTTGATAAGAGGGGTTATGTTGGTAAACCACTCCATAGCTTGACCTTTTAGACTCCTTGGACATAATCTCATAAGATAAGAGTCTTCATGGTGAAATTCAAAACTCATGGTATATAACTAATGCACATGATCATGGGGGTCACCATTACCATCATATTTTTCATATTGGGGAAATTCAATTTTCCTAGGAAAATCTTTCATGCTCACACTCTTATCAACAGGATTAGGACAAATAGAATCAAGGTTGAAGGAACTCTTAGGAGCCATCATCTTCTCCATCATTTTCTTTATTTTGTTAATTTCCTCTCCTTGTGAGGGGCTTTGTTTCTTGATTCTTCTATCCACATCAAAGTTGTAAGGGACTCTAGCACCCTTGTTAATCAAGCTCTCTAGGAACTTATCTTTATTTTGATCAAGGTATTTATCTACGTATTATTGGAATAGTCGCTCTTGCTGCATTCTCATGAAATTTTGATCATCAAAATTTGCACTACTTCCTCCATGTTGAGAGCCATGATGAGCTCGTTGGGAGGGTTGTTTTGAGTTCCTAGGAGGTGTTCTTCTCCTATGTTGTGAAATTATTCTTCCTCTAGGACTAGGAGATCTTGAAGGAGTCCTTGACCACCTTCTACTTCTTGGGGTTCTTGAGGGAGTGGAGGGTGGAGAGTTGTTTCCACCGTTGGTACCCCTATTGTTGAATTGGGCATTAAGTTGTTGAGCTAGGAGCCTATCTTGTTCTTCTTGTGTAGTTCTTCTCTCTATGTCCAACAAGGCTCATTGTTCCTCCTCTAGGAGCCTAAATTTTCCTTCTTTTGCAGCTTGTTCATTCAAGAAGGCTTGTTTTTCTCACTCAATTATTTTTAGCCTCTCACTTGTATATCTTGAGGTTTTTTTTAGTGGAGAGCTTGGCCTTGAATAATTTAATGATTGAATGGTTGTTTTTAGAGGAGAGCATCATAAGATTGGTTGTTTTGGTCTTCATGTTGTGACCGTGCATCTTGGTGTGCTTGTGCATAGTGTCTTTCAGCTCGTTGATGAGCATCTAGATATGTTGAGTTAATAGGGGGTGATTCAAGTTGATTTTCATCATCAAATGACATGTTACCCTTATTTCTTTGGAAACTATCATTAAAGAGGTACTCAACTGACTAAGGCTGCTCCTAGGCTCAAACCAAACTTTTGAAGCACTCCTAGGAGATTTATTGAAGATGGGTTCCTTCCCCTTTCACTTTTGATGAGTTTGGACTAAAGGTAATTGTTCAAAAACTACTTGAGGTTTTTTTCCTTGACCCACTTGGTATCTTGTTGTAACTGACATGAAAGAAAAGACCCTTAGTGAGAAGATAACCTTATGAATCACTAATTGTCAAACTAGGATAGTGAAAATATTCAATTATCCAAAAGAGAGATGATGAAATATAAAGTTGACAAAAGGTATAAATCAACACTGCCACAGTGGTGCATAACAAAAGGATTCTAGTATCCTAGCACATATGGATTAGGAGGATGATTTAACCAAAATATATTGAAATTGAATTTATATGAAAATGGATTTGGACAAAAGAGTACTCAAACTCTCCAAGTGTGCAATCAAGAGATCTAAAGGTGAGTCTTGTCAACAAGGATGATTGCTAACTTACTAATGACAAGAAAAATCTTTGGTGAAGTCAAAGATTACTAACTCAAGATGTCTATAGCCAAAAACCTAAGGTACAAAAAAGATTTCAATTGCAGGGTCTGAAACTTACTAAAATCTGGTCAACTAAGAGAGGGCTGAAAATTGTATGAATTAGGTAGATAGCAAAAACATTCTGGGCGATAGTTTCCAGGCTAACAGGGTGACAGTTTCAGACCAAGCAATATTTTGCGTTAAGCAAGGTGATATTTTCCAGACAGCCCGGGCAATACTTTCCAGGCAGGCAGTGTGATAGTCTTTGAGTGACGAACTATCGCACAATATTTTCTAGGACAGAGAGCGATACTGTTCCAGTGTCATATGATTCTTGACTAGTGAGTTTTAAAAATCTTAGTTTTAAGGGCAATCTGGTCCAAATTTTAGTTTGAGGGTTGGTTTTTTCGATCTCAATCACAATGACAATAGTAAATTGATAGGTTTGCAAATAGTAGGTGATGAAACATGTCTTCAAACACTTGAAACAAGGGCAAAAGAAACCTTGGCAAGACAAGCAATTGTGATATCAAAATTGAAAAATCCTATGAACACTACCATGATGTTGAATATGCAAGAACATTTACATGAGTATATCACAATGAGAACACTTCAAGCACTTTATAGCCTAAAAAGACAATGGCTCAATACTTAACAACTTGGCCCACACTTGATGCTCCATTGCCTCACACAAAGTGGTTTCCCACAATAGATATTAGCTTTGTCATGGAAGTGCCAATGAGACAACCAAAGGAACACAGATGGTGAGTAATCTTGGGGTGATCTAGGTTATTCCACATGGATCAATCCTTGCACCAAGAAGCTAAGTAGAAAAATAGGGTGGCCTCTATCTATGGTTCTTAGTAAGGACTTCCGTTGGTAATACCCCTCTTTCTCCCCAAAGGGACTCCTTACCTTGTGGCAAGTAATGGACCTCACGGCCACAAGAGTACCTTAAGCATTATTGCTCAACATTTTCCTCATGGTCACAATCCCACAAGTACTCACATCAAGAAAAGACAACTACTACATCTACCAAGGTTTTATGTCCTTGATAGCCTTGAGTTTATAGTGGGTTGGAATAGCTTGTAAAAGGCTTGTTCCCACTTGGGTCATTCCTCTTGAGTACTCAAGAGTAGGCCCGCTAAAGGATTCTAAAGATCTAAACAAAAAGTGGATCAAATTATAGGTTCAAGGTTTTGTTACACCACAAGGGTGAAGAGCATACTCCCCTATCTCAAAGTTTTCTCCCAAACACACCAAGCAAATGTTCAATTACCCTCTTGCTTTAAAAATCCAAAGATGGGTCAAGATTTTTTGGTTCACCACAAGGGTGAAGAGCATACTTCTCCTACCACCCAAGAATTCCTACAACAAGATATTATGTTCCTATGAAATGAAAAAAATAGTAATTGCCACACTTGAAATGAAATAAACAAGAAGCAATTTTTTTAATTTTTATTTTATGCTTTTGGGCAGCCCTGCGAAAATCGTTAGTAGCCCTTGTGCATGCAATTTTTGGCAAAATATTCAAGCAAGAGACACCTGCAACCACAACTTGTTAGCCCCACAATGGTTAGCAAAATCAAAATCCAAATGAAATCTACAAATTAAATCTATTTAACCATAGCAAACTAAACCAACAAGCTAACTAGATCCAAATTTGACAATAAAGAACCAAGAAACAACTCACTACTAGGTACAAGTGACAGTACAGTCACCAAAAATATTGCATGATACTTTACAGCATACTGGGGCAATAATGTATTTATGGGTGATACTTTACTGTACCTGCAAGCGATAGAATGTTTCGAATAGTGCAATAAACCTTACAAAGGTCATGCGACACTTTAACTAGTAAAGTATCATGCCGGTATACAACAAACTATCACACAATACTGGAAAAGTATCGCATGATATTCTGAGCCAAAAAAACCAGAGAGCCAAAAATGATGCTAAAATATGCGAAAAAATTGATGAGAATGTAAGAAATGAAACGCAAAACAATAATGCTCTGCCCCACGGTAGGCACCAAAAATGTACACCTCAAATGGTGCACTTCTCTAAGTCATTATATCCAAGGGAATCCATGAATGGGATACCTTAGAAAGTGACCTAGAACTCTCTATGTATGGAGTTGCAAGATTATTTGATTGGTCTCAGCTAGAGCTATTAAGCTTATGTCCTTGCTAGTCAACCACACAATGAGAGATTCAAATGAAGACAAGGGCACGAATGCCAATATCTCCAAGAATCAAAATGAAATGCAATGCAAAGCTATACTATGAATGAAAATGCAAGCTAAGCTATGAAAAGAAATATGCAAGCTAAGCTATGGAAATGAAAGAACAAGTATTACAAAGCCTCCTAGTTAAGCTAGATGAAGTAATCTAAACCATAAAGGAAACTAAACTAAATATGAAGCTATGAATGCCATGATAATGTAAGAAATGAAACTATGATAGCATGTAGATGCAAAGGCCAAGAATGCTTCAAATATACAAAGCTCCAAAGTAACCTAGAAAACCTGCAGCATAACATTAGCATAAAAAGATTGATATGCAAATGAGGAAGAGAGCTCTTCTTTTATCAAAAATGAGAGGGAATGGACCATGGAGATTAAGAGGCAAACAATTTAATCAAGGGTGGAGCTTGAAAGAGGAGCAATCCATGTGCACAAATATCCTCCAATGAGAAAATAAGAGTTGAATTTTGTGTCCATATACAAAAAGTGTTTTTCTTCTTTTTATAAAATAAGAATAATGCTTTATTTGTGCAACTTAGGATAAGATGAAAAGTGGGGGATTTTTTCATTTAATAAAAGCGGAGGAAATTCCTTTTAAATAAATAAAGACTTAGGATAAAATGGGTAGCCCAAGGTAAATAATTGAAAATGATAAAAGAGGATTTGATCAAGGAAATTGATATAATTGAAAAATGTTGCTTTTTGAAAATATTGATTCAGGGATTTAATAAATTGCTGAATGGGGGCCCAAAGTCTAGGCGACCATTTTAGGGTGCATACAGTAATAGGTTAAATGGATGTTCTAGTAAATAATTTTTTTAGGGCATATAAATATGGCATGTGCTTTTGTAATTAAGGAGGTGAGAAGAGATAGAATTATGAACAATAGAGAAGAAGTATGCAAAGAGAAGTCAGTATGTTGTAGTGCTTTACAAGAGGCTAAAACATCAATGCATCAGAGGAACTTATCTGACAAGCAGTGTCACAATAGTAGTTCACCTTGCAAATATAGTGTGTATCTAAGATCCAAAAGGTTGTAGCCTTCACCACTTGAGCAGTGAGCTCCAAGACATTGTGTCCACACCCCTAATAGGGTTATTGTAAAAGAATCCTAATAGGGTCTGACCTTTGACCAGGTCACTGTACTAAAAACATTGTAAAGAACAACTCCTAACAGGGTTACAAGATCTTCTAGCAGGGATCATAAAACACTAGTATAGTTCTTAGTAGCTCTTGAAGACCTAGACAGATCAAAGAAAGAAATTGAAGAATTGAAAGAAAAAGTTAGTGGTTCACAAGAAATCATCAAAATATTAAAAAAGGACTTGAAAGATTGTTCTACAAGTGACTTAGGGATAATGATCAAAAAGATGAATGAAGAAGACACATCTCTGAAGGATCAAATTGAAGAGCTCGATGAAAAACTATGCAACAATCAAGAATCCTATGAAGAACAGGTTAAAGAAAACAAGCAGTTGGATGAAGAACTCAGGCAATAAAACATGCAGATCTTGGAGTTAGAAAACAACAAGAAAAATGTAGAATCTAAATTGAATGAAACAAAGAATCACATTGACAAGTTGCACACAAGTAAAGATTTGATTGAATCCTAGTTGTTTGTACAAAAGCTTAAAGGAGACACCAATGGTATTGGATACAATGAAGCATAAATTCAGATTGATGTCATGTGAGATAGAGTGAAATCTCCTACATAAGCCAAGAAGACTAATGATCATACTAAAGCTCAAGAAGAACCATCTAAAGATGAGTGCAAGCCAATAACCAAAACTTGTTATACCTGTAACAAGCATGGAGACATAGCAAGAGATTGTAAAGAGGTAAGACCTTTTAATGGTTTCTATTATTCATGCAATAGGTTTGGACATAGAGCTATAAATTGTAGATAAAACAAAAGAAAGAAGAATAAAAAAAATTAGAGAAGTCATCCACAACAAAATGTAAGAAGTCCTCAGAGAATTACATGTTAGATATGTAATTATAATGGTCACTCAGCCAGATAGTGTAGAATGGTGACTGACATAAATGCACCAAAGAATATAAGGACTCTAGTCATTTGTCACTCATGTAACAAGGTTGGACACATCTAAAAGTTCTGTAGATCAAAAGTGCAGAGATAGGAAAGCCCTAAAAATTCAGAAGGATCAATATTGGATAAAGCAGGAGAAGTCAAGTTTGTGAAAGCTACAGAAGATGCGAGCTTGATTTGGAAGGAAGAAAAATTAGATAATGTTGGTGAAATAGTTGAGGATGGTTCCACAATGGATGCACCTCCTATTTATGGTTAAATGACCTTCATGTTCATAGGGGAGCTAGATTAGCTCTAGACCCCTACGTGGCTGGTATACTCACCCTCAGAGTATGCGCCTTGGAATACAATCATTTGGAGACTATGTGATGTAGTGTGAAAGAGTGCATTGCCTAATTGTTAGCATAAATAAAGAATGAAATTTCTTGTCGCATTTTTTGTTTATGTAGCAAGCATTAATGGCGGAAGAGTTCTTTATAGCCATCAGAGCTTCATTATTCACACATTTCATTCTAATTTGAGCATTTGGAGAGCACTGAAGATCAAGTAGTTGAGTGAAGAAGTGTTGCAGTTGAATCAATTAGAAAAGAAGGAAAACTATTTTTTACGAAGCCCTAGATCAATGTGACATCTCAGAAACCCTTGAAAACCATTCAGAAGCATTTAAACAAGATTCTCAAAGTTAAGTGCCATTCTTCCAGTTGGAAAAGATGTCAGGAAACTAGTAGAACATGCATGTAAATCCCACAGTGATAGGCTCGACATGACCATTAAGCCAATTGAGGAGAAAAACATCAAATTGATGTCTATGATACTTGGGTATAGATTTCAACATACAAATAGGGTTAATAGTGTGCTTGCAACCACTATTCTAGCAACTATCAGATTGGTAAGAGAGAATGGAGAATTCAATTTGTGTGAGATCTTGTGCACACAATTGATAGATAACATAATGGAAATTAAGCATGATAAGAGTAAAATTTTTAGATTTGGATCACTTATCATATATATGTACTTCCACATAGTCAGTAAAGTATCAAACTTGTATCTTGACAAGAGTCTTCCTACTATGCCACAAATCTCATTCAAGGCATCTACTAAAAGAACCTTGAAGGATTACATAGAGTTAGAACTCAAAACATTCAGGATAAAAATGTAGATGACGTACAAGATTCCTGAAAGTATAGTTGAGAAGTACAAAGATAGTATATGTTTCATGGTGGAAATAGACACCACTTTTATGGAAGCAGTGGAACCAAGGACCAAATGGATTCATCCACTTGGATATGAAGTGGAGGAACAAATCTTAGAGGCATATGCACAAGTCCTCCTCATAGAGCCAAAGGATCTCAATGAATCTAGATGGGGTACCTATGAAGAAAAGACAAGGGAAGTTGATGCAGTTCTTAATAGTGCTGCGACCAAGAGGAAAGCCACCAAAATCACCTCTGAGATTTTGAAGATCCACGGTGTGACACAAGAAGACTTGGATAAAGCTAGAGAAGAAAAGATCATTATGAAAATTCAAAGTGCATCCTCTATGGAAGCCAAGACAGAGAAGACATATGATCCCAAGATGAAGAAGGTAAAAATTGAGAAAAATGATGATCCTAAGGAAAAAGAGAGTAAGATAGATGATATCAGTCCTATGCCCACAGATATAATTGATGTGGAGTCCACTAAAGTATCTCCTAAGATGCCTAAAAGGAAGAAGAAAACTACCATAGGCCACCCTTCAGTAAGAGCCACAAGGAGTAGAGTCAAGAATGTTCAATCACCCCCTGAGGTAGGATTTCTACCAAGATTACAAGTGTTAAGATCTCGAGTGGTAGATGAAGGAAGATTTGATCGGATATCAAAGTATTATGATATATATCACGAGATTGACAAGTTTGAGATCCATGTGAAGTTGATCAAACATATGATCAAATTCAAGAAGACTGTGCTAGAAGTGAAGACAGTGATTCTAGATAAAGTTTAGGAAATATTGGATACCTTGAAAAGACAAGCTACACAGGAAGACTTCAGAATTAGAGAGAAGACACAGGATGACAATCTGCTAGTTTTTTCAATTGATGAGAAAACACTGGTGCTAGGTTTGGTGAAGCCACACCTTAGAACTAAGATGAGGACATTTCACATAATGAACAAGGATTATGTCATGCCCATAATTCTACGAGAAAAAAAACACACCATCTTTTTTTTATTTAAAAGGATTATGTTCTACTAATACTAGAAGGCTGACTAACTCGATAAGTTAAAGGTAAAAGATTTGATTAAAGGGTTAATGATTCTTGAACTTCCATGATTAATAAAATTATTTTAAGTATAAAACAATTACAGGTGTGACCAACTTCCTAGTATGCATTTTTGTAGTTGTCTTCTTGGAGACAGCTTGATTTCGATTAACCTTAATTGTGGAATTAATTTAATCCTCCAATATGAAATTTTCATAATATAACGTTTCAAAGAGGCCTAAGAATTTCAATAACACACAAGACCAAAGTCTTGAAATAAATTACATTATAAATTTCACTAGCAAGTAATAAATAAAATTATTTGATAAATTAACGTCCTAGCCTAGTTTTTTAATTTGTTTTATTTAAATTGGGTATCCTAACTAAATGGGCATCGATAAAATATAACATATTAGTATCTTAGAAATAACTTTGTTAATTTTAGAATTTACTCCCCCTTTTAATATTCACATCCTAAAAATTTTGTTGGGAAAAATAAAATAAAATTATCTTTCTCTCCAAGTATTAAAGAACTATTTAATAATAACTTAATGGATCAAAAATAAAATTAAACCATTAAGCTACTAAATAAATTTCATAGCATTATGTTCTTAAATGTCTTGACAAAAAAAAACACTTCCTTAACACCATTAAAACTCTTAATAAAGACACATAATAAGGAATGAAATCAATAAAGTATTAAAAAGGGATTTGGGGGGGAAAGGAGATGAGGAAGTATTTTAAATGGGTTTGACTTTTTTTTTCTTTTTTTTCCCAAGCCCTAACCCTAATCCCGAAATTAGGGTTAGAGGGAAAAATAAATGTTCTAAAAAGTTCTTCATTCTCTTCATTTTCCTTCAAAAAGACTCCCCACCCAAACCTTAATGGTTATGGCCTCTTTTCTTCTCTTCCATGTTTTCTATTTGTAGGTTTATGGAGATGACAAACAAAATGGGGGAAGAACTCTTATGAGATATGTATATTGGTGTGCATATACATTGTATATATGCCCACAAATATTTTCTCTCATAATAGGTTTCTCACAGGCCAAATCAACATTTAGAGAGAGCAGATTCGATACTAAGTGTGCACATAATAAGGAAAGGTATAAATTTCTTCTTCATTCACTTTACAAATTTTCATGTTTTCATGTTTTTTTTAATTTAAAAAAATTGTTGATACCCTAGTTTTATTTCGCAAGGTTTATGGATTCTTTGTTTTTAAGGTTTTATTTATTTTTTAAAATTAAATTAATAATGGATGGGGGGAGACAAGGGCTCTACCTAGCCCCCTGCCATGCTCCCACAATTGTGGGTCATGGCCCCCATGCGGCTGCGACATGACAGTTGCGTCTATGATGTCGCAGGCCGTGGGTCATAGACCCATGGGTTCTGCGGCATCACAATCGTAGTTGTGATGTCGCGGGGCCATGGGAGATGGCCCCACGTGACTTGCGAAAAATAGGGAAGGGGAAGAGGGGGGTGTGGCTAAGGCCAACCACCTATTACAATATTATTTGTTTTTTTTTAAATTTTTTTTATAATATTTGTTTAAAACATGTTTATTATTTTTTTAATATATATAATATGAAAAATAATCCTTTTCATTTTTTATTTTATTTCTATATTTATTATTATTTATTTTTTTAAAGAGACAAATGAACAACATAACAAGAATAATCTATTTTTTTTTAAAGAGAGCAACAATTATTTTTTTTGAAAAATTTCGTATATATTTCTTTAAAGGAAAAAGGGTTTGTAGCAAAAGTAAAAAAAAAACATGTGCATTTGAAAAGCATTTTTTTTTGACATATTTATTTTTGTATCTAATACTAGTGCTAAATAAATAGAATATTCTCTATTTTAATAATAATTTGCTACAATAAATAACTAGGCATTGATATACTTTTTCAACCAGACATCTATTTAATCTTCAATATTTATTTCTTTGCTCAATTGGGATAGATTTATTCCATGTTTATCTTCTAAAAGAAAATAACATATCACCTTTATTCATGGGCTACATATATTATAAATTTACTTTTCATATTTAAAAAAAAAAGAAAACTGACTGTACAATGAATACATGTCTTGTATTAGAATAGATTTTCTTGATATAAATGAAACTTTACAAAAGTATACTTTTTCAAAATAAGCAATCTAACTAAAGGATAGATTGTTCTAAATGAAGCCAATATTATTTCAATAGCAATTAAAAATGATAAAAATCTGAAATATATATACAACAATATATAGTTTCTCTTGAACTTTATATATCTAAAGATCGAACAATTTGAATCTTTCAACACAACATACAACTTTACAAAAAATAAAGGTAATCCATTTTTTGATTTCTTCCTCATTTAAAGATAGATTTCATTACAGCTAAAACATGGATCTATTAACATACTACAACTCTCTTATATTTCTTTTTTTTACATTATTTCATAAACAAGAGTTGTTGCAGCTTCAAAATAACAAAATAAAATACCATATGTAAAACTTGGGTTCAAGCTTGTACATTTACAAAGCTTACAAGGGGATCCTTATGATTCCCTTTACATATAAAGAAAATTTTCACAACAAAAGGGTGATCCATTTCATCTTGTGTACATCCACTAGCTTCCTTCAACAAGCATCAAGGCTCCAAATCCTACAATACAACATGGATGGACCATGGGGAAGCTCACCTCCCAACCTAGGCTTCTAAGAAGCCATCCCCGAGCTAGGGGAACCAGCACATAGAGGAGATTACATTCATGCATGTCCAACAAAAACATCAACATAACAAACACATAAAACTCCCAACCAAGGATGAAACAATGGGCCTCACATTGACCCTATTCTTGGGGTGAAGGTGGACTAAATACCAAGGGGAGAAAGCTCATTTCTAAAACATGAGACAAGCCTACACTTGGCTTTCCCAAAAATACATCTTAAACACATTCTCACAAGCCCAACAAAATCCCTTATGTCCCCCAAGGCATCAAGCCATACAAATCTCTTATGACCGCCATTATAAGAAAAAGAGAAATGGCTACATGGAGCCCATACTTCCATGTTTTCTTCATTCTCCTTACCAAGGAGAGACTCTACACCCATGGCTATCCAAGAAGAAAACGCGTTCAACCCCAAGGCTACTCTTCCCCCCATGGGTGAGTTTGGCCTTGAGACTCCCATAACATCTCACAAAAATAAGAAATCTACAACACAAAATTTCACATTTACAACACAAAAGACTTGCACAAAACAAGCACAAGATTTACATACTTATCTAATAACATATAAACAACAAGATCTTCAACATCTAGCAACATGAAGAAACAAGCTTCCAAGTTTCTCATACACACAAGAAAAGAAACTACATGAGAATTTCAAGTGGAGCCACCAACCTAGGTCCAAGCTTATGGAAGATATTTGATGAAGAGCCTCCTCTTTTTCTAAGTCTCCTTCTTCAAAATTAGCAATGTCTCTAAGTTATAGAGTGGGTGTTCAAACTCTTCCAAAAGAAGAGTCCACTGTAAAAAGGCCTCCACACATCTCCCCACAAAATCTTAGGGATAAGGTTACATTTCCATTGGGTGGTATTCCCTAAGTCCCTTACAAGGTTTCCAAAAATGGTCTCTTACAAAGGTAAGCTTAAAAGGTGGGATAAGGACATCCTTTCTAATGGGTGGTGTTCTTACAAAAACATGGTCCCAAAATTTGATTTTCGGCCATCTTGGAAAACCAACTTTTGGATGGGTCATTTGGTCAACTAAGGGTTGTCTTATGGTGAAAAATGACCCTTACCCATAGGTATACCAAGTGGGCTAACTAAAAATGGCCTAAACACTCCTCTAGGCACCTTTTTAACCCTCCAAAAGTTTATGTTAAGTTCAAATTCGAAGTCCCTAAATTGACACTACCTCAAGCTCCCTAACCAAGGGATTTCGCATGGGGATCCTCATGGTACTATCCTAGTTTGATGGGCATCCAATCCTCAAGTGGGCATGTCATGGCCACAAGTAAACATACAAGTATCAAGTGACACAACAAGAAGGACACATCACAAGCCATGTGGCATATCCACTTGGAATTCTAAAAAACAATTAACATTAACACTTTAAACATATTAATTAGATACACACAAGCACATAATGTTCACAAATAAAATACTTTACAATGAGGTTTTATTTCTTATTAGATGCAACCTTGGCTAATTGAATTAACAAATGTCTATGCTTTGGTTCCCTAATTTATTACCGTGGCCTTATTCCCTGCACACTAAATCCAACATCAGTAGTCCAATAAATAATATTGTCCAAAATATATATGAAATAAAATCTATTCAACTTTTACAAATTATTTACAATATCACATAACAAATTGGAATTCACTTTGCATAATCAATTAGATTTTTATCTCATGGCATCATATGCACTCATAGACTCCATTTAAGTAACCAACTTTCAATTCACAGTAGAAATCTCATAGTATCATAATTCAATCAAATATCCATTTTCTAGTTACTTACATAAGCATATAAAATCCATCACATCATCACAACATTCATAATTCAAAATAACCATAAATTAAAATTCATATTTATATCATAAAATAGTCATCAATAATTCTTCACCTAACAATTAACCCTAAATGAAATTCACAACTCATCATAATTTAAATCCCAATTGTCATTTTTCTAAATAACTCAAATCAGTATATATATACCCAAATTGCAACATCTCAATAATTATCTAATTTAGCCATCATAATACAAATCCATAATGTATCATTAAATCGACATCATGCGAATGGAAAGCATCATAAACTATAATGTACATCATTCAATGAAAATGATTCCCTATTAACAAGGTAAAATCTCATAATTCATCAAAATATTAAGCCAATTACTAGGTCTATCCTAATGATCAATTGACAAAGCTATGTTGGATTAGGGTGAGGCCTCATAGATTATGAGATGATAACCAAGGAGACAAAAAAAGTCTTTGAGAATGTGTTCCTTGAAGAGTGCATGCAACCTCATCTGTGCCCATCACTCAAGCACCTATTGAGAAAGATAAAGAAACTAAGGTCATAAATGCACTAGTAACAAGTTCACATGAATCAATACCCTTAGTGATAGTGTCTATAGATGAAGTAAAGTGTACGACCATGCCCATAACAGAAGAAGATGACACAATAATGATTGAAAATGTGAAGATATCAATGGCGGCCACTAACAAAGACTTGGACAAATTTGAGGAAGCCTTTGTGAGTACACAAGAGGTTGAAATACTATGTAGTGATAATTCACCTAATCAGAAAGAAGAAGTGTTGATTGAGGATCTAACAGGTGAAGAAGATGAGAAAGAAGAAGAAGAGGAGAAAGAAAAAGAATGCATAGATAAACCCTCTGTTGAAATGCAAATAAGGAAAAAGACAAAAGTGATGGACAACACACCTATCACTCCTTTTCCATTAACATCTTTGTTGTCAAGTTTGACCCCTGATACTACAAGCTTGGATTCATAGGGAGAAGAAGACCTAATCAAAATCAGTGTCCTAGCAATGGATAAGGCTAAGGAGAAACAAGTGATGAGAAACCATCTATTTGTTGAATCAGACAATATCCTAAATAGTCTACTGCTAGAAGAGAAAAATGTGACAAAGGTACATTCTATGGATGATGTCAGTACCATTCTGACAAGTTTCAAAGAAAATTTTTCTAGCCTAGAAGAATTTGCAGACAAAGTAGTAGAAGGAAAGTATCTAAAAAGGAGGGTGACTGAGCTAATAAGTAACTTCACACTTGAACTCATCTCTCTTAAGGTTGTTCAAGCTTCACTGAAGGAGATTGCATCTAAAGGAAGAAAAATCATAGCTGATTGCATGAATCAAGGCAAGCTGACTACAAACCTCTCTAAGAAGATTCAAGAAGCAAAAGCTATGATAGAAGAAGTGAGGAAACCAGTAGAAGATCCTTCCTCTGATATAAACATGTGCAATAATGTATACCAAGGACAAGTGGAAAAAATAGAGAAGGTAGAGAAGGAAATGTCCAAAATAAGGGCAAGGCAAACACAACTAAGAAATGCTATTGCGCCCTCACTAGATGTGCTAAATTAGAACATCAAGGAGATCGATGCCACTATGGAAACATATGATGAAGGACTGAGTACAGATTTGGAGAAGATGGAGAAATTAACATATGTGATATGCACCCATCTACCAACTATAAATGTACTTACAACATTTTGGCAGCAAGAGATCCAGAACTTAAAGATAGCATATCCAAATGTACTCACATTGTAAGTACTTGTTGATACACCATTTTTTAGCACGCTTTTCATTAATGTCAAAGAGGGAGTATAGTATTTAGAAGAATATGGAGTGTGTATATGATGTAAAGGAGTAAAGTATATAGTAAAAAGGGAGATATAAGTTAGACTATATATCAGTAAAATTTTGTATAAGGATACAGATAGCAACTTTTGCATATTCCTTTGTTGCCATTAATGAAAAAGGGGGAGATTGTTGGAAAGTTGACTATACTATTATATATGACTAAATATAGTATTTTCATTATGGAAACAAAGTCATATGATGTTTTGGAGTTAGTGCACTTAATCACAAGATCAAGTGTGTATACTATACTATTATATATTCCTTTGTTGCCATCAATGCATGTGTGTATGACCTAGTTATGGTATGCACCCTTGAAGATAAGCTTTTTGATATGTAATCATGCTAAGTATAAGACTACATGATGATATGAGTCACTATGAGGAAGTTACAGTAAGATGAAGTGACATAGACAGTGAGCGGCAGAATAGAACAGAGTACAGGGCCAACTATTTGTATTTTGATTAGTGCTTGTAATATTGTTTTGTAAAGGATATGTGCCTATTGTATTTAGGTCATAGAAATGTTAATATGATTATATGTAAACACTCTTGAACCAATTCAATTGGAAGCATTGTATGTAATAGGTTAAAGGCCCGACCTACTAAATAATTTTGTTAGCGCATATAAATATGACATGCACTTTTTTAATTGAGGAGGTGAGAAGAGATAGAATTGTGAACAATAGAGTAGAAGTATGTGAAGAGTAGTCATTATGTTATAGTTCTTTACAAGAGGCTAAAGCATCAGTGCATCAAAGGAACTAATCCGACAAGTAGTGTCACAACAATAGTTCACCTTGATGATATAGTGTGTATCTGATATCCAGAAGGTTGTAGCCTTCACCACTTGAGCAGTGAGCTCTAAGACAGTGTGTCCACACCCCTAATAGGGTTATTGTAAATGAATCCTAATAGGGTTTGACCTTTAACTAGGTCATTGTACTAAAAGCATTGTAAAGAACAACTCCTAACAGGGTTGCAAGATCTTCTAACAGAGATCATAAAATACTAGTACAGTTCTTAGTGGGTGTTAATTCCCACTGAGGTTTTTACCTATTTGGGTTTCCCCATAATCATATTGTGTGTTATGTGTTATGGTTACTTATCTCACTTGCATTGATATTCAATTCAGTAATTAATCAATAAGGTTAAAGATTCAAGAGTTCAGAAAAAGTAATAATATATAGAACACTGATTCACCCCCCCCCCCCTCTCAGTGTTCCCAATCCTAACACAAATATTGAGTGGTGCTCATTGCATATTGTTTCCAGGTGTGGATATATCCACATCTACTGAATTTGATAATTTAAGGAGATATTAGGATATGATTGTAGAATTGGTGATGAAGGAATGGAAATTTTTTGTTATGGGACTGAGTTTAACCCAAATGATAACACATTGGCATTATGGATCTTGTATCTACCAAATAAGAGGAGAATTACAATAGAGTACCTTCAGTAAATCCTTGGTCAATTTATGATGTATAGGTTGAAGGATGTCTTTTCAAAGAAAGTAGAAGATTTAACATTATAGAGTGCAGTGTTAAACAAAGAAAAAGTTCATGATGATTCTCATTTGGTAAGGAATTAAATGGGAAAATCAATTAATTGAAAAGGAAACTTGATATATCTCTTAGATAGGGAATATTATTGGAGGCTAATATTTCAAAATTGAAAATTTATATTTCTATGGGAAGTAAGAGGAGGACCAAGGAAAAGAAACAACTCCTGATTGCCCTGCAAGAAAATCTAGCCATGAAGAAGGAATTGAAATTGTCAAAACGTAAATTAGTGAGTGAAATAATTGAATCTAAATGCTAATAAATGATACCATTTTTTCTTACTTTTTGGAATACATACAAGGATGTGGTCAAAGTGGAAAAGAAATAAAGGAAGACAAATTTTGATCAGAAACTGATAAATAAAGGTTTGAATGGAAAGTGAACATTTCTATAAAGTTTAACAAAGCATACTGAGGATGGACACTAGTTGAATGAAGTGTTGGAAGAGACAAATACTAATTTAGAAATGGTTGATAAGATATTGGATAAGAAGTTTTTTTTATCATAAGAGGTTGATCAAGAGATATACCAAATTCATTAGCTTATATGTGAGACATCACCCCCCCCAATTCTACAAGGGCACTAAAAAAGGAAATACAAAAGAAGAATGGAAATCAGAATTTTGTTGTATCTTTTGATCCTTATTGTGGATATGGTCATTAAAAATGAAAATGATCTAGTAAAGAATTTTCACATTCATCTTGATTGAATTTATCTTGTCGAATTTCAAATAAAGGCAATTACTAGGCTAAATTCAACATCAACAACAATAGAGTATTATGAACACATCAAGTAGTGAATTGAGTTTATGTAAAAAGAAATGTGACACATGGAGGGAGAAGAAAAAAAGGAAATTTAAGTGGTCCCTATTTCTTTCATTTAGGTTTTTGAAATATTTCATGAAGATTAAATTAAATATTCCTTTTGTTCTAATTGTTAAGATAAAATTGATTTAGGTAGTCTCTTGCTTACATGTATTTAACTAATGAAAATCTCAACATGAATTTTTTTCCCATTCATTCTCTTTGTACTATATGATATGGTATTTAAACATTGTCATTGTGAGTTTATCATAGTTGTGTGATGTGTATAATTGGTTCTTTTCTAGGAATTCCTTTCACATCAAATTTGGGTTCATTGTACAAATAATAGTTAATTTTTAAATGGCTGAAAAGTGTAGTTTGAAATTATAATCATAGTGGGAAGTGGGAATTCTTCATAACCAAAAACATAGCTAGAGAATAAATTAATGAAATTATAAGAATACTCTAATAACATAATTTGCAAATGGATAAAATCTGAATTATTTTATATTAACTTATTCTACGATCCTTGCAACATCTATTTCATGCATTCTTTCCAAACACTCTACAGAGGACTATCTCCAAACCCTTTGTTGTAAAAATAACCTTGAAGCTAAATTATAGACTATAAGAGATGACTCATCTAACAGACTACTAGTCTACCAGTAACACAAAAATAAAAAATATAGACCAGATAGAGAGAGTGACTTAGTACCCTATTATTCAAGTTGTTTGGGCCTACTTGAGCCTTTTCCTTTCTAAAATCATAACCTCTAGCTCTAGCTAGGCTAACCTTTACTTGACTTGGTTAGAAAGGAGAATGACCAGGTGGTCCTCTTTGTAGTTAGCTTGTGCCTCACCTCTTTTGATGTCTCTTATGTCATGTGTGTCTTCAAAAATTCACTCCTCTTAACTCCCCATCTTTAGCTTCCTAGTAATCTCCTCAATATCATCTTCATTAAATTCAAATTCATCAAGAATGACTTCATCAATTACATAGTCCCACTGCAAATAATCTACTTTGGGTTCCTTTATTTTGGCTAAGCAGAGGAGAAAATTGATGTGAATGTGTATGTTACCCCACTAACCCTATAGAAATTGCAATTGTTCTATTTACACAATTGGTTTTTACCACCTTATGTCCGAAAATGTAGTATTTATCTAGTAACGGAATGATGAGTTCCCTAGGTTCCCCATCTACATGGTTAAGTGGACAATTAGTGTCCTTCAGATACTTATGCTGAAACAACATCTAGGTGAGTGTTAGGAATGGGAACACTGAGAGAGGAGGGGGGGAGGTGAATCAATGTTCTATAGATTATTACTTTTTCTTATCTCTTGAATCTTTAACCTTATTGCTTAATTACAGAACTGAATATTAAAGCAAGTAAAATAAAAAACCATAACACATGACACACAATATGATTACAGGGAAGCCCAAATAGGTAAAAACCCTAGTGGGAATCGACACCCACTAAGAACTACACTAGTGTTTTATGATCCCTGTTAGAAGATCTTGCAACCTTGTTAGGAGTTTTACTTTACAATACTTTTAGTACAGTGACTTGGTCAAAGGTCAGACCTTGTTAGGATTCTTTTATAATAACCCTGTTAGGAGTGGGGACATACTTTCCTAGAGCTCACTGCTCAAGTGGTGAAGGCTCCAACCTTCTAGATCTTAGATAGACACTATATCTGTAGGGTAAACTATTTCTGTGACACTGCTTGTTAGATTAGTTCATTTGATGCATTGATGCTTTAACCTCTTATAAAGCACTACAACATCATGACTGCTCTTTGCATACTTCTTGTATCATCTTAAAATGGAAGCACTTCCATGTTAAGAGTGTTTATATCTCTGAGAAAGTAGTATGGGTTCATGTCAAGTGCCTTGATCGAGTCTTTGCATAGATCTAGCTATTCCCCCCTATTCTCCTTCTCTCTCCCTGTTTCTAGCCTCTTTCTGGCAACTTTTTCTAAGAATCTAGAGATTTTGACTATCTAGATCAAGGATGACCTGGTGGGTTAAGGATGACCTCGACCCTAACCTAGGGCAGAGTCAACCTCGACCATGACTCCAGGTCCAAATTTTAGATTCTGGAAGTTTCGGGATGTAGGGCTTCAAAAAGTTTCTTTTTCCTGCTTCTAGGTCTGTTGTTTCGAGTTTCAGAATGGTAAATCCTTAAATTGCATTTAATCTAGGTCCATTTCTAGGGGTTAAGGTTAATTGAGATTTAATTCTCCAATGTAGGCCTCTCTAGAAGTTCTTTCGCTAGATCACTATAAAAGGAAGCCTTCCTCTCTCATTTTCACATCCACAATCAAGCAAAATTCATGAGCACTCAAGCAAGATCAAGTAAGCATTCTATCAAGAATTTTCAAGGAAGAATTCAATCCCTCTTCTACATTCAAGTTCTTCTTTGAAGATCAAGGATTCAAGCATTTAAGCCTTTAAAGGGATTTCATTCAAGCATTCAAGATTCATCATTCAAACCCTAGATCTATCCATCATGATGGTGTGATCTTCCTTCAAGATCCTTTGTTCATCTTCAAGATCCTATTCATTCTTCCCTCAAGGTGGATTCCAAGCATACAATCATGGAGGTTTTGGATTTACATTTATGGTTTTGATTTACATTTTCTAATGTTATGTTCAAGCTTTCATATCAATATAATTGTTTACATTTGAAATATAATTGTATATCTATTGAATATCATAGCTTCATTGTTAGATCTACTTCTACTACTTGCTAGCATTCCCTATTTCAATTTCATTATTAAGGTTGATTCCAAATTGGGGTTTGACCAAAGCAAACCCCTCATCCAAAAAAAACAAACCATTTTTCCTATAGGTACAAGTACATGATAGTGAATTGAAGTTCAGATCTGGATACCCTTTTTGGTTAACTTTCGAGATCCGTGAACATAATTTCTGTCAAAGCAGTTTCATGTTAGTGATGACCTTTAGTGGGGGGTAAGATTGTGCCCCGCTATCTAGGTCAAGGCTGACCTACCTTCAGAAAGATAAAATTTTTCTAGGTTTTCTCTTTCTTAGCAATTCCAGTTCGGAACAAGTTGCAAAATTTCCTAAAATTGTGCACAGACATCAGAAATCAGCATTTTTTAGATTTTCCCTATTTTTAGGTTAGTATTTTCATTTCTATTTTATTTAGTTTATATGTCCACAACATTTTCCATCACATACACCCATTCCCATGTTTATCCTATTCATTTTGGTGAACCCGACAAGCTTACCCCTTTTATTTTGTGGATTTAGATGCCCTATTGTTTTTAGTGTTAGGTATTTTCTTGCATTAAGATTAGATTTAGTTTATTCTTTTTATTTTTAAATACAAAAATACAAAAAAATCTGTATATTCAATAAAATACATAAATATTTCTCACATTTCATTTACTATGAAGATTCTTAAGATGTTTTTGTGTGTGGTTATGTTCTTTATTACCCTTCTTTTAGCATCTCTTTACCATACCTATGATTTTTATGAGAGTATCATTCACTTCATTATGTTGATGACACTTTATTTTTCTCTCGCCTATGCTTTTGTGAAATTGACCAATACTAGTCTTCCTACATTCAAGACTTTCATTAAAGATTCATGTGGTAGACTTATTATCCTCTTGGATTATGTGAAGAATTTGGTAGATGATACACCATCTCCTAATCTTCCTAATCCTAATCCTATAATTCCTAATTTGATTCCTAAAATTACTATTCCTAATCTAATGCCTAATTCTCCATCTATTAAGCCTCGTTCTTCCCATACTTATGATGGAATTCAAGTTATAGTTCAGGATGCAGATGTGCAAGACTTCTTTGATTTACCTTCTCCTCCAATTCATGATGATATTAAAGGAAAGGGTAAAGAAAATTCTTCAACACCTATCATTTTTCCTTATACAACCTTTACTCATGAACATGAAAAACAATCACCTCATGTAGAAGGTTTACATGATATGTACACTACCAGATATAATATGATGACTAAACAAGGTTATAAAGGTTTAGTGCTTGGAGTTAATGAGCATGGTATCAAGTATCTGGTTCATATAACCCCTAAACAGGACCTACATGGTGTTGGTTATTCACAATCTCAAGACAAGGTAGGTGATGTTGATCTTGTCCTCCTCTTCATATTCTTCTCCCTACACCTAAAATAGATAATTGTAATATGTGTCAAGATGTAGCTAAGAAGGTGTATGTTTAGTTGATGAATTCCAAGAAAGAAACCTTTAAAGCTATACCGAATGATGCTTTATCCAAGTACAAATGTCCTTTTCATTATAGTAATAAACATTTACTTGTTGATTGTAAACATTTCAAATTATATGTTAGAGAAAGAGCTGCTTTAGGAATTATATCTCTCTCATCCAGTTTTACAATTCCTTCATAATTTTGATATAGTGGATTCCCCTCATTCTGATATAATGTAGATTTCTTCTCCTCTTGTCTTTGGACTGGGGGGCAAGAGGTGTATTTCTATCCAGTCTCCTAGGATCCATTAGGATTTTTATTGGGCTTAATTGGTATTCTTTCTTCCTATGTTTCTATGATAGATTCTATTCAAGATATCTTTTCTAAGACATTTTCTTTGCAAAGGTATCCCTTTCTTTCATCCCTGAGGGGCATGGTTCTTCCTTCTTTCTCTTTGTCTAGGGAACTACTTTCCTTAGCTTAGTGGTATTTATTTATATTGAAATACTATTTCATGACATTGATAGATATTTTGAGTATGGATAACCTTTTATGAGAGGTTATTTTCCTAGGTCATCACCTCTTCTCTATGTTGCAAATTATGTTCTTTATAAACTCTTACCCTTTCTTTGGTGTTAAAGTTATTTACCTCATTCCAAAGATTCCTCTTCCTCTTCTTTGCAGGGGGCTTAATGATTGAATCTTTGTTCCCACCTTTTGAAAGATGAAATTTCATCTAAAAGCACTCCTCTATGGTGGGGGTCTTTTTGATAAGATTTCTTTCTTTGAGGATCCTTTTTCCATAAGTGACATATTCTATTCACAATTATCTATACTCTTGAATGTAGGGGTCAATATCCCTTGCTAAGAATATGGTGTACATTGTTGTTAAACAAGATATCTCCTTACATTGTGAAGTAGGTATCCTCTTCCTCTTCCTTACCATGTCTAGTAGACAACCATGATAAGGAGGGAGGCATATATAGGGTCTCCCTTGTACTATAGTTTTTTATTTATTTACATGCTAAATCTTGGAAGGTAACACACATAAGTTGCTAAATCATAAAGAGACACACATTTTTCAATTTTCAATATGCTAAATCTTGGAAGGTAACGCACATAAGTTGCTAAATCTTGAAGAGACATGCATTTTTCAAATTTTCAACATGATAAATCTTGGAAGGTAACACACATAAGTTTCTAAATCTTGAAGAGACATGCATTTTCAATATGCTAAATCTTCGAAAGGTAACACACATAAGTTGCTAAATCCTGGGGAGACACACATTTTATATTCATAGTGATACAAGAAGGTGGATCTATGGGTATTCTAAAAGCCATCAAAAGATGCATTACAATTGCAAGCACAATTTATCGGTGAACTATTAGGTTTGGCCACTTGTTTGGCTCTCCCTCCCTTGGTGATTCATGGTAAGGTGAGAATCTTACTGGGTGAGGTAATCACTTTCTCTTTTCTCTCTTATCACTTTCATGATAGTAGGAATGGATCATGAAGCTATGTTATTTCTAGCGTTTATATTGTCTTTCTTATGTAATCATTTATTCTTTTATGATAGCTTTCAAAATATGATATTAGTATGGGAAATATTTCTTAGAAAGGTTTCTTGTGCTAGTTGATTTTGGTTTGTTTAGTACTAACCCCTCTTTTTTGTCTTTTTCCTTTTTGTTTTCACACCCTTGTGTGTGTATGTTGAGTTAGAATCCTTAGCCTAGGGGCTTGTGTCCTTAGCTAAGTGTTATTTTATCTCATTGCGAATCCACTTGGATCTCTTCTTTCTTCTCCTTTACCAAGAGTTTGCATTGAATCCATACTCTTGTTAAAGTGGGGGATTAATGTGTCATCTTAAAATGGAAGCACTTCCATGTTAAGAGTATTTAGCCCTCTGATTAAGAAGTCTAGAGTCATGTCAAGAACCTTGATTGGGTCTTTGCATGGATCTAGTTGTTCCCCCCTGTTTTGCTTCTCTCTCCTTGTTTCGAGCTTCTTTTTGGTAACTTTTTTTGAGAATCTAGAGATTTTGATTGTCTAGGTCAAGGATGACCTTGTGGGTCAAGGATGACCTTGACCCTGACCTAGTTCAAGGATGACCTTGACCCTGACCTAGGGCAGAGTTGACCTTGACCTTGAACCCAGGTCCAAATTTTAGATTCTGGAAGTTTCAAGATGTAGGGCTTCGTAAAGTTTCTTTTTCCCGCTTCCAGGTCAGCTGTTTCAGGTTTCAAAATGGTAAATCCTTAAATTACATTTAATCTAGGTCCATTTCTAGGGGTTAATGTTAATTGGGATTACTATAAAAGGAAGCCTTCCTCTCTCATTTTTACACCCACAATCAAGAAAAATTCATGAGCACTCAAGCAAGATCAAGTAAGCATTCTATCAAGCATTTTCAATGAAGCATTCAAGCCCTCTTCTCCATTCAAGTTCTCCTTTGAAGATCAAGGACTCAAACATTCAAGCCTTTAAAGGGATTTTTGTTCAAGCATTCAAGATTCATCATTCAAACCCTAGATCTATCCATCATGATGGTGTGATCATCCTTCAAGATCCTTTGTTCATCTTCAAGATCCTATTCATTCTTCCCTCGAGGTGGATTCCAAACATACATTAATGGAGGTTTTGGATTTAGGTTTATGGTTTTGATTTACATTTTCTAATGTTATGCTCAAGCTTTCATATCAATATACTTGTTTACATTTGAAATACAATTGCATATCTATTGAATATCATAGCTTTATTGTTAGATCAACTTCTACTAGCTAGCATTCCCTATTTAAATTTTATTATTAAGGTTGATTCCAAACCAAGGTTTGATGAAGGAAAACCCCTCATCCAAATAAAAAAACCATTTTTATTGAAGGTATAGGTACAGGACATCGAATTGAAGTTTAGATCTGGATATCCTTTTTCACCAACTTTCGATATCCACGAATAGAATTTTTGTCATAGCAATTTCAGGTTAGGGATGAACTTCAGTGGGGGGTAAGATTGTGCCCTAGGGTAAGATTGTTCCCCGCTATCTGGGTTAAGGTTGAACTACCTTCAGAAAGACAATAGTTTTCTAGGTTTTATTTGTCTCGACATTTCCAGTCTGGAATAGGTTGCAAAATTTCCCAAAACTGTGCACAAACATCATAAATCAGCATTTTGTAGATTTTCCCTATTTCAAGGTTAGTATTTGTATTTGTATTTTATTTATTTTATATATCCACAAAATTTTCCATCACATACACCCATCCCCATATTTATGCTATTCACTTCTTCTTTTCTCTACTCTGGTCAACTCTCTTTCATATCGCATCCAAATTACCAAGGTGCATGTCATATTTATATGCGCTAACAAAATAATTAACTAGGTCGGCCCTTTAATTTATTACTTACAATTATGCCAAATTAATTAGCTCAAGAATGTTTACATACAATCATAATTACATGTCTATGACCTAAATACAATAGGCACATAGCCTTCACAAAATAGTATTACAAGCGCTAACCAAAATACAAACAGTCGGCCTCATGCTCTGTTCTATTGTGTCGCTCATTGTCTGTGCCACTTCATCTGACTTTAACTTCCTCATACTGATTCATATCATCATGTGCTCTTAGAATTAGCATGAATACATATTAAAAGACTTATCTTCAAGGGTGCATGTCATAAATTTTTCATACGCACGTGCATTGATGCTTTGATCCCTGGTGCTCTGCTATTTGTCTAGTCTTTCAGACTTAGCCATATTTCTGATCTTCTTCAATATGTGCTAACTCCAAAATTTCATATGACTATTTTGCCATAATGAAAACACTAAATATAGTCATATACTTTAGTATAGTCAACTTTCCAATAATCTCCCCCTTTGTCATTAATGGCAACAAATGAATATGGAGAAGTGACTAACTGTATCCAAATACAAAATTTTCTAGTACATACTCTAACTTATATCTCCCCTTATGTTCTGTACTTTTCTTTATACCATTTAAAAGGCTCCATATTCTTCCTTCTACATACTATACTCCCCCTTTGACATTAATGACAAAGGTACTCAAAAAATGTATTCACAAATACTTACAAAGTGAAGACATCTAGTTATGCTATCATTAGATTAGCAATCTCATTTTGCTAAAATTTATTCAGTGTGTCTATTTTCTGGAGATGGGCACACAAAGCATATGTTAACTTTTCCATCTTCTCCATTTCTATAGATGGACCTTGATCATATGTCACCATAGTGGCATTGATCTCCTTAATCTTCTGATTCAAGACATCTAGTGAGGGCACAAGAGCATTTCTCAGCTGTGTTTGCCTTGCCCTTATCTTGGATATTTATTTTTCTGTCTTTTCTATTTTGTCCACTTGTCCCTAGTATATATTTTTACACATTTTTACATCTATAGTGGGATCTTCTACTAATTTCCTCACTTGATCTATCATAGCCTCTGCATCCTAAATTTTCTTATAGAGATCTATAGTCAGCTTGTTTTGGTTCATGCAGTCTGCTATGAATTTCCTTCCTTTGGTTGCAAATTCTTTCAGTGAAGCTTGACCAATATTTAAAGAGTTGAGGTCAAGTGAAAAGTTTGCATTTATCTCATCCAATCTCTTCTTAATATACTTCTCTTCTTCTACCTTAGCCGTTGATTCTTCTAAGTAGGAGAATTTTGCCTTAAAGCTTGTTAGGATGCTGCTGTCATCCTCCACTAAGTGCACTTTTTGTACCTTTTTCTCTATTGGTAGTAGATTGTTTAAGATGTCTATTGACTCAAGAAATAGAGGATTTCTCATAACTTGTTTCTCTTTGGCCTTCTCTATTTCTAGAACACTGATCTTGATCAGGTCTTCTTCTCCCCATGAATCCAAGCTTGTAGTATCAGGGGTCAAACTTGACAACATTTATGCTAATGGAATAGGAGTGATAGGTGTGTTTTCCATCACTTTTGTCTTAAAATCTATAGGTATTTAAACTAAGGGTTCATTTGTTGTTTCCTTTTCTACCTCCTCTTCTCCTCTCTCCTTTTCATTTTCTTTGTCCTCTTATTCTTCTTCTTGACCTATTATATCTTCTATCAATACTTCCTCTTGGTGCTTAGGTGAATTATCAACACATAGTATTTTAACCTCTTGTGTACATAAAAAGGTTTCCTCAAATTTTTTCAAGTCTTTGTTAGTGGCTGCCATTGATATCTCCACATTGTCAATCATTATTGTGTCATCCTTCTGAGTTATGATCATGGGTGCATAATTTATTTCAACTATAGGCACTGTTACTAAGGGTGCTAAGTCTTGTGGACCTATCATAGGTGTTTTTGTGACCTCAACAACTTTATCTTTCTCAACAGGTTCTTGAGTTATGGGCACAGATGGAGGTTGCATACGTTGTTCTAAGAACACCTTCTCAAATGCTTTTTTTGTTTCCTTGGTTATCAACTCATAATCCTTGTTCATTATGTGCAATGTTCTCATATTTGTCCTGAAGTGTGGCTTCACCAAACTCATTAATAGTACTTTTTATTCCACTAAACATACTAGTAGATCATCATCTAGTGTTTTCTCTCTAATTCTGAAGTCTTCTTTAGCTGATTGTCTTTTCAAAGTGTCAAGAATATCCCATACTTTATATGGGATGACTGTTTTCAGTTCTAGAACTATCTTCTTAAACTTGATCATATGTTTGATCAACATCTCATGGATCTCAGACTTGTCAATTTCATGATATTTGTCATAGAACTTAGATATCTGATCTAACCTTCCTTCCTCTACCACTCTAGTCCTTAATACTTGAAGACTTGGTAGGAATCCTACCTCAAGAGGTGGTTGTACATTTTTGCCTCTGTTTCTTGTGGCTCTTGCTGAAGGGTGTCTTGTGGCAGTTTGCTTCTTCCTCTTAGGCATCTTAGAAGATTCTTCAGTGGACTCCACATCAACTATATCTATGGGTGGAGGACTAATATCATCTATTTTACTTTCCTTTTTTTAAAATCATCATTTTTCTCAAATTTTATTTTCTTTGTCTTAGGATCATCTGTATTCTCTTTCTTAGCTTCCATAGAGGATGTGCTCTCAATCTACATAGCTATCTTAGCCTCTTTACGTTTATCCAGGTCTTCTTGGGTCACACCATAGATTTTAAAAATCTCAGAGGTGATTTTAGTGGCTTTCCTCTTGGTTGTAGCATTGTTAAGAACTGTATCAAATTCCCTTGTCTTTTCTTCATATGTTCCCCATCTAGGCTCACTTGGATCTTTGGGCATTGAAAATAAGAATTGTGCATAAGATTCCAAGAATTGCTCCTCCACTTCATAGAAACTGGATGAATCCACTTGGTTCTAGGCTCAATAGCCTCCATACAAGTATTGTCAATCTCTACCATAAAACATATACTTTCCTTGTATTTTTCAACAATGCTTTTAGGTATCCTATACCTCATTTGCATCTTTATCCTAAATGTTTTCAACTCTAACTCCATGTAGTCTCTCAGTGTGCTCTCAACTAATGCCTTAAGGGATATTTGAGGCATTGTAGGTAACCTTTCATCTAAGTATAAGTCTGATACCTTCCCAACTATATGAAAGTACATATAGATTATTAAAGACCCAAACCTAAATATCTTGGTCTTATCATGCTTGATTTACCTTATGTTATCCATCAACTATGCGTGCAAGATTTCGCACAAGTTGAATTCTCCATTTTCCTTTACTAACCTAATGGCTGCAAGAATAGTGGCTGCAGACACACTATTGACCCTATTAGCATGCTGAAATCTATAACCAAGAATCATAGACACCAATTTGATGTCCTTCTCCTTAATTGGATCAATAGTCATCATGTGCTTATCACTCTAGGATTTGTAGGCTTGTTCAACTAATTTTATGACATCCTTACCAACTGGAAGAATGGCACCAATTTTTTAAAGACCCTTCATCTCAAGAATGAGATCTTCTGTGATTCTGACTGATACTTCACCTATCCAAAATAGGTCATCATGGATCCTTCTCAACAAGATCTTAATAAAGTCAGACTCATAGAATTCATGCACATTAGCATATTCAATGAAAGGGTGATTCTTAAGGTGCGTGAACTCTTTAGTGAAGGATTTGTTTGGATTCATCATGGAATCTAGGTGCAACCTAATTCTATCTAAGCCAACTAGTTCCTTTTTACAATACAAATATGTGCATATGTCTTCTACATGCATGACTGCTATTGGGGTTCTTAAAAATGCTCCTTCTAGGTCATCTAGGGTCAACTTAAAGGGATGCCTCTTAAACACATCTTTTTATTTCAGCAACATCAGATACAACTGGAGTAGCCATGACTTACTTGTTTTATCACTTCAGAGAGATTTCAAGGGTTTCCTAATCATCATGTCTGAACTAAGCCTTCCAAAAATCAATCTTATTTCTTCATTGATAGATTCACGACAATGCTTCAAAAATTCAACTGCTAGTGCTCTTGTGATCTCCAAGTGCTTAATCTTGATTGTAAATGAGTGATTAGTGAATCTTTGATGATTATAAAGTAAAATTATGTCTTTAATGCTTGCCGCGTAAACAAAGAGTTCCATTGTGAATTTCATTCTTCATCTCTACTAACAATCAGGTAGTGTGCTCTTGCATACTGCATCAAATAGTCTCCAAATGATTTTATTACAAGTTGCATACTCTAAGGGTGATTATACCAGCCGTGCAGGGGTCCAGAGCTAATCTAGCTCCCCCTATGACCTTGAAGGTCATTTAACCATAAATAGGAGGTGTGTCCATTGCAGATGCATCCTCATCTATTTCACCAACACTGTCTGACTTTACTTCCTTCCAGATCAAGATCGCATCTTTTGTAGCTTTCACAAACTTGACTTCTCCTACTTCCTCCAATATTGAACCTTCTGACTTTTTAGGGCTTTCCCATATCTATGCTTTTGATCTACAGAACTTTGAGATGTGTCCAACCTTGTTACATGAGTGAAAAATGATGGGAGGCCTTATATAATTTGGTGCATTGATGTGAGTTACCATACTGCACTGTTTGGCTATGTGACCAACATAATTGCATATCTGACATGTAATGCTCTAAGGAATTCTTACATTTTGTTGTGGATGACTTCTCTAATTTTGTTGATTCTACTTTCTTTTGTTTGATCTACAATTCATAGTTGTATGTCCAAACTTATTGCATGAATAACAGAAACCATTGAAAGTTCTTACCTCTTTACAATCTCTTGCTATGTGTTCATTCTTGTTATAGGCATAAAAAGTCTTGTTTACTGACTTGCACTCATCCTTGGGTGGTTTAGTTTTAGTTTTTGTATGATTTCCTATCTTCCTAGCTTATGTAGTTTCTTCTGAAGTCATATACTGAAGTCAAGTATTGGAAAAATAATCTAGGGATTGGGAAAATAATCTCACTATTGGCAAGTTGACTATACTGAAGTATATGACTACACTGAAGTATATGACTTCAGTATAGTCAACTTGCCAATAGTGAGATTATTTTCCCAATCCCTAGAAACTAGGCAACATATTTGATAATGGATAGGAAAAAAGATGGGATGTATGTGTTGATAATGTGCCTATGATGAGTTAATAAAAAATCCAAACTTATCACTTTCTTCAGCACATGTATAATGTGTATGTGGTCATTCTACAGTAC